>OX382297.1:10600000-11010851 GCA_947507805.1 Aporophyla nigra | reverse complement strand
TTCGCCATGTCTGTCTGTTCTGTCTGTCTGTCCGAGTTATGTCACAGCCACTTTTCTCCGAAACTATAAGAGCTGTGCTATTGAAACTTGGTAAGTGGATGTATTCAGTAAACCGCATTAAGATTTTCACACAAAAATAGAAAAAAAGCAATAATATTTGGGGTTCCCCATACATAGAATTGAAACTCAAAAATTTTTTTTTTCATCAAACCCATACGTGTGGGGTATCTATGGATAGGTCTTCAAAAATGATATTGAGGTTTCTAATATCATTTTTTTTTAAAACAATAATATTTGGGGTTCCCCATACATAGAACTGAAACACAAAAAAAAATTTTAATCAAACCCTTACGTGTGGGGTATCTATGGATAGGTCTTTAAAAATGAAATTGAGGTTTCTAATATCATTTTTTTCTAAACTGAATAGTTTTGCGCGAGAGACACTTCCAAAGTGGTAAAATGTGTGTCCCCCCCCCCGTAACTTTCTAAAATAAGGGAATGATAAAACTAAAAAAAATATATGATGTACATTACCATGAAAACTACCAACGAAAATTGGTTTGAACGAGATCTAGTAAGTAGTTTTTTTTTAATACGTCATAAATCGTAAATCACAATTTACCTTTCATTCAGTCAACTCAAATATAAAACCGGCCAAGTGCGAGTCGGACTCGCGCACCGAGGGTTCCGTACAAACCTGCAGGTCATCATCATCATCATTCGTCATCATCGTTTATGAAATGAAATGTTTTTTTTTTTAATTTTTATATTTGTGTTGACTGAATGAAAGGTAAATTGTGGTTTACGATTTATGACGTATTAAAAAAAAACTACTAACTAGATCTCGTTCAAACCAATTTTCGTTGGTAGTTTTCATGGTAATGTACATCATATATTTTTTTTAGTTTTATCATTCCCTTATTTTAGAAGTTACGGGGGGGGGGACACACATTTTACCACTTTGGAAGTGTCTCTCGCGCAAACTATTCAGTTTAGAAAAAAATGATATTAGAAACCTCAATTTCATTTTTGAAGACCTATCCATAGATACCCCACACGTAAGGGTTTGA
Organism: Aporophyla nigra; assembly: GCA_947507805.1. Lineage (NCBI taxonomy): Eukaryota > Metazoa > Arthropoda > Insecta > Lepidoptera > Noctuidae > Aporophyla > Aporophyla nigra. The sequence continues at coordinate 11,009,781 of OX382297.1, read as the reverse complement.
TGAAATTTTTTTTTTTGTGTTTCAGTTCTATGTATGGGGAACCCCAAATATTATTGTTTTAAAAAAAAATGATATTAGAAACCTCAATATCATTTTTGAAGACCTATCCATAGATACCCCACACGTAAGGGTTTGATGAAAAAAAAAATTTTGAGTTTCAGTTCTATGTATGGGGAACCCCAAATATTATTGTTTTTTTTCTATTTTTGTGTGAAAATCTTAATGCGGTTCACTGAATACATCTACTTACCAAGTTTCAATAGCACAGCTCTTATAGTTTCGGAGAAAAGTGGCTGCGACATACTCGGACAGACAGACAGACAGACAGACAGACAGACAGACATGGCGAATCTATAAGGGTTCCGTTTTTTGCCATTTGGCAACGGAACCCTAAAAATTAAAAAAAAAACATTTTATTTCATAAACGATGATGACGAATGATGATGATGATGACCTGCAGGTTTGTACGGAACCCTCGGTGCGCGAGTCCGACTCGCACTTGGCCGGTTTTATTTTTTCTGAAAGTGGTCACTGAACACCCTCCCGCATAAGCAAAACCCGCCGCTCGCGACACGGTCAAACCGATCCTGATGACCCCATTACCCTCCTCCGTGGTCCGTCGTCGCGACACTCCCGACTAGCGAATAGACCCCCCCGACCCTTGCACGAGCCAGCCCGCGTCGCTGAGCCTGTATCTTTAAATTCGTCCCTAAATAATGACTTCCAGATCCAGCCTGCCCCTTGCTGACACCCCCCCCCCCCTCCCCCACCAGTGACTCCCTAAGCCGAGGTCCGAACCCCACCGGGGGTGCCCTTAGATCTTAGTCGCTTAGTTTGTAGTTTTTTCTTTAGTTTGAAAGCCCTGGCTGGAGGCCTTAAATTAACGTTGAAGGTTATTCACAGGAAAAGCCCGCTTAAGTAGTGACAACCTTTTAGGTTAACTACGAGAAGTTATAATAAAAAAATTAAAAAAATGGTAATTGAACTCCTCCTACACGACTGGATCGATTGTTTATGTGTTTCCATGGGTCCCTGAATAGTTTAGATTCACAAATGGGCTACCGGGTCCAATTGTGAATCTAAACCGGTGGTGTCGGTGGTAGTCTTCGGGCAGGATAACGAATATTAGGTCTGCTGGTTCATTTTCAGTACATTTGCTGACATTTTGTAAAGAGTTCCGGTGTCTGTCTCTGGAACTCATCATCAGATCTATATGAAATTTATATGGGACCATTTTGAAATAAACCCCTTTCAAACAAAAAAAGAATTTTGCAAATCCGTCTATATATGACGGAGTTATGGCCGAACATACATAAAAAAAAATATACAAACATCCGAATTGAGAACAGGAGGTTCTCAATTCGGATGTTTATATATTTTTTTTTTAGTTAGCCTTTTTGAAGTCGGTTAAAAAGCACATATTAATTGAAAAGTCACATTGATGTTTGTCCGGATTTGATTCCACAACCTCGTCCTTGAGAGACGCCTTAACCACTGGGTCATTACAACACTTAAATAAATAATATTAATACCTACAGTGAAAATAATAAGCCAGTCAGCAGAACTGACCGGCAAGTTCGCAGTGCACAAATACTTACTCCAAAATTTTCGTTATTCAAATATTTGAGTATAATTTTATACTAAATAATCAAAATAGTGGTTTTGCAATTCTTATGTGTACTAAACATCTAGATTAAACCACACTTGCGCTATTAAATGGTAACAAAGCTCACAGTAAAATTAACACAATCACAATAAGATACTAAAGCACCATAATTTCACATCACTGTAGCAGAACGTAGTTTTATACCGCAGCGCTATGAATAAGATAATTAATAGACTGCGAGGGTGGGTAATATTTCCCCCCTTGCAATGTGTCGAGTTTCTTTACAACCACGCTGAGACTAAACGCTAGTAGGTATACATCCTTTATAACATTGTTAAATAAATTAAAATATCCTCGTATAATGTATGTAAATGCAGGACATAAAAACTGAGGGAACAAGGGGTTTATGTTTATAAATTTTGTGTACGTTGGTTTTGATTTTAGAAAAAGTGTCTTCATTTACTTGTTTATTTCACAGCGCTGCATGGGTTTGAAAAACGGGAAGCTGAAACATTTATCAAAAACAATGTTCTTTCTTTCTGACCATCTTCTTTACATAGTATAAAACAAAGTCGCTTCCCGCGTCTGTTCGCTTAGATCTTTTAAACTACACAACGGATTTTAATGCGGTTTTCATTAATAGACAGAGTGATTCAAAAAGAAGGTTTATATGTATAACACGCATGCGAAGCCGCTGGCAAAAGCTAGTACTACTATATTATGATTATGAAAATTTATATGTATGGTTGTTTATTACTTAATCGAACCAAAACGGCTTAACAGATTTGCATCAAATTTGGCACATTAATAATATCTTAGGACAACCAACACACCGTTATCTGATCCCAAACTATGGTATGGTACTATAGTAACCAGACAACTGATAAATATACTTATATATTCCTAAATACATACATATTATAGCTAAATTACTCCCTCGACACAGAACAAATGATTGTGCTCATCACACAACGATTTGTCCTGAGTGAGAATCGAACACACGATCTCAGTCTTAGCAGTCAGGGTCATTAACCACTAGACTAACAGGTCAGTCAGATTGCTAGCATATAACCTATATTACCACACTAGACTCTGCCCGCGACTTCGTCCGCGTCAAATTTTTGCTCCCCTGACCCTTCCCGTCGCATCGAATTGCCTGCCAGTTTTCGACCATTTTTCGTTGCTGCTCCACTCCTTTTGATTGTAACCCAACACAAAAATATTTTTCTAATTTTGACTAGTAGTTCCTGAGATTAGCGCGTTCAATCAAACAAACTCTTTAGCTTTATAATATTATTATAAGTATAGATAAGACACATTTTATCTCAGTAGTACGTTCATTTGGGTTAATCTATACTAATATTATAAAGCTGAAGAGTTTGTTTGTTTGATTGAACGCGCTAATCTCAGGAACTACTCATTTGAATTAAAAAAATCTTTTTGTATTGGGTAGCCTATTTATTGAGAAAGGTTATAGGCTATATAACATCACACTACAACCAATAGGAGCGGAGCAGTAATGAAAAATATTGCAAAAACGGGGAAAATCGCACGGGTAGGCGATTCGACGCGACGGGAAGGGTTGGGGGAGTAAGAAATTTTACGCGGACGAAGTCGCGGGCAGAAGCTAGTTTCTGATATCCACGCGGGCGAAGTCGCTCCCAAAACGTAGTTTATAATTATTCATCTTGTGGCATTTGAGGAAAATAAAGGAGCACTTACTTCCTTTTTTAATAATTTTGTTTTCCATTACGGTTGTATATAGAACCAAAAGTTTCAACTGGCGGACTTCCTGCTGAAAAATCCTGGAAAGAAAACAGATGAAATTGGGTAAAAATCACACTGCAAAGTTCAAAGTAAGAAATTAAAACCCTTAAATAAATTTCCCTGAAAAGTCATGCTGTGTTTATAAAATTAAAGTCATTCCTAACTCAGAAGAGTGACCGGAAAAATCTTGTCACATCAATCGATTTTTTAAGTAAAACGATTTTCATGGAAAAAATTTGGTCTCTATAAGCAGGACAGAATGTTTACTTAGATTATAGGTAGTTCTAATGAAGGGCGTATGATAGGTTTTCCTACTAAATTTAAGTATCACAAAAACGTCTTTAAATAGCTTTGATTGTAAAAAGATCGACCACGTTGTAAATAGCGACACGTTCCTTCATTCCTGCGTTTCGACGCTTCTTTATTATATATATAGGTAATTCTGCCTGCGACTTCGTTCGCTTGAAATTTTCGCCTGCAACTCGTCGCTTCGAATCCCATGGCCTGCCTGCGGTATTTCTATGCTTACATTTAACGTTCTTTCTGATTTCTTTTCTAATTTGCTCGGTTCCTAAGGGTCGTAGCGTAATGTTAAATAGTTTATAACCTTCCTTAGGAATTTGGCTATCAAATGCAAAAAAAAAAAAACAATTCCGACTGGTAGTTTCAGAGATTATGTCCTACAAACATACTCAGAAACGAACAAACTTTATCTTTTTATTTATAATAATTAAGTTTATTATTAATGTATTATACACATAAACATTCCGGAATCATTTTTCTTAATGATCGTGAAAACCGTTTCAAAATCTGTTGAGCAGTTTAGATGAACAATTCGGTTACACACAGACATAAAAACCGTTTTTTTTTTAAATTTATAATAAATTAATATAACATAAAGGTACATATTTTCTAGCTGACAAAAAAGACATTGCTTTTTCCAAATTGCAATTATCATGGAATAAAGTACTTTAAAATTTTCTCGAATTTATCAATTAGCCGCGCTACAAAATAATTGAAATCCGTCCATTGCGAACATTCCGAAACAAAAAAAAAAAATGCCGATTCGGTCTAGCCCGTTCTCTAAATGAACAAAATTTCATTTTTATTCACAGTGATAAATACATATTTAGAAAGATAGATCTGTAACGATATAGATCAGCAGACGACATTCACACCACCGACAACTCCCTTTTCAAACTCTGCCGGGTTTTTCTGGATCAGGTGGACTAAGAAATAGAGCAAAAACCTTTGTTGAAACAAGAAAACCCAATACAAAGTAGTACCTACTAACTAAAGCCGTTTCTACGTACCTAATTAGGTACCTAGTGCAAGAGCAGCAATGTTTTGTTTTCTCATTTTCCGTTAGAAGTAAGGACTAGTTGGGCACTTTCCGCTACGTCGCCGTCCAAATTGCCACTTGTGGGACGTCGTGAGCTAACTGCAGGCGCCCAGGAACTCGAAATGTAACATCTCAGTTAATTTTGTGCCAGATATGTTCGAGAAAATATTCTTAAAATTGCGGCCAGTTCTCTAACTTTTGTGCAGTGGATACGTTTCAGTCGCTATGGAGAACATTTTCTTTCGAACTTTTCTGTTTAAGGTAGAAATGAGTTGAGTTTTTACTTGTACCAATGTTTTTTCAGTGAAATAAAAACGTATTAAATTGCAAAGAAATCTCAAAAGGCGAATTGATGCAATTGTTGGAAAAGCGAAGGAAATAACACAAAACCGCTCTAAATTTAAAATTCTAATCCCTTACTTACCGTCGCATAATATATTAACCTTAAAATGAATTCAACGAAAATAAAACGGGCTCGGCAAAGAGGTGTTTCCTAAGTTACGCATCACTGCAGAATAGGTATCCATTCCCACGTCGATTTCAAGAATGTATGGTAATGTGATGGAGACATATCGTATTCTCGCTTCACTGTTACGATACTGAGTGCTCTCTATACTTCGTTTTGTATTCGCTCTCCTACTTATTTGATGCTTTTTGTGGAAGAAAACAATGGTATCCATTTGGAACATTTCGCATTAAGACGATTCTGAGAGTAGTTCGTGAATCGAGTTAGGGCTGCCATTTCTTGTTCATGTTACGGCAAGTGTGATATTTTGTTATTGGATTCGAGGGCAATGTTATACTTTGTGTGCCCAGTTTTACGGTGTTACGGTTTTATTAACGTTTTTTTTTTCTTGCTGGCTTTGCGAGGTTGGAAGGAAACTTTATGGCTTTCTCTTTACGTAGTCATCAAAAGTAGTTGTTAAAATATTTTTGTGCGTCGCGGTCGTTGAAATTAAACTGCTTTTTGATATTACGCACATTTTTTTGAAATCAGTTCTTTAGGAAACGGTGTACAAATTTCATCATTTACGAATAACTTAATGATTTAATATTTTATTACTATTTACAAATAATAAAACAAAACCGTTAAAAATTGTCACGTTGTTCTTATAAAATTCTGTAAAAAAAAAAAAAAAAACGTAGCGTAGAGCCAAAGTGCGGTCGACTGGACCGCACGTCGGGTTAAGCTGGCGTAAGATGCCAGCTTATACTGGTTTTGTTGCCAATCACGTTTGGCCTACTGTACAGTTCTATACTATACAGTCAGCACTACTAAACGTTCATAAAGATTCGGTAAGACACTAACAAAAAAAATAATGCAGATGAAGAAATTTTAATAGGTAAAAGCAAACAATAATTAAAAGACCGCAGACGAAAAAACATCAATAACAACTAACTATTATAGGGTATTGCCGACATACCTTGTGCTCAAAATTCACGGAGAATAGTCCATATTTCATTTCACTCCGCTACTCGAATACACAATGAGAGGATCCCCATGAATACTAACTAGACAACAGTTTATTTCGTTAATCGTGCAAACAAGAACTTTCAGTTTGTATTGCTTTATCTAGCAAATAGTTTGGTTTGACTGCGTTAATAGTAATATTCGTAATTTTGATGAGGTCGTTCTATTTAGTTATAAGTATGGCTTGGTTATTAGTATTTAGTGGAGTTGTTTGTTTAAAATTAAGTCTGATCTGCTATTATATAAAAAAAACCTAGTGTCTGCCCGCGACTTTTTCTGTGTGTCAAATTTCTTGCTCCCCTGACCCACCCTGACACAACGAATCGCCTGTACATGTGAGGTCTTCGTATTTGTGACGTTTTCTGTTTGTTAGGCTCCTAAGGATCTAAGCGTCATAGCCTTCCTCAATAAATGGGCAATCCAAAACTAAAATATTTTTTCAGTTCAAACCAGCAGTTCCTGAGATTCAAATCATATCATTTTATTTCACGAAAACCTATATGGGCACTTTTGAAACGTCAATGGCTAGGTGCATGATTCCAATTAGTTAATTTTGAGATTAGAGTGTTCAAGCAAACAAATAAACAAGCTCTTAACCTTTATATTATTAGTATAGAAAACTAGACCCTCAATTTACTGTGGAGATGGATGTATAGAGCAAAAAAATCTAGGTTCCACTTTGTGCCTGCTCATGATTTTCGCAGATCGTCAAACAAAAATAAGAGTGTCGTCTATATAAACTTCATTAGGTACTAAAACCGGTCACATCACCCATATTTACATGTATCAGGTCAAACTCAAGTCATAACATAACTTTCTTCTTTTATCAAAGCAAATCCCTGGAGACAGTTAAATGAAAGTTTTATGCGTGATCCGAACAGTGAACTGGAAAAAACCCGGCCGTAATGTCTTAAACGATTCTGCGGTTTCTTTTTGTTTTCAACGATTCTTTGTCGAAAACGTCGAGAAGATTCCAAATCCTCCCGCTGGGAATGATCTCGAGATGTCAAAGTTGTGCCAAACTCGCTGCAGGGGTGATGATAGACCGCTAAACAAGTATGAAGCAGACTTCGTTGAAGATAGGAGACTATTTGAATATATAAATAAGTAGGAAACGTCTCAAGTTTGGCTTTAGTGAGATGTATAAGAAAAACAACCTTTATCTTATAGTGTCTTCGAAAAAAAAACAGGTCAAACAGACTGAGGCTAAGAAAAGTCTTTTCATACGAGTACGTACTATTTACGTAGGCGGTTCAAATATAAACAGGAATTTATATTTATTTTTTTAATACATGACTATTACAAATTAAAAAATACACTATTTTTCAATATAGTCTCCTGCTAATTCAATGCACTTATTCCATCGTTCGGGAAGCTTTTTTATACCGGAAGAAAAAAATTCTTTAGGTTGAATGTTAATCCACTCTTGCACAGCTTCAATGACGGCATCATTTGATTCGAATTTTCTTCCTCCTAAAATTCTTTAAGTGGCCCAAAGAGATGAAAGTCCGATGGCGCTAAATCAGGACTATATGGAGGGTGTGGTAACACTTCCCACTTGAGCTTACGTAGTGTTTCCAGCGTCAAAGCGGCGGTGTGAGGACGAGCATTGTCTTGGAGAAAACAAACGGAGGACTGTGCGATTCTTCTCTTCGAACGAATAGCCGGCTTCACTTTTTGTTCCAAAATTTTTGCATAATATTCAGCGGTTATATGTCTTTGTTCTGTGAGGAAGTCGATGGTCAGTATTCCTTTATAATCCCAGAAAAATGTTGCTAAGATTTTCCCTACTGAGATTGATTTTTTCGGTTTTCGAGGCGGAGGTGATCCAGACCGACGCCACGCCTTACTCTTTCGTTTGGATTCAGGAATAAAATAATGTACCCATGTTTCATCACAGGTTATTATACAATTCTAAAACTTATCTCCATCCCTTTCAAATCGTTGTAAAAGTTGTGTTACAGCGACTAATCTTGATTCTTTGTTTTCAGGTTTCAAAACATGAGGAATCCACCTAGCACACACTTTTTTAAATTTAAGACATTTGTTTATGATTTTTTTTCTACACTCCCGATGCTTAGTCTGAGATTATCTGCTATTTTTTTCACTGTTATTCGTCGATTTTTTTGAATAAGTGCTTCAACTTGCATTGTGTTCTCTTTATTCACCGAAGTTCTTGGCCGACGGGCGTGATGTTCATTTTCAACGTTTTCCCGACCCTCTCTTAACAACTTGCACCATTTATACACTCTGGACTGAGAAAGGCACTCATCTCCGAACTGTTTTTTAAGTCTTACAAAAATAGCAGACGGAATAACTCCTTCTTTTAATAGAAATTTGATGATTATTCGCTGTGCAACGTTACTATGTACCGTTTGTTCAGACATGATGATTTCGAATGACGCAGATGAGGTAAAAAACAAACGACACTGCCGATGGCAAGTTCAGACATGAGGTGCATGTCTGAACTTGTCATTGGCAGTGTTGTTTCCGTCCTTCCCAATAATGCATGCGTAGTTCCTGCCTATAGGAAACGCGGAACATGAAAATTCCTGTTTATATTTGAACCGCCTACGTATATTATAGCAGACATATTTTTTTAATGCTATGAACTGCCAGCGGAGAGCAGTGAGAGCAGTGATGGCCCAGTAGTTGCGGAACCGACTTACAAGTACTAAGTCTCAGCTTCAGACCCAGGCATCTACTCTGTGTAAATAACTTCACCACCACTGCTCTCACAACGCTGAAGTAAAACATCGTGAGGAAACCGGAATGTCCCAGACCCGAAAAATCGGAGACATGTTACATCTACAAACTCACACTGGGGCCGTTTGGTAGGTTACGGCCCACGCCCTTTTGAAGATAGGAGGCCTGTGTCCCAGCAGTGGGAACATTATACGCTGTTTATGATAATGAACTACTAGCAAGGTGATTTATTTTCAAAATTCGATCCTATAGAACGTGCTTCTATAAAAGATCTGTGTTGGTATTTGTATATTTTACTAACTAGTTGTAAATATCTTAGGACAACCAACACACCGTTATCTGATCCCAAACTAGGCAGAGCCTGTACTATGGTAACCAGACAACTGATAATTAATATACTTATATATTTTTAAATACATACAGTGTGGTGCCGGACGTAAAGAATAACACCACCCCATTTCTTCTCGTAGGTGTCGTAAAAGGCGACTAAGGGACTTACTAGAGAATGGGCAGCAGCGTTCTCTATGCATTTTACGACCATACTACGATCGCCAACCCGCCTGCCAAGCGTGGCGATTATGGCAAAGCCCCTCAAGTTGGGGGAGGCCTAAGTCCAGCAGTGGACGTCTTACGGCTGAAATGATGATGATGATGACAAACATATTATAGATAAATTACACCCAGACACAGAACAAATGAGTGTGCTCATCACTCAAAGATTTGTCCCGGGTGGGAATCGAACCCACGACCTCAGTTTTTGCAGTCAGGGTCACTAACCACTAGACTAACAGGCCAGTCAGTTATGTATCAATCAGTATCAGTAGTTTGTCTAGAATTATTTTAGAACTTTGCACATCCAACTTATTCATTGTGTCTCACAAGTTATAGAGATCTTAAATTGTATTATCTAAGCTAGAAATGTTACTTCATGTATTGTGCTTATTGCGTCGTATATAGGATACTTGGGTTCCAGCGCAGATTTTGCGTACTATGTGTAACATTTCTACAAAAGGCAACTTTGCCGATGAGGATAATCAATCAGAAAGTTGCTTCTAAGTTTAGTACCCATTTTAGTAGAAAGCCAAATTGAATCACAGCGGTGATTACCAAGAGTGGTGTTCACATTGCCAAATTAAGTGAGAAACAGACAGAAAACGAAGAGCTGCAAAACTTCGTGGAAAGATATTCATGTTTTCATGTGTGTCTTTTATTTTAGAAAGTTTGAACAGTAGGTTTAAGTCTCAGCACAAGTTTTCAACGAAAGATTATTATGTAGGTAATAATATGGAACGTAGCAGAAAAGCATTTTAATTCAAGGTTTAAAAGTTCGAAAACTAGTGTCTCTGGATTATGTGAGAATTGGCTGTTAACGCGGTCCCATCTACGTTTATTCGATTTGGGAGTGCTATAAAGAGTATAATAACTTGGAATCAATAATACCAATGTTATATGAGATGTAGATACTGTAAAAATGGAAATGGATGTGAATTTTCACATTGGGAGATTAATTTTTCCTTTTCTCTTGTACCAATTCAACGCTATAATTTCTTCAGTAGAGGATCATGAGAGAGCTTCGAGAGAATTCTGTAAACTATTCTCTAATGACTATAATATAACCACAATATAGGTAAATATTTGAGGTAGTAAGTTATTTATCTATAATATGTATGTATTTAGAAATATATATGTATATTTATCAGTTGTCTGATTACCAGGGCTCTGCCTAGTTTGGGATCAGGTAACGCTGTGTTGGTTGTCCTAAGATATTTATTATTACTTATTTATTATTATAAGTTATTGAATAGAGATTGAGATGAATTAAATCGGTTAGTAACCAGAACCGGTAGCAAGCAGTTTTGTAATTATGTACCAACAATGTCTTAAAACGATAACAGATCACGCGGGTTAGCTGACCAAACATAATGCTTAACCCGATTGTTCGGTTTCGGACGTCACTATCGGGCTCTGCGCTTATTGTCTGCGGTTAACTCTCCATTGCTGCCTTAGACTTCATATACCAGAAATCACGTTTAGGTACTGTGTTCTTATTCATGTGATCCAACTTTATTAAAACATTTTTTACAACCGCACAAAATTTTCCTAACGACCCGCACCATCTAGGGACATTTGGCCGGGATTAACTTTATGAAGAAAACTCCGAGCGAAGTGGGTTATAAGCTCCTTTTGTTTAGCACTGTACGTCACTTATATACGTAGCGTTTAAGGAAGTATCCTAATTAAACCTTTGTTGGACAGGTTGCGGTTGGTAATCATTATTATGTTGTTAGAAATAAGTTGTTTTTTGTTTTGTCGCTATGAAGAGTATTTTGATAGAACAGTTCTTAAGCACTGCAGCGACTTACATAATATTTTGCGGCTACTGTGTAGGTACACCATGGAACACTTACAGTCAAAGAAAGTATAATAAATAGAGTATAACGTCAAAGTACGTTAAGCCGTTGGTCCTGCGCCCGATCTTTCTCCGGTCGTGTCGGATTGCCGGATAGAGTTAGGAAAGAGTGAGTGTCCCTGTGATTGCGCATACGCATGTGCATTCTTCACTATCTTGTGTAATATCTTCTGCACCGATGTCTAGTCTCGGTTGTGATTAGCCGCCATTTCCGAAACCACGATCTGGAGGACTATATAACTTCAAAGGGCTTCTATACGTATCGATAAATTATATGTATACAGAACAAATAGTTTTAATCGTATACGTTTTTTGAGATTAGAGTGAAAAATAGTTCTTCAAAGTCGTATTTCAAAACGAAAAAACATTTATAAATTAAATGGCATATTTTTTAAGGGTGATCTTTACCCGTGTTGACCTTTTTTTTTGGTATTACGCTGTTTTGCGGCGTCGTGTCAGTGGCACTAACTCTCTGCTTCTGCCTCTGAATGCAAAGTCACGAGGCAAGGAAAGAAAATGCCATTTATGTACAAAACGTTAGACATTACTTCTCAAGTGGGAGGTTACCGACTCGTGTTCTAAGAATACCGTATCAGCCTCCTTCCCCTAATTGAATTTTAATTGTTACAGCAGTTAGCGACCATGGTTCGCATATAACTATGTAAATATGTTTGTGCCTTGTAATTATGTAACCTCACCCATCACTTGAAATGGTAAAAATAAATACCAATAACAAAAATGATACGCATAAAAATCATATTTATGTGTAAACAGATGTAGGTATAATTTTAGTTACTAACTATGACTTCATTCATCTTCATTTATCTTAACATTTTATAAAATTAAAGTCTGTCTTTGAACGTTGTTCTTTTAAATCACGCAAAGGATTTTCTTGGCGGTTTTTCACAATTATTAAGAGAATTTATTCCGTAAGGTTTTTATGAACCTAATATTTTAATACAAAAAAATATTGATGGTTAGTCAACTCGTAAAAACTGCAATGCAAAATAGGGTCGGGTCGCTACTCAATTTAGTCTAGCAAGTAGTGACCAGACTGAAAAGACCTACTCTTTGTGATGTATACAAAAATGAAGTGGACCATTAAGTGTAGTTTTGACCCGACAGGTCTAACGCATGGGCCACGAGCTCTTTTGTCTTCTGGTCAAAATTGCACTTAATGGTCCACATCACGAATGTACGAGAAGTGCTACTGGCGACAGATTGTGAAGCTCGCCACCACACCAGATGTGACGACCACGACCAATCTGTCTAGAGTGTAACGACGAAAATGAAGGATACAAAAATAATTGCACCTGGTGCCTTCAGTCTGGCTAGTGCCAAGTAGCGCCTGCGCACGATGATAAAACATTCATGCTGTTTCATTATAAATGTGAAAAAGTATATAGGTAATCTTTATAAAAGATTTTTTTTTGGATGGGAAATCATAAAATGACTTCTCCCGCTCTGGGCGGAGCGGGAGGGCGTGTCAGACTTTTACTGACTAAAACCCACCCGTGTTCCTTCAGTTGCCCATATACCAGGGCCACGGTATCTCGTTTGAACAATCTCGCGACCCTGGCAGTAAAAGATATATTGTCATGTACAAAGAAATGCAATAGGTAACACATAAAACCTCTATGGGTAATTTTCATATCTGTTATAAACGATACGCCTCCCAATACACAGTAGCTATGTGACCAATTTACAATGCTTACAAACTATTCATTATACAGAGCTGAATAGCATATTCTTTACGTTTTAAAGTGATCAAGCTTCAAAGAAATTTTCCGCACAATGAGCCTTTAAAAAATGTGGAGCCATTAGCCGTAATTGTCGTGGCCGCCTATTTTTATAGTAAAAGCCTTATATTTTAAACCGTCTTCTTCAAGTAATCGCTGTCGTACGAACCAATTTATTAAAAAAAGATGTATTTTGTCGCTTCTAGTCAGAAAATAAAAACAATCTTTCAATGTATAAAGTTTAAATGGTTTCTTCGCCTGTCAGTACACGTTTAGCAATTTTTGTGGCACATAGTTGCTAGACGTATATTGGTAGGCGCAGCTCACGCTATAATGGAGTACAAATAAAAAATAAAAAAAATTTAAAAACAAAATCTCGGTCGATATGAGCGGAAATTCACCTAACACCAGCCGTTTAAATGTCTGAGCGATGAATAATTATGTGCGTACGACGCGTGGTGTCATTGGGAGTCGATATCGCTTACGCATTAAATCTACATTTATTACGCACCGCCTTACCTACTAGCGCGTTCATTTTCTGAGGGGATTTTCTCCGCGAGCATGCTCGTCATTGTTATTGCACGGGTTTCAACCGACGAGGTTGATTGATGACGCGCTCAAGGGTCCGCTCAAGGCGCCAGCGTCAATAGCGACATAAAAATCGCTGTAATCTTCACCCAATTGCTTGATTATGGCTGTTAATCTCTCACCAAGATGGCAGCTAAGACAGGGTGGAAACCCTGTCTTTTTATAGGTCCAGTTTTATTTTGTCGACTATTGTAGACTTTCGAGACCACTTAACAAAATTGAAACGGTATAGTAAATTTACGTAATACGTCTTTGTTTTCTACTTTAACAGTTCGTCTTAATGACCCGACGCGCGGACCGGGATGAGGCCTATTCTTATAGCAGTAATTTTAGTAGTTAAATAAATTATTTAATTCAAAGGTAGGACTTGGGAGATATCTTTCTCTAGAATGTTTTGCTGTTAGTATAATAAGATGACTTTAGATTTCATATTTCGAAGTTTCGGATTTAGTCTAACGCTGAAAGTGACAAGGGTTTACGAAACAAAGAGGCTTTCAACATTAAGTAGAATAACATTGAATATTATAAAGGATGTTAAAAGTGTTTTAGGTATTTGTTAAAACACTATAATGAAATTTTATTCGAAAGCTGATATAGCAAAACAAAGCTGGCATAGGAAAAAATATCATAATCGAACCGACCACATCCAATCGAACATTAACTTACACGACCCTCCATGACGATTATGGCAAAGCACACACATTATAATGAACAACGTCTTACCCAGCAAAATAAAAGAGGCAATAATAGTAACTATAATATCCTAAAAGGGTGGGTCTCGTTTGCTTAGGGCAGCGTATATAGCGTCGATCAAACTTAACGTTTAATCGCCTTACTGGTTATGTACAAACAAAATAATATGAGTTCCCAATTGTCCTTCCCTTTGTCCCTGAAGTGTCATTAAGGATAATTTTCTATGGAGATGGAGATCCGAGGGATAGACACTAACAGCATTTTTATATTGTTCATCAATGAGGTGAAATGAAACTAAGAAATATGCTTCAGTCTGTTCTGAACAATGCTACTAAAGGAGGTACATATATAAGTACTGTACGGGTTCGTCATTAACTAACCTCATTTCTTCAATCAGGAGACAACTCAACATAAGCAAGTAACCGAACCGGCACAGCACCTTTAAGAAGACGCAGCATTTGCGGCTGGCCCAAACATGACGCCACGCCGCACTTATGGCTGGGTGAAGGTGTTTTCGTTGGTCGGTACCATAAGCTCGGTGGATACTCTTTACTAGCTATTAGTGTCTATATCACAGGTCTTCGTAGTTTTGTTCTAAGAATAAAAAACCGGCATTTCCTCACAATCTTTTCTTGGGACTTTTGAGAACTGTGGTGATGAAATTAAATATACAAAGTAAAGTGCCTGCCTGGGTTCAAACTGCTCGATTACGCCGCAATGCTCGATTATACTTGTATTTACACTAATATTATAAAGCTGAAGAGTATATTTGTTTCTTTGTGTGAACGTGGTAATCTCAGGAACGACTGGTCCGAATTGAAAAATTCTTTTTGTGTTGGATAGCCTATTTATTGAGAAAGGCTATAGGCTATATAACATCACGCTGCTATCAAAAAGAGCGGAGCAGCAACGAAAAATGGACGAAAACTAGCAGCCAATTCGATGCAACGGGAAGGGTCAGGGGAGCAAATATTTGATGCGGATAAAGTCGCTGGCAGAAGCTAGTTAGATATAAAGCTGTTTTGTTTTAAAAGGCACATGATATATTTAACATTACGCCGTGGATATACTCGATATTCTTATTGGGTTTTTCCCTCTTGAATTTCATAGTAATAGCCTGAAGCCTGGATCTGTGCCCAAGTTGATGGCAATATGTTTGCCCCCTATTACATACATGGGACTCATACATAACTGACAAAATGTCGTTGTACTAGTACACCCCTGCCTGCCATGTTATGTAATACTCTAAGTAACCTGTCAATATCGAGACAGCTTATTTGTCTAGACAGGTCATAGATACATAATGGATAAACTAATTGTCCATCTAACACAATAATGTAGCATAACAAAGGCGTATTGACTACGACGTGTTACTGATACCTCGAGGCGTTACACATATAGTTAGGTAAGTATGTACGTATCTATATTACATATAGTTACATAGGTACCTACGTATCGTAAGTTAATTTGGAGATCTGCAAACATTATTTTTGGAAAATGTGTTTCTCCCACCTTTAGACTACCGTGACAAACGTAGAAGAACGTGAGAAATAAAGGTTTATCTTTACGTCAATAAATTCTTCTGTATGTTACTGAACTTATAAATGGCACGAGCCATTTGAGTATATTAAAGTTTTTGGGTCTATTTGATTGAGTTCCTGGATGGTTTTGATTCACAAGTGGGCTCGGTAGGTGGCGCGGCGATAGAGTTCTAGGAAGCAGGATGTCTGACAGGTTAGCTAGTTTGTGATATTACCCGCCCCAGTGAGCGCAGGTAAATATCGCTATTTGAGTTCTTAGCTCGACGAACAAGTTGTAAGTGGTAGATTCAAAAGCAAACAGGCGCTTAACTTTGAGTAAATTATTGCACCACCACTGGTTTCTAAACATGCATGCATGCAGGCATGTCCTAGAATTAAAAATTCGAATACATGTGTCTTCTATCGACCCTTACTGGGCCCGCGTGGTGGAGTAAAGCCCACTTCCCTCTGATAGAGAGGAATCCTGTGTCCCCGCAGTAGGATCTTTATATAATATTATGTTGATTATGAAGAGAGTCATGTTGAGAGGATGAATGAAGGATGGCTCACAAAAGGTATTTACAAGGCAGATGTCAGTGGAAACACCAGGAGGGGACGCCATAGGAGGACATATAGTGACATTATTGGTGATATTCTTCAGAAAGGTCAGGTGCGTAGTATTCGCAACCGGCGTGTGTGTATGACCAATTGTATAAATAAATAAACATAAATATATGTTAGGACAACCAACATACTGTTATCTGATCCCAAACTAGGCAGAGCCTGTACTATGGTAACCAGACAACTGATAAATATACTTATATATTTCTAAATACATACATATTATAGATAAATTATACCCAGACACAGAACAAATGATAGTGCTCATCACACAACATTTGTCCTGGTGGGAATCGAACCCACGACCTCAGTCTTAGCAGTCAGGGTCACTAACCACTAGAGTCTAGTGGTTAGTGACCCTGACTGCTAAGACTGAGGGGATGGCGAACCAATGGCACGCGTGCCTTTGGTGGCACGCGAAAAAATAATTTGGGCACGTTTTGGATCCTCAATTGGCTATTGAGCATCTTTCCTGTCCTGTTATTTTAAGAAAGAAGACTCACTTAGGGTCCTTTTTCCAAACGATTCTAGTTCAGCTGTCATAAAGAAAAAAATTGGCACGTTATGGCCACATTAAATATTTATTTGGAAAAATGGCACGTAGATGTATAGAGGTTCGCCATCCCTGCACTAGACTAACCTAAACGAGGCAAAAGGAGTGTGTAGAGATCGTAGCAGGAGGCGTTCCGTGGTTTCTGCCATGGGAAAAAGGCGTGATTGTATATATGTATGATTATGAAGAGTTCTTAACCTAAAGTTGCGGGCTACAACATTCTGCAAAACATAAAACTATTACTATAGTAAACGTGACGCGAATTATGGCCGCAGATCGTGCCTTGTTTGCAGCTGCCGTTGCACCAGCAAGCAACTTGTAGAATCTTAAAAACCGCGGTCGCCATCGGTCTTTGCGGTCGTCGATCGCAAGCAAGGCAAGACTTACTGCCTAATTTCTGCGACCATCTCGCGCCATGTTTGTAGGCGTTTCAATAACAGCGGCGGCTGCGGTATTGAACTAAACACACAACGCTGCGGTTTCGTAAATAAAAAGTTTTGTAATAAAACAACGGTCCCGCAACCGCACCGGCCGCGTGTTTAAGTCGTTCCGTGAGTTCTTACCCTTACACTCTAACATGTTATGCCGTGTATTCATTGAAAACAAAGTTGAGACACAATTGCGCAATATCTTTGTCTGCAACATCAAATGAAGAGTGACTTTTCAATATGAAAGGTGGATTTTATCATTTTATTTCGATACTAGCAAATCGGTCGCGACTTCGTCTGCGTGACCTTTTTTCGGGATAAAAAGCAGTCTGTGTTACTCAGCGATAATGTAGCTTACGGTTCGGTAGTTTTTAACTAACGAAAAAAAAAAGGACGGGGAGGTTCTCAAGTCGTCGAGTATATAATATTTTTTATGTATGGCTATGCATAACTTTTTACAGAGTAGTCTGATTTTGGCAATTCTTTGGAAAGGGTGTATGTCGAAGGTCCCACGTAAATTTGGAAAAAACCAACCCTAAGGGTAGGAAAACAGGGGATGATTGGTTGTTCACTTTTGCAAGCATGTAGTAATTAGTACAATATGGCCACAAAAAATTATAAAATAAAAACTTTTTAACAAAACATTAAACCGCTGAAAAAACTGGAAATCAAAAAATAATAATCCTTTCGGTCATTTTGAGTCGGCGCCAAACAATCAATGAACAAAGATCACTCAAAGCGCCGAAACAAAATGACTGAAAGGTTTATTATTATTTGCTTTTCAGTTTTTTAGGCGGTTTACTTTTCTGTTATCGAGTTTACCTATCCATTACAAACATAAAAAAAAACAAATCTTTCCGCTTTATAATATTAGCTTAGATAAACGATACATGTTATGATACAGACACAGTTTTACGAGATCTTTTTAAATCTTTTTAACTAGACAGTTAGTAATTTCAGACTTTTTTATTGCACTAATAATTCATTAATTGAAGATATTCAGATAAGTTTCGGAATTCCTAAACAAATACATTTTATTTTGTTTGGGTGCTGTGTCGAGTTAACTTTTTCTAGCGCCTGAATCCAAGTCTTGAACCGTTTTTACTGCTATGTACGAGATTATATATTATTATAGTGAGCTCGAATTCAAAACCCTAGAAATTTTATAGTAGTAATGTCGACAGTAAACAGTATAGCCTCAATAAAATTCATATTTTTTCCTTTACGCCGGCCAAAAAATAAATTTTAAACTATCTACATAATCATATTAAAGTAAATTTACCGTCTGTCTGTGTGACTGCGTTGTTCTTCTAAATTGCGCAACGGATTTTAATGTGGTTTTCACCAACATTTAGAGTAACTATTTCGAGGGGTTTATGGGTTTTGATATAATAATATTAAAGTAAAGAATAATGTGTAACGTGGTGCCGGACGTAAAGAATAACACCACCCCATTTCTTCCCGTGGGTGTCGTAAAAGGCGACTTAGGGACTTACTAGAGAATGGGCAGCAGCGTTCTCTATACATTTTACCAACATGCTGCGATCGCCAACCCGCCTGCAAAGCGTGGCGATTATGGCAAAGCCCCCCAAATTGGGGGAGGCCTAAGTCCAGCAATGGACATCTTACGGCTGAAATGATGATGATGATGAACGATTAATAAAGAAATCTTGATGTTTTGCAAAGTCGTAAATACTGGGCGAAGCAGGGGTGGGTCGCTAGTTATGTATAATCACGCTGGGCGCGATCTCCCCGAAATCATCCAAAGTTGTTTCACCAGAGGCACAACTTATAAAACTTATGAAAGTCGTTTGGTTGACGCTGGCAATGATGCCCCATTTTGGTTTCCCGAGCGCTGTTGTGATTTTAATGTTTGTTTCCGCGTTGTTATTCAAGAAAAATGTTCTGTGTTCCGTTGAAATAAAACAGCCGAATATAGAGGAAAAAGGTTCTGGTAGCTGTAGTTTTAAGAACGAACTTACTTATATTTATTTTATGAGCTCTCTAAGTAGGAGGTATTCACTCATAGAAAGCAATTAGTCTGAGTAATCTCAGCATCATTATGACAAAAGCTTTTAAATGTTCCAGTTTATATTACTCAAGCCACAGTATAATAAAGTCAGCAGTATTACGACTTCACACGATTCAGCCCAAACGACGCGCTTCGAATTCTCGGTGTGCAACAGTATACAGTCGCGCGTGACGCAGTTAGGTATGGACGCGGTGGGTGTGTGACGTTTCCGCATTTTTATTTACTTAAAATATGGCACTAAGTTATCGTCTGTATTCCTCATTGTATGCATATTTTAATTCATCAGTTTTGGAACCAAAAATAACATTTTAGATTTCCCACTCAGTTGTCATTTTTAGTTTTTATTTATTTGTGTTATGTAAGTATTTCTATAAGAATTGACTCGCAGTGAGCATAACTTACTTGACAGTACTATGTGGGTGAGTCTCTCTATATCTATGCGCTCGACGCCCAATTAATGGAACAAAATATACAAATACTAGCAGCTACTCACGGCTGTCACCGCATGGATTTGTCTGTCATAGAAAGTCTTTAATCGTGCACCCCGCTATCAGTGATTAATGCTTTAAAAATATATATTTTCTCATCACAAATGTTGCAAGTAGGTACTGAAAGTGCTTGAACTAATATAAAAAAAAACGGCCAAGTGCGAGTCGGACTCGCGCACCGAGGGTTCCGTACAAACCTGTAGGTATTCACGGTTTATGCATAAGGTTTATGTTTATGAAATTAAATGTTTTTTTTTTTTTAATTTTTATATTTTAATCGATTTAATGAAAGGTAAATTGCGGTTTACGATTTATGACGTATTAAAAAAAAACTACTTATTATATCTCGTTCAAACCAATTTTCGGCGGAAATTTACATGGTAATGTACATCATATATTTTTTTAGTTTTATCATTCTCTTATTTTAGAAGTTACAGAGGGGGGGGGGGACACATACATTTTACCACTTTGGAAGTGTCTCTCGCGCAAACCTAATGTTAACCTTTAGTTCAGAAAAAAGTGATATTGGAAACCTCAGTATCATTTTTGAAGACCTATCCATAGATACCCCACACGTATACACACCCCACAGTTCTAGGTATGGGGAACCCCAAAATGTATTGTTTTTTTTTTCTATTTTTGTGTGAGAATCTTAATGCGGTTCACAGAATACATCTACTTACCAAGTTTCAACAGCATAGCTCTTATAGTTTCGGAAAAAAGTGGCAGTGACATACACGGACAGACAGACAGACAGACATGACGAATCTATAAGGGTTCCGTTTTTTGCCATTTGGCAACGGAACCCTAAAAAACATTTGTGAGAGACTGTAGCCCGTAGAAGGCATTGAATACCTGCGTTAGGGGTCCAAGCCCCCCAATTCTTCCTATAACACTGTATGTTAATTAGATCAAGTATGAACTAGATGTGTGATGAAGTTTATAATGATAATTTTGTGATATTATCAAAAATACTAATAATAGAATGGATATGATATTGTGTTTTATATGTGTGTACGAGTGTATGCGAGTGAATGTGCGTGAGTAGGTGTTAGTGAGTGAATGAATGAGGACGAGTGTGAGTATGTGTAGGTAGGTGAATTTATACGAGTGTTTTTGGGGTATTAAAGGGATGTGGATGAGTGAGGGTGTGGGGGTAGAGATGTAGATTAGCGGATTGGAATCAACAGACTTTCAGTTACATGATAATCAAGAGTTTTCAGCCATTTAGATAAGGTTAGTTTACAGATTGATTTGCAATGTGGGTATATATATTGTTTACTGTTTTCTTGGAAATCAGAAACAGAAAACAGTAAACAATTAAAAATACGTTCGTGAAATTTTAATTTATTTATCCGATTTTCAACCAAAAGATTTGTTGTAAAAATACAATATTGATCGACATATAATATGTGGTAAATCGATAAAATAAAAAATAAAAAAAACAAATCATCTGAATAGGTTCTGCTGATTTCCCAAGACAATTTAGCAAACCTTACGGTCAGAGGCGGTTCGCCCTAAGGAGCGCTGGTGCAGTGAACTCCCTCCCATAAATAATTATAATAAAATTATACTCCTTAATTTCATTACTAATATTACTTTTTAAAATCTATCGTAAAAAATACTGTAAATACCAATAAAATAATTACCTTTACACATTTAATTACCCATCCAGATACCCGTCATCCCATATCATTTCATAGGTAACGCGCGAAGCGGAGCGCTCACGATTGCGCTCAAATGAAACAAAATTCAGTACATTGACTAATACGAAATCCAATAGGAGGGAAAGAGAAATTTCGCCACAGTCCTGCGCGTGAAACAACAGATTTTCTATGAAAAAGTAGCCAATTTCGGAGCGCCGCTCACGCGACGTTGCCGGTGGTTCATTTTACCGCCCGCGCCGGCCGCACAACAGCGATTGCGCGCGACGTTGCCACTCTTATATAAACAAACATTAGTCAAGTTAGATGCATGCGCGCGAATGCGAATTCGGGAATTTTCTAATTAATAATCATTTAATACGTGTTGAAATAGCCTGTACTTATCAGTTATTACTTGTGAGTGTTAAAATGGACAATTATTATGTGGAGTTACTTCGTACGCTATGTATTTTAATTGTTTTATTTCAAGTGAACACCCATACAATTTTGTCACGAGCCGCCTCTGCTTACGGTACCCGATTTGTAAAAAACATTTAAATATACAGTGCATATTACTTTCAACAAATCATAAGATAAGAAAGAATGCTCTCACATTATTAAAGTAGGACTTATAAAGTACAGTTACAACCCAAGAGACACAGTCAGTGAGCAACCCTAGTGCGTATTTATATACCGAGCGGTCGTCGTTAACTATTTCAAGGACACTGCCAAGACGTAATACTGCTTACTTTAACGTACTGTGCGTGTGTGAAGCGCGGTTGCGGTATTACCTATACCGTGCAATAATTGTGATGAGGGTCGTGCCAATCGTTAGGCATTAATCGAGATGTTGATTATCGATTATTGATTTGTACTACAACAAAAACTAGAAATATTTTAGTTATTCATCTATTAAGAAGAAACTACTTAGAAAATCTTATAACATGCATTTAGTTGAATGCGCAGTATTTTATACTCTAATTTGATAAAAAAAAAATCTTATAAAAACTCATAAAGAAGAAAAAAATAATACTATAATTTATTTACTTAATCAAGAAAATCAAACCTTTTTCAAATTGTTAACTTTTTTTAAAAATAAATAAAAATTGGTTTTCACCTTATTACTTGTATAAATTACCTATTTGAAAACTGGAGAAAAAATGGCAATAATATTCTACACAAATATGCCTAACAGTGAAATATAATATAATGTGTATTCACAGACAAACGACAGACTAATGACGAAATCAAAACCTACAGACTTGAGGCAAGTATGTGGTGAGAGTTTTAGATATTTTGCTCCGAAAGAGATAGGAAATATGGTTTGTATGGAAATTCGTAATTTTCAAAGATAAAGCCATGAAATTGCGATGCGCCGTGACCAAAAAGAATCGTCCCGCTCTTTTATAATTAAAAATAATAATTTAGTAAAATATGATAATAATTTTATATTAAATAACAACCAGGGATCAACCAAGTCGCTTAGAAGAAGTATGTACGTTTAAACTCATACAAACGATTGCGTCGATCGTGTACACACTGCTTCATATAAAGCTATGCATTTCTAGTTCTAGCTGACCTCGCATTGTAAAGGCATTCCGAATAATGAGAAGTCAGCTTACACCGGAATTGTATAGCCTGATTTGTCGTCATGCGTACTCGCGCAAAGATTGCTTTGGTAAGAACGCGGAGTACCCGTTAGCGTTTAGCGACTTGACGCAGATGTCACCACGGGCGGTAGGCGCCTGCAATTTATTTAATGTCCCCCCTCCTACATTTTACGAGGTTTTTTCTACTACGATGATGATATCGTCTATCTTATTGAGCCGTTGGCTTCACTCCCTAAGGGAGACTTTTATTAAGTAACTGGTGCTTTACAGCTTTCGCGGGTCGCTTAAACATGAACTGTTTTTACTTTGCTTTCTTTAAGTAATCGCGAGCTATAGAAGTTCGGTTTTGGCAGATTAAATCATTGTAGTTATACCGGGTGACATTTTATAACGTGAAAAAAAAATATGGGTGTAATAGGTGAACGGAGTAGACACCTTTGGCATAGAAATTTTTATTTTTGAATAACATGTAATGAAATTGATCTAGCAATAAATACTACACATTTAAAGTAACATTTTTATACTAGAACAACAAAACCAGAAATTTTGAAAAAAAATATATAAAAAAAAACAATTAAAATCTATCGAAACTCAAATCATACGCACCCTACTCAATGTGCGGCAATGATTTTGTAGCGCAGTTCTACCCTTTGAAGCCGGCCGATAGGTGGCTTCATTGATCTTTCGCAGGCGCACGAGGCGCACACGCATCCCCGTCCGCCTGCGTCCCGCGCTCCTTTAGTCACCTGCGATGAATCTGAAGGCCTTCCTGCCTTCTATTCTAGTTAAACAACACACCATATGAAGGTCGAGACGGTAAAAAATCTCATCCGGTATATGCAGCGCGTTGTGTAGGTACCTGTATGTTCAATGTGGTGCTGGACGGAAAGAATAGCATCATTTCATTTCTTCCCATGGGTGTAGTAAGAGGCGATAAAAGGACTTACTAGAGAATGTGTTCAACAACAGCAACAGTGTTCTCTATGCATTTTACCACCAATCTGCGATCGCCAATTCGCCTGCCAGGCGTGGTGATTATAGCAAACCATCTCGAATTGGAGGAGGCCTATGTCCAGCAGATGATGATGATGAGTTAGGTATAAACAGAGTCACAGAGTTTTAATCAAAGTGAAAGTACATGGCCGGTGGTTAGTGGCGTCAGTTGATAATGTGTAATTTGTTATTAAAATTGTCATCGAATTAGCATTGGTTAATATCAGCACCCTTTTTTTGAATGGTAAATCATCAAACGACTTCTCCCGCTCTGGGCGGAGCGGGGGGGCATGTCAGACTTTTCCTGACTAAAACCCACCCGTGTTTCTTCAGTTGCCCATATGCCAGGGCCACGGTATCTCGTTTAAACAATCTCGCGACCCTGGCAAGATTATCAGCACCCTTATTGCGTAAGACTCTATTAATCAAAATCTGAATTATTGTAAACGATATTGCTAATCCATTACTTAATATGTTTGGAAAAATTGTCTGCTCAACTACGTAAATAACGCAAAGAATGTTGTTATCAATAACATAACAGCACAACATAGCATAGCACAGCACAGCACAACACAGCACAGCACAAAATAGTAGCTAATTTTACTCTCAATAATGGGTACCTGAAAACAGGCGTTAGCATAATTATTGAAGTAGTAATATGGGCAGTATATCTTAAGGCCAAGAAGTTCGGCCAAAATCCCTACCAGAATTGCATTGGAATACTTCCGTTCTTCAAGCACGTTTGCCCTTGCAAATCTCTGATGAGGATCAAGACTTCTTCCGGGAGATATGATCTGTGGAGTTGCTTCTGCCTAACAGCTCGCCACATGCGGGTTATTTTTTTTTTTTGGGTTATTTTCTTTGCATTAGGAATTTTCAAATGCTAGCCATATTCAGGAAGAAGTTTCGTACTACTGTCTTTTACACATTTCTATTTGTGGATAAATAGTATCAGTTAAATTTGATATCCGTGTTTATCTGTGTGTCTTGGTTCTTCTAAACTACGCAATGGATTTCAATGCGGCTTTTCCCATTAAGTAAATGTATTCCAGATAGTTTATGTAGCTTTAAACTTAGGTGCGAAACGGCAATAGGGTCCATAAGTGACGTAGGCATCCACTAAAAAACGATGTTGGTTATTCTACCCCTAACGGGGCGAAAAGGGGAAATTTTGGTTTGTTTCACGCCAAACAAAATTTCCCCTTTATAAACTAGAAACTTGTTAAAAATATTAACCAATGAATTATAAGCAAATTACTTGATTCAACAAAAATATATAACAAAAATATCTGTTGGTAAATAAATGGGCATCATTACTAGCACTTTCTCAAATAATTTCCCTACGTTCACTCACCATACAATAACATCGTCTACACTGTTGCTTCATCGTTTCTCTGAATTTATCTGTACCATTTTGGCTATAAACATTTTAAGACCACTTAACTTGTGCTAGTGCTAATGTAAGATGTCGTAACTTGCCTACTACAATACCTACTATAAAGTGCGCATTTTCCCTCGGCTCGGTGTTACAATTCAGAGTTTTAAAAGCTAATTCCCGCTGTAAGCTCGGTGACTGTCAGTTGTATACTAGCTGATCCCAAGCCAAGGCGATGTCGTTACGACGCTTGTCAGTGTGCATTGCAGTAGAGAATTTCATAAGAAGAATCCTGAATGGCTCTTGCTGAAGCGATGGTGACCTCCTGCAGTGCTTTTACTTATACACATAACATATTATCTTACTTCCTATTATATCCCATTAATATTATAAATGTCAATGTTCTCGTGAACTATGTTTAGATGTTTGAAACGCAATTAAATCACGCATAAACGGCCAAACAGATTTGGATGAAAATTGGCACATAGATCGCTTATAACCTGGATTAACACATAGGATACTAGTTTCTGCCCGCGACTTCGTCCGCGTCAAATTTTTACTCCTCTGACCCTTCCCGTCGCATCGAATTGCCTACCAATTTTCAAATATTTTTCATCGCTGCTCCAGTCCTTTTAATTGTAGCGTAATGTCAATAGCTTATAACCTTCCTCAATAAATAGGCGACCCAACACAAAAAAACATTTTTCAATTCAGACCAGTCGTTCTTGATATTAGCGCGTTCAACCAAACAAACAAACAAACAAACTCTTTAGCTTTATAATAAATTAAGTATAGATTTTATTATCTTGTAGTACGTTTCCGTGGAATAATTTTGCAAAGCCGTTGCCAAAAGTTAGTCAGCCTATAATGTTCCTGCTAGAGGAGGATCTATGACACAATCCTCCTCACTGTGAAAAAGGGCGGGCATTATCCACCACGCGGTGTCAATACGGGTCGATAGATGTCACATTTCTTCGAATCTTCGGTTATAGGACATGCTTGCTTCCCCACGATGTTTTCCTTCGCCCTTTTGAGAGCAGTAGTGATGAAATAATGTACATAAAGTGCCTGTCCGGGTAGGAACCTAGGACTTACAAATCGTATAGCGCGGCCGTTTTTTTTTTTGTGATGTAAAGTCGGACCTGCTCGCGAGCTTGCGGGTGGCGAGCAATGGGTAGCTCGCCGCCCGGTAAGGACCAAGCTCGGGTCGACGACGGCGCGTAGTGTTCCACGCGCGCCTCAAAGAGATGTCAGCAGTACTGAAGGGGTCTGCTAGGACCGATGCCTGCCGGGGTCACGTGATTTTTCGAAAGAGATACCGTGACCCTGGCACATGGGCAACTGAAGGAACACGGGTGGGTTTTAGTCAGTAAAAGTCTGACACGCCCTCCCGCTCCGCCCAGAGCGGAAGAAGTCATTGGATGATTTCCCATCCAAAAAAAAAAAGTCGAGCCGTCTTTTAATATTTTTGTGCGTTTTAATACAGACAGAAAGATTGAATAGCTGGTGGCCAGTAAGTAGGTACTTGTTCGTAAGTACCAACCGGGCGCGCAAAATACATTTTTAATCCGTTGATAGAGCGTATCTATCGTCGGAATAGTTCTCCTGAACTGGAACAATGAAGACATGAACGCCTATTGTAATAAAGTTTCAAACTGCGTGTAATAGGTACCCACGTTTATGTAAATTAATATAAGTTAATGCTATATATGTATAACAAATAACGGGTCTCATATCGGCGACCTAAAGGGTTGGGTCTGAAGTTAATAACAATACATAAATCAAAACATAGTATGCGGTGTGATACATTATACTAGGCGTGTATTTAGACTGTGAAGATCTACGAAAAATTGATTAAATAAAACTTGGATGGATGAAAGTAGTCGAAAAGCAAGCTTAGTAATGTCCAAAGGGGCAATTTTCTTAGAACGTTGGCAATCCAATATCAGTCTCCCTGTGTCAAAAATACCTCGAGTTTACATACATTTGTGAAAAAAAAAAAAAAAACTTTCGCTTGTCGCCGAGATGAGACTACGACTAGATTTTGAACGGTGACTGGAACAAATATTAGTTGATATTTCTGAAAATAAAACGTTTTTTTTTTTAATTTAACCATTATTTGAGAATATGTCGTGTGTCGTTTATTTCTCAGTAGAAGCTCAGATACTGGATTTTGTTCCTGGTTGATTGCAATAGGCTTGCCACAAAGGACTTAAATATATTATTATTTAAAGGGATTAATATTATGACGGTACCTTGCCAATTCATTTATGAAAATAGGTATTATGTATGTAAGATAAACATCTACATCTTTTTAATCAAATAGGCGATAGTCATAATTTTAATACTAGAAATAAAGACAAGATAGATCAACCATTTTTCAGATTAGCAAAAGTACATACATCTTTTATGGAGTACTGTGTTAAATGTTACAACAAAATTCCTTCTGATATAATATCTTATATATTATATTTATATATCTTATGCAATTAAATGAAAGGAGGTTTAAAAATCATGTTAAAAGTACCCTTTGTAAACGACCTTATTACGAATTAGAGGATTACATCTAAGATAAGAATGCTTGGAAACATGCTGGTCACGCTCCATAGGATAGATTTATTTTTCCCCTATGATACTGATTTACATTCTATGATTATTATAACTCATACACTGATTTGTAACTTGTAAAATATGAGTAAATTTGTAGTCTTGCCCTTGCAATGTTTGTAAGTATGTGGGCACCATGTATCTATCATATAATTGATTTATCTCTCATTGCTTCATTTTCAATTCTTTTACATGTTTTGGTTTGGTAATTTTATTTTAGGTGCATCGTCTTCACATAATATATAATTATATAAATATTGAATACAAATGTTGAAGAACATTTTAAAAGAATAACGGTGGAGTTTCTTGCCCATTCTTCTCTATATGAATCTACCTTTTGGAAGGGGCAACTAGAATCAATTCTATCTTATTTTCATGTAACTGTTGACGTTCAAAAGTGCCTTTTTTGGGCCTCGTTGAAATAAATGCTTTGACTTTGACTTATAACTGGTGAAATGTACACCTGCCTAACCGTTACACTCACTCCCTTTAGGTGTTACAGGTGGTATGTTATTTATGTGAGTGTCGAGTGTGCGAGTTGCGAGAAGACTTCTTTGACTAGGTAATTAACGCTATTGTTAGTTGTTCTAGTAATAAGTAGATGGTAGCATTATAAGTTCAAAATTGTAACTCAAATTCATATAAACTTACACATATTTCACAAACATACAAGTAACATGGCAGGAAATTGTAACTAACAGAAGATATATATTGACTTACTAGTGCGTCCTAAACTAGGCACAGCCTGTATGTCGGGGATCCAAACAGCTAGCAACTTTTCAGAGGTAATAATTTAATGAGATCTGCTAGCGCAAGACTGTTACCTACTGATAATTTCGTAATAAAATGTATAGTAATAAAAAAAAAAAACAAGATTGCCTATTAAGGCTTACTAAGTTCACACACAAAAACAGTTGAAATGAGTAAACATGGGGTGTAATATAATGATTATACGTCATTCATGATACATCAATTCCAACTACAATAAAAAAAATTACCACAAAACTGTTATCTAAGTACCGGACTAAGACGTCAATTTTGTGGCTATAACAGTTCAAAACAGCTGTGTTCTTATTAAAAAGCGTCTCGATGGTTTAAACTATGTCAAAAGGAAAACTTTGTTTTTACTACAATAGGTTCTACCGACCCACAGTACCGACTGGTACTTATCGAGTTTGACGTTAGTTGGACACTAGACACGAGTTGAACTAGTTTCTTAGTATTTGTGCATAGATAACATCGGTCATATAAAATAAGGTTCTTCTTTAGACATGGTTTAAACCTTGTAAACAAGTTCGAAGTAAGAACCTAATCAAAATACTGCTCTTTGTACAAAGTTGGGAATGTAAGGAGAACATCTGAGTATATTTCTATGTGTCGCGTAGTGTTAGTGAAAACGGAAAAAAACATTCGTCATGAAATTATCATTTTAGTTATATAAAGAACTTAACTGAAGTAAGAATAAAGTTTGAAATACTAAACCTGGGTCGAAGGTTTACCCTTGTGTTCGGTCCATAGCCCTTTACGGGGCACCGGTGTGGGCGCCCTCATTGAGGCTGCGCCCAGCGCGCCGGTTAAGTGCGGCCCAGAGAGTCGTGGCCATCCGGCTAGTCCGGGGATACCGCACGGTCTCCTGTGAGGCGGCGAGCCTCCTTGCCGGAGTGCCGCCATGGGATCTGGAGGCAAAGGTCCTCACCCACATGTGGGAGTGGCGCAAGGAGGCGAAACGTCGGGGCGAAACTCCGCTGCCGCGACAAATTGCGGCACGGCGGGCAGAGCTCCGGCAGATCTCATGGCGACATGGCGGGTACGATTGTCGCAATCCAGCGCTGGGCACGCCACAATTGCGGCGGTAAGTCTCCTCTTTGAGGAGTGGATAGAGAGGCGCCACGGTGTCCTCACCTTCCGCCTGACGCAGGTTCTCACCGGGCATGAGTGCTTCGATGGGTTCCTGTTCAGGATAAAGCGGAAGGAAACGCCAATTTGTTTCCATTGCGAGGATCGTCTGGAGGACACGGAGAAGTATACGGTGGACGTGTGCCCTGCCTGGGCGGAGCACCGCCGTGTCCTTGTGGAGGCGATCGGCGGCGGTGACCTCTCGCGTCCGGCCTTGGTGCGAGCCATGGTACGGAGCGAGAGGGCATGGTAAGCCGTCACCTCTTTCTGCAAAGCAGTAATGCTCGTGAAGGAGGAGGCAGGGTGCATGAAGGAGTGGCAGTCTCTGCGCCCTCACGTCCTTAGCCGCTGCAGGAGGAGACCCCCGGACGTCGGGAGTCAATAGCAGACTCCTGGCCACCGTAGGCGCGAGCTTGTGGGCGGCGAGCAATGGGTAGCTCCCCACCCGGTAAGTACCAGGCTCTGGTCCACGGCGCGTAGTGTTCCACGCGCGCCTCAAAGAGATGTCAGCAGCACTGAAGGGGTCTGCAAGGACCGATGCCTGCCGGGGTCGCGAGATTGTTCGAAAGAGATACCGTGACCCTAGCACATGGGCAACTGAAGGAATACGGGTGGGTTTTAGTCAGTAAAAGTCTGACACGCTCCCGCTCCACCCAGAGCGGGAGAAATCATTTGATGATTTCCCATCAAAAAAAAAAAAATGTTTACCCTCGTGTACAGCTTAGTGTACAATAATATCTATCCATCTGTAGTACATAATAGAATAAACTATTAAAAAAATCACGCATCTGAGTAGTAATTTGACATAGGGTGATACAATGCGTGAATGATAAATAAATGATTCTATTTCTCTAAGTAAATTTGTACAAACACTTCCTCAAATCAGTCATATTTTAAAAACTAGATGAACTTTTGGATTACTCTGAAAAGGAAGGCTGAATAGATCTCAGAGGTCACAGTCTCTATTATAGGCCAGACATAATCTTGGTCAGATCATTAGAGAACCATGTAGATCCGTGTCTAAATTGGTCTTTGGAGAAACAGCCACACATATTTGAATGGACCTGTCCGTTTACGGATATCGGTGGCTAAACTGATCTTTGGAGGATAGAACCAGACAGATTTAAGTGGACTTGTCCGTGTCCAGTCAGTGCATGCATTTATCGATTATCGTGCAGGACAACTAAGAACTTAAGGAGCTTATCTCATTAGCTTAAGAGCGGTCGCTAAAAACGATGTTTAAAAATTTCTTTCGCGACAGCTTTTGGTTAAATCTAAGAGAGAAGAGACCATAGTGTGGTATTATTCTACCTAAGGTATAAAAACTTCTTGTTCAAAATGTAATGTAGCTACAAATGCTATATAGGTATGCAGAGGTCTTAACATCAAAGGCTGAGTTAGCTTATACATAGGTACCTACCTGCATCTTAAAACGTTGACACAAACTTTCACAATGCACAAGTTTCGCACTAGCACTTCATCTCTCTGCCAAGTTGGGACTTAAAGAACCAACAAGTTTTTGTAGATTTTACCCTTCGACTTTAGAAGCTCTGAAATCTTGCAGATTAACATAGTTTATTCACATAGCAAACTATGCTGGTGCCAATGTCTGTTCCCAGGTGTATATAATAAACTATCTATTACAAGATAGCCAAGATAGCATTAAGTCTTTCTTGGTGAGAATGGTGAGGGTCTTTTTTTTTGGATGGGAAATCATCAAATGACTTCTCCCGCTCTGGGTGGAGAGGGAGGGCGTGTCACACTTTTACTGACTAAAACCCACCCGTGTTCCTTCAGTTGCCCATATGCCAGGGCCACGGTAACTCTTTCGAACAAATCTCTCGACCCTGGCAGGCATTGGTCTTAACAGACCCCTTCAGTGCTGCTGACATCTCTTTGAGGCACGCGTGGAACACTACGCGCCGTCGACCCGAGCCTGGTCCTTACCGAGCGGCGAGCTACCCATTGCTCGCTGCCCGCAAGCTAGCGCCTACGGTGGCCGGGAGTACGCTATTGACTCCCGACACCCGGGGCGTCTCCTGCTGCGGCGGCTAGGGACGTGAGAACGCAGAGACTGCCACTCCCTCACGCACTCCGCCTCCTCCTTCGCGAGCATTACTGCTTCGCAGCAGGAGGTGACGGCTTCCCATACCCTCTCGCTCCGTACCATGGCTCGCACCAGGGCCGGACGCGAGAAGTCGCCGCCGCCGATCGCCTCCACGAGGACACGGCGGTGCTCCGCCCAGGCAGGGCACACGTCCAGCGAAGCGTCCGTCCTTAACTTACCTTACATTCAATTCAAATGTCTTTATTACTTACCTATACTTACGTATTAAGTAACTTAAATATAAAAGACATAGACCCTGCACACACACAAACCTTCTGGAGTAAATTATCTAAATGGTGGCGAAAAGCGCACCAAAATTTGTTGCGAGATTTTTAAGAACAACATGGTCACACAGATACACGAAAAATAATGTATATAGATGAATGAAGCAAAAAAATAAACAGCTTAAATTCATGCAATCATCGATCAAAGTCTATTACATACACCCGTGGGTTGCGTTGTAGTACGAATAACGTTTTCTCTTTCCTTCTTTGCAATATTTAATCTCAGATTATGTTGGCTCGCAATATTAGGAGATTGATCGAGCGTTAACCATTTCTTTTCTTTCAAATGTTATAAATATAACGAATCTTCCCTCTGTTTTTACTAATTCATCACTGCCCTCTATAAAAGGTGTAACAAAATAGACGCAACTCCTGCAAGAAGTGCGTTCATAATTGGCTACGGTTAATGTTTTTTTTTTTTTAAATATGTATTTTGCCATACTGATTGAGCCAAATAAAATTCAATGTTAATTCTAAACAATATAGGCTAGGAGGAAGAAAGAAAGGATTCAATTTTAAATGACTGAAGTAATGCTAGGGTCAACACGATTTTCTTAATAATAACAGTTAACTTTAAGAGAATTAAGTTTTGGCCATTCCCATATGCTTTAAACTCGTTACTCTAAGTGCGGTGTATGAATTCTCCCAGTTATTCTGTACTACACAGTTACTCTATAGTTCAGTTGTACACTTAGCCACAACCTACACGCTCAAGCTACAAGCGTCTTGTAACAGCAAAATTTTACAAAATATGTATTATCAAAGAACTTGTTTAGAGCGGGCCATGAGTAACCGCGACGCGGCTTGCTGGCGATGACGTTGGCGCGAGTTTGGCACGTAATAATCGCACCACGGAAACAGGGGTGACAAACAATTTGGTGTGCGCGTGTATCAAATGTACTACCTCTGCTTAGTGCTGTGACTTGAAAATCCACCAATAAGTTTTTTCGACGCACTAGGATTCGTCAGATTCTCAACGTTCAGCTCAATACCGAGAGTTGAAAATAAAGTGCGCTTTAAAAACCACCACGATATTTTCACGTCCATGCGAAGATGGGCTAACAGCGCAACAGCCATGAACTCAGAGCAGGTGTGACCAGAGATCGCGGTCAGACAAGTCGTCGCCCGTCACCTCTGACGGGTTGTGGTTTGACAAGTCGCACGCGCGTGGCATTAGACACAAATCATGTTGCAAGTAAATATGCATTCACTTTTAAACAATACTCAATGAACTTTTTACAAATGCAATTGCAACTAAAAATTTTAACTAGATTTGAGTCCATAAACAGGTTACGCGTCTTTCAGAAAATTCTCGGGTATTCTCGAAAATTCCCGCAACTGATGTCGCAGCATCTGGAAAATCACCCGAAGTGGTGCGGAGGAAGGTGTAGTGCGGTGTCAAGCGTCTAGTCTAGCGCAAACACCTCATCAAGGCGCAGTCGTGACAATTCTCGAGATTGACGGTTCCATTCCATTCCGTTCCGCCAAAATGTGAATTGAGCCTCTTGGATTTTCCCGTCAAGGTGAATGACCTTAACCAGCGCCCTAGGAGATATTAGCGTAAATACTCTTATTCTTTAAGCAAAAACTTGAGAAAATATCCCAGACATTATACGCCGTATAATGCTTTCCATCAGTATGTGAACTAGACAGATGTATTTTGTGTTCTCACACGGCGACACTTAAGACAAAATATTTCGGACTCTGTTACTTACGGCACAGTTGCTGATATTTTTTACAAAACGCACATTCAAGACAAAAAGTACACAATAAGTAATACGCTAGTAACCCCACATAAAACATCTTGGTGCCATCGAGACCGTAGATTTGATTGGGATATTGGAAGATTGAAAGTAGGAAATACCTCCTATATTTCGAACTAGCTTCTGCCCGCGACTTCGTCCGCTTTAAATTAATTCTTGTTCCCCCGACCCTTCCCGTCGCGTCGAATCGCCTACCCGTACGATTTTCCCCGTTTTTGCAACATTTCTCATTATTGCTCCGCTCCTCTTCATTGTAGCGTGATATTATACAGCCTATAGCCTTTCTCGATAAATAGGCTACCCAACACAAAAAGAATTTTTCAATTCGGACCAGTAGTTCTTGAGATTAGCGCGTTCAATTAAACAAACAAACTCTTCAGTTTTATAATATTAGTATAGATACATTTGCGAAAAGTTTTCTATGACATTTTTTATTCCTTTAAAATGCAGGAATTTATTGTTTCTCTTCTTCATCTTCTATGTCATCAAAATTCGATGTTATTAAATGAGAAAAAATCAAATCTTAAAACTCTTCCTATTTTCATTAGCCGTCCCCGGACGTGACGATGCTTTGATCAAAATATTACTTACAACTTACATTCGATGGCCAATATATTTATTTTTTTACTTTTTAGAGATTTTTGTGCCTGTCGGGGATTTTAAATGTTAAATTTAGGTAATATTTATTTCCTGCTTTTTATACGCTTTATATTAGCTTCACTTGTATGTTTGTTTGTAGCCGAGTCCTTATAGCGCAATTTTGACCCACTTTAAACGACCAGATTTCATTCAAACCTTGCAAACCTGTCGAAGACCGATGACAATGCAATAATTTCATAAATTTGTGCCATTATCCTTGCCAGGGTTACCAGGACAGCAAAAAAAAATGTCTTTGAAAACTACGCTGACATACGTCACAAACTACGCTGACATATGACACAAACTACGCTGATATACGTCACAAACTACGCTGACTTACGTCACAAACTACGCTGACATACGTCTCAAAATTCGAAACACCCTAAAAATAGAAAATAAATAATAGTTAAAAAAAAATAAAAAACACGCCTCCATTGAAAACCAAATTGAAAAGTACAAAACAATGGAAAAAAAAGCGTGGGGTGCCTGATATCAATGAAAAAATACCTTAAAAAACACCCCACGGTTTTTTTCCATTATTTTGTTTTTTTTTATTTGGTTTTCAATGGAAGCGTGTTTTTTTTTTTTAAACTTAATATACTATTGGTAGACCAGCTACGATCGAAATGTGCTTCCCTTCAATCTTGCAACTATACGTATGTTTCCTCACAGTGAAGCTTGTTACTAATTTATCCTCATTCCTCTTTGTTACTCCACCATAAGACCCTGATCACTATTTTCTTTTGTGTAAAATATTTATTAACCATTCTAATGAGCCCATACACAATATTTCTGAACTCTTTAGTTGGTGAGGAAGTAGGGTATTCTGCAAATTCCAGGTGATGCTGCAGCATCAGTTCAAGCTCTACAGTTTTTCTGATATCATTGAAATAATTCAATAATCAATTTCGACTCGATAAGGCCTGCGGAAGATGTTAACATCCCTTCATCAAATAGAAAAAAGCTGATGATCTTCAAACGGCTAAACAGATTTATTAAATTACAGCCAAAAACAGTCTTACTGACGTTATCGTACCTACAAAAAAAAAAAAAAATTGCACTCCGGGAGTGCCGGCAGAAGTGAAAACTTGATTATTAACGTTGAGCATGTTTGATATTTTGGAATGGTTAGGGAATAATTTGTTGTTCAATTTCCATATTTTAAGCACTTTATATTCACGAATTTTACGAATACACAACAATGTGATCACTACACAGACGGTCGAGCCATCAGCTGTCACCATCCATGGATGCGCGTGGCACGCTGTAACATAGACGAACATTCGCGCAAGCGCCCTGCGCCGCCTAAACGAAACAGTAGGCCCAGGCATACATTTTCGCCGCGCCGTAGAGAGGGGATAGCTGTCTACTCTCCATCCGTCCTACGCTTTTTCGATCAGGTCACGTGTCCTGACGCGAGTTTAAGATTTTATACCCATTACAGAAAAAGTGCTCAACGCCGCTAAAGAAGTTTTCACTTCAAAAAATGGTTCAGCCGTTTGAGAGCTACGATGCCACAGACTGACACACCGATAGACAAATTAAACTTATAACACGCCTTTGTTTCCAACGGGGGTAAAAAATGTTTTTTTTTTTTTAATGTAACTATGCTATTGGCAACAAATAATATCCATTGTCTCAGGATTCAAGTAAAAATGGATGCGAGTAATCGTGGTGAACAGCAATCAGTCAAGAGGCGCGGGCCCCTCGCGCTTCTATTATGCGCGACTAATGGGAATGCTTATGGCCCCACTGACTAACCAGCCCGCTGGTAGATATTTGTCTGTCAGTTATCACAACGAGGCAATCCGTGTGGATTACCAACTCGGAGATCCCTACCTATGTGAAGATCCAATATTACGCACCAAAGGTATACAACCACACACAGATAGGTAGTAATTTTTATAACCGACTGCAAAAAAGAGGTTCTAAATTTGTTTGCATGTTTTTTGAATGTTTATTACCTCTGAACTCCGTTATTTATAAAACGATTTAAGAAAAATAAAACCTTTGTTTGAAAAAATATATGTATAGAGTAGTCCTGTCCAGTGGTCAAGTTCTTATTAGTGGTTTTTGAGGTAGCTTCTATAAAACGCATCTTATCCAATTATTGCATTTTTGTGATTTTATAATTACTTCCTGTCACTATTATTTTCATAGCAAATGAAGGTATACGAATTTGTGAAAGGTAGACGCCATAGCTGACACGAGAAAAACAAATAGATTTATTTTTAAAAAAATCAACCGGCTTCCAAAAAACACTATAAGGTGAAAAATATTTTCCTAAGTTAAAGTAATTTTCCACTTTATTGAGTTTTTTGGTATTCAGTTATTTTTGTTACGTTTCTTAACAGTTTAGGCAAAAGCTAGTTGTGATATTAGTGCGATTATAATCTGCAACGCTACAACGCATTTAGCCACAAGAGACAGTACGCCAAAACCGAGCCTACCGCACTGTTTGCGAATCGGGACCTAAATCTGGGCCATAAGTAAACCACGCAGCCGACACAGCCACCACAATATCAACAAAGTCACAAGTACAACAGCAAACAAAACAATGCCTGGAAGGTGTAATCATTACCCTCCCTTTCCCACAAGTAGGACAAAAAAAGGTAAGAAACTCCCCACGGTTGGTAATAGTCACAAAGATTTACTTCTTGTTAACTTTTCCGTTAGATAAACTTGGCTTCTTTATATTAAATTATTCCGAAACTTCTGTGGAACAAAAGATAAAGATTTTTGGAAGTGATAATTGATTAATATTAAAATTCACGAACTCTTATTTATGTTTCGGTAAAACACCATTTTGGAGTATTGTTCAGCTCAAACGGAGGGTCGGGCGACTTTAGAGATGCGAAGTTTGTTTGTTGAGATATAAATTAAATTATCTTGTTTGAAACGCATTGTATCTACCTGTTGGCAAAATAGATACCTGCACAGAAGGCATGGCTCCATGCCTACCACAGAATAGATAACATTACCTCTTTCCATATCCGTGTCACTCCATTTCCTCCCGTGGTTGTCGTAATAAGCAACTAAGGAACTTACAAGAGAATGGGCAGCAGAGTTCTCTATGCATTTTATCATCATATTGCGATCGCAAACTCGCCTGCCAAGCGTGGCGATTATGGCAAGGCTCGCCAAATGGGGGGAGAACTATGTCCAGCAGAGGACGTTTTACGGCTGAAATGATGACCTTCTTCCAAAATATCCAAAATCAGGGAAAAACGGAGTACACATTCAACGTATATGTACGGTGATGTAGAACTACCTTTGTCAATCGAATGCCAGTTGCGATTTTTCTAGTTCGCTTGCACTCAATTGAAATTGCGGATCTAGGCTTTGAGTAATGCGACTTGCGTCAAGAGACACCTGCGTCAATTTTTCAGTCCATCAGCCCCACAAGTCTCACGGCAACTTCTTTCATTTATTTTCTCCGCATACTGTCGCAAGACTCGTGTATTTAATACTAGAAGCGCGGAACATACTGACTGAGGTAAATTTGGATAAAAATATATGTTGCAATTACGTGGTTGAAGTTTCCTTTCAACAATAAATAATAATAATCATCATATTTCATGAAAAGTCATAAAAAGTTACGATGCATATAGCATAATAAAATATTAATTAGAGCAGGAAGAACATCGAAATGGGTCAAATTTGGGACGCCCGCACTTCTAGTGTTAAAGCTATGCGCGCGCTTTAACTTGTTGTAATGAACTGATCTACTCTCTATTTCGTGCTATTGTTGATATCCTTTGGTTAGATACTTAGAAGATTTTATATTGGACTCATATCTAATATTTGATGTATCAGCTATGGTAAGATCAGTAAGGCTAGAAGTTGGAAGTTGGGAATATATATTTCTTCCCAACTATTTTTAGGTTGGTCTCCAGTCTAACCAGATGCGGATGCGGTATCAAATCAAAACATTAACATGTGAAAAGATACAATTTTTGATAAGGATGACCTTTAAAAAGTATTATGGTACTTCCGTGTAGTGCCGTACGTAAAGAGTAACATCACCCCATTTCATCCCGTGGGTGGCGTAAGAGGCGACTAAGATACTTACTAGAGAATGGGCAGCAGCGTTTTCTATGCAATTTACCACCATACTGCGATCGCCAACTTTGGTGGAAATCAGATATATTTTAATTACCATTCTTCTGAAACGTTTCTACTTATAGCAATCAAATAACACGACAGTTGTAATTGCACATTTAATTTTCGCAGCTGAAATATCCCGCAGGAAAAGTAAAGAAAATGGATTAACCGAAAATCATAACAGTAAAACGAAATAGCGAGAAATAGGGTCGATCCAAAGGATCCAAATTGTAACATGAATTCGGACAGAGGGAGGATATAATTGAATTTTATTGAAGTCGTCCTTAACATTATTAACATTACGGGCTTAGGGCTAGTCCAGGAACGAGTTTTGCTGATGTCGCTTCAAAAAATCTTCGGAAACTACTATCCTCAACTGTAGCAATAATATTTTTGGAATTCAGTTTAGGTTTACAACAAAACAGTCTGGGTTTAAAAATATCTTCAGACCGCTATATGTAATAGCGGCATAACCACAACACAAAAAGTGCGAAAAAAAAAAACACGTTTCTTGTCTGGAAAACCTCCATGCAAGACGTCATTTTATTTTTGAGTATGTTTTTGTTATTTGTTGTTATAGCGGCAACGGAAATACACATTCAATGAAACTTTTCACTGTGTAACTATTATAAATCATGAGATACAGTCCGCTGAAAGCCAGACAGACGGAAGGACAGCGGAGGCTTAGTAATAGAGTCGCGTTGGTTACCCTTCAAGTATGGAACCGTAAAAATGAATAAAGAGTCATCACATAGCTTTCCACTGCCCAGCCGCTTCCATGAGTGCTAGAACGTGCTAGAAGTGTGCTTGAAACATGCTCGTAACTTGCTCAAAAAGTCGAAAAGAATTCAAGAATAATTTAGATTTTTGGGGTTCCGTACCAAAATGGTAAAAGGAACCCTTATGGTGAGACTCAGTCTGTCTGTCTATCTGTCTGACGAACCTCCGAAATCCGGACCGAATATCTCAAGAACTACTAATGCTATCAACTTGAAATTTTGAATAGTTTTAGATGACGATTGCCCAACTATTTTGCAATTAATAAATAAATAAAAATACGTATACTTTTATGCAACATGGATTGAACTGTAGTGTAAAGATCGCTTTTTTTTTTAGACAAGTTAGGTTTCCTCACGATGTTTCTTTCACTGAAATCAGTGATATCTGATTTACGTATGAATTGAAAAAGTCACATTGCATTTATGCTTTGAACCCACAACCTCGTGCATAAGACCTCCACCATAGACCAGTGTCCACCACGACAGTTAAGAGGTGCAAGTAAGTAGTAATCAATTTCTATATGTATTCCAGTGAAGCGGAAGGGAGGAATGTGGGCAGGCGGTGCGCAGTGCGTGCATGCCTCGCTACCTCGCGGCGCACGAGCGCAGCCTGCGCCCACGCTCAGCGGCGCCATCGCCAGCCGCCGCCCGCCCAGGTAACTAACAACGTTCCACATCTCCTGCTCGATCATGTCAAATATTATATATCATGTGAACCTAACCCAAAAACCTAAACTAAGTCAGAATAGCCGTGGAGCTAACTGGGCAATAATAATGTCATCATTTGCCTAGCTTTTTCATGGAGCATGGAGCGACTGCCTATCTGACCTCCACAACCCAGTTACTGGGTAATACGATACCCCTTCGTAAGACTGGTTGTCAGACTTTCGGGCTTCTGACGACCCGTAACAACTGTCTAAGATCTATGAAAGACAGCCGGGATCAACCGCTTAACGTGCTTTCCGAGGCACGGAAGGGTCTTGGTATGTAAAGATGGTCACCCATCCACGGAACAAACGCGGCAAGTGTAGCTTAACCTGAACGATCAATCCGTGCGGCTGTTATTACTTAGCCACAAGCCCTTCCCTGAGTTTTATTATAACCCGTTGGTCAATAATGTGATTTGAATTTAGAACCTCTACTAATTTAAATGAAACGTTTTTAAAAACTATAAATTCGAATATCCTATCATCCATGACATTAGACACTGCTATATCCTCTTAGCAAATATCGTCAAATTATTTCCACCTTTGTGTTAATTTTTTGTCCTGAGCAATATTTGGGAAACGTAAAAGCAATCAATCTGCCTAGCTGTTTTCCACCTATATTGGGATCGGCTTCCAGTCTAACCAGATGCCGTCAAAATGCCTGTTTCGAGCCTTCTTGAGCTTCTCGTTCATGTACAATATGACAATGTCTTCGGAATTGTAGACAAATCTTCACCAAATATGGGAATGAGAGCGTTGTTGCGGTGCAGCGCGGGCTTATGATTTGACGATCTATATGCTCACAGCCAATTCTGATAATTTTCAGGCCGTCTCCTCCGTCACCAACTTTAGTGGCTCAAATCGATTCTTCAGTAGCGTGCCTCTGGTTACTGACGCCTTTATCAGCTGGGACAGCTGTGGTGGCCGTTTTAGTAGCAGTATCGACCAACAACTGGCTTCATACACAAGAGAATATGCTGAACCCCTTGTACAACGGCACGGGAAGACATGACCTAGTTGCAAAGCAAACCGTGTCCGGGTTATGGAGGATATGCCACACAGATCGTAAGTGTATTTTGACGTTTTCAAAAGTTCATTGTACTATATTATTATTTTACATTACTATTTTCCTGTTCATTAAAGGTTTTTAATTATTTTGTAGCCTATAGGGCACAAGTCTAATAGCTATATAAATGTTCAAACAAAGTCATATGTCATTCTAGATACACACCATCACTCTTTCATGCCTTGAATCAATGATGCATTTGCCTTTAGATTTAAAACGAAAAAAAACACATAAAACGTATCGGCTTGGAATATAGAGCGTGGTAGGTACTTTTTAGTACAATAGGGTAGGAAACTTCCGCGTGTGTCGCAGTCCTACAATGCGTTCCGGTTCCGTCGCGGCACGTGGGAAATGCATTGTCCCAGAGTCCAAGCCGGCCCACTTTCGTTCCATTACAAAGTCTGTTGATGCGTCCGTAACTGTGGGACTCTCATTTGAGTCTAGTTCATTTCCTCATTAAATAACGGGTTTTGTGTGTTATTTATTTTAATGATGCTTTTTACACGGGACCAATCTATGAAGAAGGCCTTGCTATAAATGTCATCATCGTTATTATGAGCTTCAAGTCTGCTGATAATATTGAATCTGTGTTAGACCAGCCAAACATGATGGCCAGTTGAAGCAGTCATAAATGAATGACCAATTGCTGCGACTTCATAGTGGACTATATTTTTGTATTTCGTTTTATTGACATACAGAGTCTTCTTCGCAAGCATTCACATGAAAAGCCACGGTTGCATCGGTCAGGAGCATAAATTATTTGAATAAAATCACGTAATTCGTTTTGACTGACTTACTGCTGTTTACCTGACGAGCCAACCCCGTAAGCCAAAAAGCGGTTTGTCTCATAGGAACAGGTTGTTCACACAGATGAGTATTACCTGAAAAGACCACTTCAGACACCAATCCACATGGTTTTCACATGATCTGGACAAGATTATGTCTGGACTTTAAAAGAGACTGTGACCTCTGAGTTTGTTTCGGCCTTTCTTCTCAGAGTCAGATAGGAAACGCCGACCTCATCTAGCTTTAAAAAATATGATTGACGTGTGAAAGTGTTTGTACAAACCTACTTGCAAAAATAAAGTCATTACACGCTTTATATTAGCTTCACTTGTATGTTTGTATGTTTGTATGTTTGTTTGTAACCGACTCCTTATAGCGCGATTTTGACCCACTTTAAACGACCAGATTTCATTCAAACTTTGCACACCTGTCAAGGACCGATAACAATGCAATAATTTCATAAATTTGTGCCATTATCCTTGCCAGGATTACCAGGACAAGCGTCACTTGCCTGAGCGTTTTTTGTATGTTGTACGCTAGAGGGCGCTAGTTAGTTAGTTGACGTACGGCTGTGACGCGTTCGAGCGGTAAAAATCTAGCTAATAAGTGAGTTTGTCAAGACTTTTTTACACGCTTTATATATGCTTCACTTGTATGTTTGTATATTTGTATGTTTGTTTGTAACCGACTCCTTATAGCGCGATTTTGACCAGGGTTACCAGGACAGCAGAAAAACTGTCACAAACTACGCTGACATACGTCTCAAAATTCGAAACACCCTAAAAAATAGAAAATAAATTATAGTTTAAAAAAACTAAAAACACGCTTCCATTGAAAACCAAACTAAAAAGTACAAAATAATAGAAAAAAAGCGTGGGGTGCCTGATATCAATAAAAAAATACCTTAAAAAGCACCCCACGCTTTTTTTCTATTATTTTGTACTTTTTAGTTTGGTTTTCAAAGGAAGCGTGTTTTTAGTTTTTTTAAACTATTATTTATTTATCACTTATCATTTACCTACCAGTTTTAGGTTACAATTACATCCTGTATTAATTTCATGAACTAAATGTGTTTCAGCTGGCAGCACGGTGTTTCGGTGTCTCGACATCCCATACTTTCCATTATCACAATGGCAGCCTGACCCAAGTGACTCTACGAACGCGATACCATGTGAGTATAGCTTCCAGATGAGTCTTATTTTTAAGTAGCGGCCCGCCTCTGCTTCCCATGATACTACGAGGGCAGGTCGAAACACCGAGATTTCTTTTTCTTTTCTCAGAGGATCCTCTTTTTTTACGACGGTTGAGTACACTTTGCACCCTCTCATTACTCTAAACCTCTTATAGATGACGGAAAACAGAGGAGATTAATGAGTCGAATTGTATGAAAGTGTACGAGATTTAAAAAATAAACATCGATAAAGTTTGGCCCAGACTTTGACACATACAAAGAGTTAATTAAATTAAAAAAAAAAAAATGATGTTGGATTTTCAATACAGTATTCATATTTCGTAAAACTTGACAGGGAATAATTCAATTAGAAAGATTATTCATTTGATGAGTGAATGGGGGAGATATGTACCTGGATATGTAGTGGACATAGGACAATTTTAAGAATTGAGATGATTTCATGACTTCGTTAGAATATTAAAATTGTATTTCAGCCTTATCGAATAATAACTTGACTGTTATGAAAATGATATTTTTAATAATTTATTATATTATTTCGATTTCATTTTTAAATCAATAGATTATTCCAGTCTTAAGAAGTATGTAATGGCAGCACCTTCTTTATCTTTCGTATTTATTCTCACTATCCATCATTTTCATTAAATTGTCTTACGTCATTGATGCTTTACACAGAGCTATAACTTACATAAAGGAACGGATCATGAACGTTTTATGATTTGTTAAAAATGTCATTGGTTGGTTTTGGTTATCTCTTTTTGTGTTTATCAGTGACTTCAAGTTTTTAGGACTATGGTTATACTTTGAATCACTTCGGTTACGATCGTAACTTGCATCTCGGACCAATCTGATTTTTTGCTTGATTTCCAACGGAGATTCAACGATCTATAAACTGGGGCATGACAAATTATTCATTTGGGATAGAGTCGTTAGATTTGAGTTAAATTCAATCTGCTAAAAGACACTGGATTACTCCGCGTTCGACAGGTTTGAATTTATTTTTTGAAGTCATCAGATTTTGGAAGGGTCTTATGTCCCTTCACAAACTTTTACGACGAGTAAAAATATACAGGGCTATGAAACACTATCATAACTTCATAATACATTCTGTTTTATACGGATTCATTTCTGGGTCAATCTTGTATGGGACCGTTATCCATTTTCTTTTATGAATAAAACCGGTCAAGAGTAAGTTGAACTCACAAAATTTAGATTCCATATCAAACCGTACCTACTTAGCAGTGTTTGGAACGACGCGATTGTAGTTAGATGTATAAAT
Organism: Aporophyla nigra; assembly: GCA_947507805.1. Classification (NCBI taxonomy): domain Eukaryota; kingdom Metazoa; phylum Arthropoda; class Insecta; order Lepidoptera; family Noctuidae; genus Aporophyla; species Aporophyla nigra. The sequence continues at coordinate 10,964,990 of OX382297.1, read as the reverse complement.
GACCCAGTGACAGGGCAAACTGATCTTCACCCTAATGGCGTTAACACACTGTTAATCAGAATCTGAATAATATCGAAACTTATTGCTAATCCAAACTTCCATATGTTCCAAAAAAAATCTGCTTGGCAAAGTAAACAACGCCATGAATGTTCCGGAACTGTCAAAATGAAAGCAATTTCTACTGATAGCGTATTACGTAAATAGTATGAAGAGAAAATATAGAGGGCCTGTTTTTTTGCATTTAAATTTATATGAATTATGTTGATTGATATAATTGATTTTAAAGAAATATATTGCTTGCATCCAGTCCCAACGGTTTAGGGTGTGGGTTGTCGGTCTGTGAATGAATGAATTTATGATTTTTATTACATATTATAGATTGGTAGGGTTCGCCTTGGACCATTGCGCCCTGGCATGGTCAATGACGGTGCAAGCAACCTATATTCTTGAGACTTGAACTCCCACGTTTAAGCTAATATCTAGGACTTCCGACCGCAGTGATGGCCCGGAGTTTTTCAAACCCAAAAAATTGTAGGACCTGGCATCCTGATATGAAATAGCCTTTGCGTAGTGTTTTATCAACTGGGGTTGTATGGGTCATCCGGTATCCCTAAGGGATGCGGTGAAACTGTCCCTGAAACCATTAGCTCTTTTTTCTTGAAAACAATTTGGGCATAATTGAAATTTTGATCTGAGAACAAGGTTTGCTGCTTGTAAAAACGGTCTGCAACTGACGCTCCCGCCAGGTGGTCCCGCCAACCGCACTTTTGCAACCCCTGAAAACGCCATCCACGTGAACTCATGGGGCTAACATCAACGTAAAATTCGCCTATAATAATATAATATAATAATAATTCGAAAAGAAAAAACTGTTTTTCTCACCAACCAACGCTAAAGGCGTTAAAAGATAAAACACACCCATCCGTTTCTACCCGTGGGTGTCGTTAAACGCTACTAAGGGACTTACTAGGCACCAGCATTCTCTATGCACTTTACCAACATACTGCGATCGCCAATCTGCCTGCCAAGCGTGACGATTATGGCAAAGCCCCCCAAATTGGGGAGGCCTATGTCCAGCAGTGGACGTCTTTTGGCTGAAATGATGATGATGATGAATAATATTTATCCCAGTAGTACGATCCCGTAGACCGCGAGCGAAAGCTAAAAGATATTCAATATTACCTTCTTGCTAGGTTAGAACAACGTGGCAGATTTTGAAAAAGACAAGAGGTGGATTATTTTAAATTATAATTAGTGGTATTCTATACGATTTCGTTTTGGGATTCATAAACTCAACCCGCACCTCACCGAGAGGCCATAGCGACGTAGCCAGATGGGCGGGTCGTTTTGTGGCCGCTTAGTTACGTAGCCAATCACAAACTAGGCAATCTGGTGAGGTATGACTCTTAAAGTATACTCACATATTAGGTTGGGGAAAAAGTCTTTTCGCATCATAGTATGTATGAACTTGTAATAAAATCTCTTTGGCTATACTATTTGTATCTGGCTGGTTTTGGTATCATTGAAAGTTTAAATTTTAAAGAACATAATTCCAAATTCAAATTAGGAAAATGTGTGATTTTCATTTGTTTTTCGTACCGTCAAGATGAGTGAATCTAATGAAGAAATTCGATACATTTTAAAATTTTACTACAAAAAAGTTAAAAATGCAACGCAAGCCGCGAAAAAAATTTGTGATGTTTATGGACCTAGTGTAGTGTCTGTGAGAGTAGCACAAATTTGGTTTAAGCGTTTTCAATCCGGAAATTTTGATGTCAAAGATGCACGTCGCTCTGGTCGCCCTATTACGGATAAAATGGATGCCATTTTTGAAAAAGTGGAGCAAGATCGGCATACCAGTAGTTACGACGTAGCTGAAGAACTGGAAATTGACCACAAAATAGTTTTGGCGCATTTGAAAAAAACTGGGTACACAAAAAAGCTCGACATTTGGGTACCTCACGAGTTCACTGAAAGAAACCTAATGAACTGTGTACTCATTTGTGATTCTTTATTACGACGTAATGAAACCGAACCATTTTTGAAGAAGCTGATAACTGGTGATGAAAAGTGGATTACGTATGACAAGAACGTGCGAAAAAGGTCGTGGTCAAAGGCCGGTCAGGCTTCACAGACTGTGGCGAAACCCGGGTTAACTCGCAACAAGGTGATGCTGTGTGTGTGGTGGGATTGGAAGGGCATTATTCATTATGAGCTGTTACCACCAGGCAGGACCATCGATTCTGAACTCTACTGCGAACAACTGATGAGATTAAAGCAAGAAGTTGAGAGAAAGCGGCCGGAATTAATCAACAGAAGGGGTGTGGTTTTTCATCATGATAACGCTAGACCTCACACATCTTTAGCCACCCAACAAAAATTAAGAGAGTTTGGCTGGGAGGTGTTAATGCATCCGCCGTATAGTCCTGACCTTGCACCTTCAGATTTCCACCTGTTTCGGTCTCTTCAGAATTCTTTAGGCAGTGTCAGGTTAACATCACGAGAGGACTGCCAAAACCACTTGTCGCGGTATTTTGACCAGAAGTCCCAAAATTTCTATAGCAATGGGATCATGTCCCTACTTACAAGATGGCAAAAAGTTATCGAACAAAATGGTACCTACATACTTTAGTTAAATGTAAATAAACTTTATTAAAAAATGTTTTGAATTTTCTTAAAAAATGCGAAGAAACTTTTTCCCCAACCTATTATAAAACAACCACCGGCGCAATATCGTCATACCTGCATGCAGCATTATAGGGGCCATTCTCAATATTTATCTTGATGCAAAAGCATTCGTTTCATGACGGTTTCCTACAAATTATACGAAATTAAACCATTTAAAAATATTATAATTATTTTGTATCACCTCTGCTGTGCAGGTTTATATTCCGGTACAACAAAATGATCAGTACATAAAACTGAGACAATGATTTAAAAAAGGATTTATCTGACAACTCCTTATGGTCAACTTGCGCATGATCAAAAAAATAAAACATTTCTAAATGGTATTTAAAGAGAAAGTGCGAATGGTTCCTAAAACCGGTTCCCCGTATCTGATATAATGTATAATCGGATTTCTCCATACGGACAATATGAGGAAATCAGAATCGCTAGAATAGTTAAAAAAGATACTGTATACCTACTAAAACCGAGTAGTTAGTTAATACAGTTGTTGTTGTTGTTGATGTTATGTATTTTCTTTCTTTAAGAGCAAAATGCTCATGTAACAAATAGCCTATGCCCTGTGCATTATTTACACAATAATCATCATTACAGCCGAAATACGTCCACTGTTGGACATAAGCCTCCCCCAATTAGCGGGGGGGGGGGGGAGGGATTTGCCATCGCTACACACAAAGAACTGCTTACTGAGCTATCTGTTAATAATATAAGATATTGCATATGTTTCAGATGTAGTGACCCGATCGGCAGCACCTCTGCTTCTAGCCGTGTTCGCCCAAGCGGTTGGAGCGCTGTGTTGCGTCTTAGGACACTGCGTGAAAGGAAGACGGCTTTGTACATTCATTGCGGGCGTTCTATTTATTGTATCTGGTGAGTAAACATTAATAAACTTTATGGATACGAAACAGTTACGTCCAATTAGGTACTTGACCCACCGTCCCAGGGAATAGCATAGCGAGAAACGAGTGGAGCTAGCAAATAAAAACGAAACTTGATCACTGGTAATACTCCCAAATAAATTTTAATTTTTTTGTTGATTACCTCTCTGTATTCCAAACTACCGTGGGGTGCCGGACGTAAAGAATAATACCACCCTATTTCTTCCCGTGGGTGTCGCAAACGGCGACTAAGGGACTTACTAGAGAATGGGCAGCAGCGTTCTCTATGCATTTTACCACCATACTGCGATCGCCAACCCGCCTGCCAAACGTGGCGATTATGGCAAAGCCCCCCAAATTGGGGGAGGCCTAAGTCCAGCAGTGGACATCTTACGGCTGAAATGATGATGATGATTCCAAACTTGTCAGTAGCACTAAGTACTTACTAATTTAATTTCCCGGTTTTCGGGATTGTTTGATCCTTGATTTGTCAAGAAGTGGTTACATGAAAATAATGAGCATACTCTATTCTAAATTACTACTATATACTATTTTCTCTATACTAAATTTTCTATAACTAGTGGTTGCCCAGTGGTCAAAATTCGATCATTATTCATTAAAAAAATTATCAGCAATAAGCAAAAATATTACACTATTACACTGTTATTACTTTCTGCACTCCTTCTCTCTTTTTTTTTTTTTGTCTTTTTACAGTGCCTTTCTTACTCCTCCATCCGCGTAATTTTCGTAAAATGGAATACGTTTTTGCTTCACAATGATTATTATTAAACAGATACTAAAAGCAACAAAACAAAACTTTTACCTCCAAGAAACGACCATACTAGGAATCAAAAATGTGTTTTTTTAGGCTAGTATTTTTTTTATGTACTCATAATACCAACTGTTAAAAATATTACAGGTTTAATTACGAGCATTGTCGGTTTTTGTAGGTAAAAGATTCGTAATGTTTTTATGTGTATGTCGGGTTTGGTCCAGACATCAGAAGTAAAACTCAGTTATGGCAATACAATACACTAATTTTAATTTAATTGAACAATCAGTTATCTTAAATCTAGGAAATGTAGAAATGAAATAAAACTGAATTAAATAACGAATAAAGGCAGTGAGGGCGGTCACATAGGGCAGTACTGACTGTCAGGGACAGTGGTCCATGCACCCACCGCAATAAGGATAGTACTAACTGTGTACACAGTGTTCCACATCCAATAACCGGGCAGTACTGACTGTCGAGAGACAGTGGTCCGTGCACCAAGACGCATCCGTTTGAAATGCGTGCCGTCTCAACAGCGCAGCTCCTTATAAAGGCGGTCGCTAGTGGCCGAGGGTAGTTACGATATTTTACTGAACTGTACATTACGTCAAATGATCGAAAGAGTGAAGGTTTGTCTATGATGCTTCCGGTGCACGTTCCACTAGCGCCATCTAGTCGCCGTCTCTCGCAGTTGTTAAATAATATTGCTGCCGACACGGCCATTCTGACAAATCACTCGTCCTCGAGTGCATTTATTCATCTAAAAATAATAATAATACTAATTAATTCACATCATCATCATCGTTACATAGCTTAATAGCAAATATCACTGGTCTAGGTATTTCTTTACAACAGAAAACCCCTACAGTTCAAACAAGCTGGTCTAAATCGTCACCCACTAAAGCAGGCGAGATTCCTGCAGCATCTCACACATCATTGCTCATAACAGCAAGAGATCTTATTAGAACACCAATACAGTTCAAACATTCTGGTCTGAATCGTCACCCACTAAAGCAGGTGAGATTCCTGCAGAGCATCACAGATCATCTCCCACAACAACAGGAAAGATCTTTATATTCTATTTGCTAAAACAACCATCTTCCACAAAAGTAGAAGAGACCACATAGTAATTGATCATTCCAAAGATTCCATTATAGCATCGGAATTATCTACACTTAAGGTGCGAGAACTTACAGAAAGTGTTTCCTCTGCATCATCTGCAGTCAATGTGCCAGAGCTTACAGAAAGTGTTTCCTCTGAATCATGTGCAGTCAATGTACGAGAGCTTACAGTAAGAGTTTCCTCCGAGTCTGAGATCATATCATTATTTACTGGCACAAAAGACGTACTGAGCTCATCTTCTGCCGTCACGGTCCGTTCATCATTTTCATCACTATAATTTTCGCAAATTTCTAAATAACTTTCTTGCCCTTTAGGTACTTCCCTTAAATTTTCATGTGCATATTTATAAATTCTGTTAGAACCGTTAATATGTTTAAGTTCATAACGGTCATTATCTAATACGGTGACTATTTTATAAGGCCCCTTAAATTTATTATCTAACTTTGTTTGATGTCTTGCTTCGCATTTTGCGAAAACAAATTCACCTACTGCAAAAGGTTTAATCCGAGCTTTTCCCTTATTAAACCGTATAGTGTCAGCGTTAGCTACTCTTTGAATATTTTCTGATGCGGATGAACGAGCCGTTTCAACATTAATTATAGGTGGTTCAGAAGAACTAGGAGTTATTTTAGCTAGACTAAGTGAGGAACCTTGAATGCCAAACATCAGTTCCATAGGCGTAAAACCTGTGGTCCTGGAACGAGTACTATTAAGAGCAAGTTGGATCTCTCCTAGTTCATCCTTCCAAGCATTATTAGAATTACATTCTATAACAGTAAGAATACTCTTCAAAGTTCGCATGACTCTCTCAACCTGCCCGTTAGCTCTACTAGAACCAGTTGCTATTAAATGGAGCTCTATTCCATTATTATTACAAAAGTTTTTAAACTCATTGCAGTCATAACAACGTCCTCTATCTGCGATAATGCGCTTCGGAGCACCAAATAAGTTTACAGCATTCTTAATTGCTCTCACAGCGTATGAAGAGCTTAAGGCCGGTGTATATTCCAGCAGTACAAACTTTGTAAAGGCGTCTATTAAAACTGAGCAATATTCTTTTTTATCACTTTTGCCCGAAAGTTTTCCGGTTAAATCCAAGTGAATTGTGTGCCAAGGGACTGGATGTTTAGGAATTGAATGCAACTGCATTTGCTGTGCACCTGAAGGGCCTTTAGCAGTTTTACATACTACGCAGCAATTAATAAACTTTTTGACTAATTTAGCCATATCAGAAAACCAATAAAATTCGTAAAGTTTGTCTAAAGTCTTGTCAAAACCTAAATGTTTTATTTCATTATGAACGTGGTTAATAAGGGACCAAACCAAAGAACGTGGTACAATAGGTAGCCAACTAGAAACTCCTCTACGTTCTATCTTCCTATACAATATTCCTTGTCTTAAATCATACGTATGCGATATCTCTTCAGGTAATTGATTATTACGGATTTTTGCTATTATTTCAGAAAGTTCTGAATCGCGTTCTTGTTCTACAATTAACCAACCTTTATCTAATTCAAGGAAATTTACTTTGCGGGGCTCAGAATAATTTGTGTTTGACAAATTGCGAGACAAGAAATCTGCATGAGCCATCTTTCGACCTTCTTTGTACACGATATCAAAATCATAAGCTTGCAATATAGCCCACCAACGGTGAACCCTTGGAGTCAAATCACGTTTAGAGTGAGAAGCTTTAAGGGAGTTACAATCGGTAAATACGGTGAATTTTCGTCCATGCAAATAATGACGAAAATGTTCGATTGCTTTTACTACCGCAAGAGTCTCTAACTCGTAAGAGTGATATCGCGTTTCTGCATCTATGGTCTTCCTACTATAATATGCTACTACATGAGGGGTATCATTATGTTTTTGGATAAGAATTGCACCATATCCCGCACTACTTGCATCGGTATAGAGTTCAATGGGCAAGGAAGGGTCAAAAACTTTTAAAACTGGTTCAGACGTCAAAATGTGGATAAGTTTTTTGTGTATTTGGTCATGCTCAGGGGTCCACTTAACATTGCCTTTTCCTTTTGTCAAGGGATATAAAGGGCGAATTATTTGGGAAAAGTTAGGAATAAACTGTCTAAAATACGTTGCCAGCCCTATGAGCTGCCTAACATGAGTGACAGTTTTTGGCGTTGGAACATTAATTAAGGCTTGTATTTTTTTTGGATTTGGTCTAATCTCCCCAGCTGAAACTATATACCCAAGGTACTCAGTTTGAACTTTCAGAAACGAACATTTCTTTAAATTAAACGAGAAACCAGCATTGGACAGAGTTTTAAGTAATTTGTCTAAACGGTCAAGCCCCTCATTAATATCTGTGGAAATTGAAAGGACATCATCCATGAAAACTAGAATTCTTTCATCATTCATAGGCTGTAGAGCAGTATTAATAGCCTGTCACAACCTTTTCAGATAATCTTGCGTCCGGGATATTTTCAATCAATTGCCAAAGACGTAAACATGCCTGAGCAGGGGTCTCATTAGAATTAAGTTGAAATTTGAGGATACTGTCAAAGTGATCCTGAATAAGCATAGGGCGAGAGAACTGAGCTTTTAAAGTCTCCTGTATATCGTCCCATTGATATTGACTGGGAGGTATCTTGGTCAGTAATGTAGCTGCGCGGCCTCGAAGACAATGGGTCAATGTCATGATTAAATCGACACCTTTCAAATTTTTGCTTTTAATTATAGTGTCTGACAGCCGACACCAGCCCCCTATGTCTGAATTGGGGTCGTCAGGATCAAAAGGTACTAACGCTATGAAAGGTTGTGGTGCTGAATTGGACCGGGGTAGTAGAGCATCAGTTAATTTTGAAAGAAATGCTTCTAAACTATTTGTGGGTAGCGGAATATCTTCCTGCATATTTTGTGATGATGAAGTGCCAGAGGTGGGCGGAAAATCCGATCCCACTTCTGATGTCGGGTTTGGTCCAGACATCAGAAGTAAAACTCAGTTATGGCAATACAATACACTAATTTTAATTTAATTGAACAATCAGTTATCTTAAATCTAGGAAATGTAGAAATGAAATAAAACTGAATTAAATAACGAATAAAGGCAGTGAGGGCGGTCACATAGGGCAGTACTGACTGTCAGGGACAGTGGTCCATGCACCCACCGCAATAAGGATAGTACTAACTGTGTACACAGTGTTCCACATCCAATAACCGGGCAGTACTGACTGTCGAGAGACAGTGGTCCGTGCACCAAGACGCATCCGTTTGAAATGCGTGCCGTCTCAACAGCGCAGCTCCTTATAAAGGCGGTCGCTAGTGGCCGAGGGTAGTTACGATATTTTACTGAACTGTACATTACGTCAAATGATCGAAAGAGTGAAGGTTTGTCTATGATGCTTCCGGTGCACGTTCCACTAGCGCCATCTAGTCGCCGTCTCTCGCAGTTGTTAAATAATATTGCTGCCGACATGTATATTAATATGTGAAGCATTAAAATATTATTATGCCTTTTTGTGCTTAACATTGTATTCAGAATAAAGTCCCAAGCCAATACAGCTCATTTGGCTCTGCCTAGTTTGGGATCAAATAACGATGTGTTGGTTGTCCTAAGATATTTTTTATTTTTTATTTTTTATTTTTTTTATTTATTGTGTTAAGGAAGCATTTACATCGTAGCTCGTATTTAGAATTTCTTCTTTAGTGCAGCCTCTTATAAACATTGACATAGAGAACCATTTGTATATTGGTGTTTAAACTAATTAGGAATGGGAAGAATTGTCATGAACTCCAGCAAAAAACAAAACCTGACACACATTAAAATGGATACAAAATCAAACGTTTGAGGAATAACAATCCCGTTAATACTTATTTTGACTCTGTTGGACCACCTTTTAAGTTACTCAAATAATTGATCTTTCAATAATCCTTATTTTTTCATTTCAGGTTTAATAATGCTGACCGGAATCGTCATGTACATATCCGTCTTTAAATCACAAGTGGGCCACAAGTTACGCTACATGACTTATTATGAAACACCCAGAATGTCATATAGTTACGGGTACTCATTTGGGCTCTACCTCAGTGGCTTCGTAGCTGCCGAGTTAGCAGGCACCTCGGCTATATTCCTATTTCTTCAGTGGTATCAGAAAGATTGGATAACAGAGCTTACAGAAAAAGCCAAAGCTGATTGCCGTGCGTGGGATCGTGAGTATGCCTTCACAGAATTCAGAGAGCGAGATTCCACACTACTAGAAAGGCGAATGATGAAAAGGGACACATACCCGCCTTCTGGATCTTCAGCTGCGACACCACGAGAGCGAAGGCGCTTTGTGTTCGACGGCGATGAAATGCCACATTGTTCAATACACAATAAAAATAGGAGAATAAATTTAAGTTCAGCATCATTAAAAGATTTGTCGTCGTCAACGCTGTACGGATTTCCGGCGGCACCGCGACCGACAGCCTGCGACAATTACTTTGAAGAGTTCAAAGAGGTGCCTCAAAGCGCGAATACCTTGAGTGGATTAAGGAGTGCGTCGATATTTCAGTCACAGGCGTCGGTGGCAAGCGGTCGATTTCTAGATACTTCGGCGGTGGAGCCTCCGCCATCACGGGAAGAAGAAATGGTGACGTTCGGTGCGGGCGCAAGAGGTGGTGAGGACCAGCCGCCGCCGCCGCGCCACGACCGTGCCGTGGGCACCGACCCTTACCGCAGAACGACGCCCGTCTGATCCAAGAACTTGGGTTTCCCACCCCGAATATAAAGCATATCGAGAAGTGATAAGTGACGATTTTATTCACGTGCTACGTACTAAATAGTTAATGTTCGTACTAGCCGGATACAGTTAAGAAGTGTCTTTCGAATTTATGAACGTATAATAGGTGCATACGTGACTTGTGTTATGAAATTTTTAATTGTTATTATTCCTTAAATAAACACTGCCATTTGTCTATTTAGTTTTTTATCTATTTCTAAGCATATACACCGTGTCATTTTAGTCGTCTTACAGCGGCAGCCCACTTCATGTATCCAATGACTACAGTACACCTCCGTAAGAAAAAAAAATGCACATTTGAATAACTAAAAAACCGGCCAAGTGCGAGTCGGACTCGCGCACCGAGGGTTCCGTACAAACCTGCAGGTCATCATCATCATCATTCGTCATCATCGTTTATGAAAGTAAATGTTTTTTTTTTAATTTTTATATTTGAGTTGACTGAATGAAAGGTAAATTGTGGTTTACGATTTATGACGTATTAAAAAAAAAACGACTTACTAGATCTCGTTCAAACCAATTTTCGTTGGTAGTTTTCATGGTAATGTACATCATATATTTTTTTTAGTTTTATCATTCCCTTATTTTAGAAGTTACGGGGGGGGGGACACACATTTTACCACTTTGGAAGTGTCTCTCGCGCAAACTATTCAGTTTAGAAAAAAATGATATTAGAAACCTCAATTTCATTTTTAAAGACCTATCCATAGATACCCCACACGTAAGGGTTTGATTAAAATTTTTTTTTGTGTTTCAGTTCTATGTATGGGGAACCCCAAATATTATTGTTTTAAAAAAAATGATATTAGAAACCTCAATATCATTTTTGAAGACCTATCCATAGATACCCCACACGTATGGGTTTGATGAAAAAAAAAATTTTGAGTTTCAATTCTATGTATGGGGAACCCCAAATATTATTGCTTTTTTTCTATTTTTGTGTGAAAATCTTAATGCGGTTCACTGAATACATCCACTTACCAAGTTTCAATAGCACAGCTCTTATAGTTTCGGAGAAAAGTGGCTGTGACATACTCGGACAGACAGACAGACAGACAGACAGACATGGCGAATCTATAAGGGTTCCGTTTTTTGCCATTTGGCAACGGAACCCTAAAAATAAAAAATATTATTCATTATGATGACGTATGACGTAGTTTGTAAAAGATATTTTGTCTGCAGGAAAATGGAATTATCTTGTCGACTCGTGCGCAGGATAGTTATGTTCTCTACTTTCTGATACGTAAATATTATTAACGGGATGTTTCATAATTCTAATGCATTATTTATTTTTCTTAGACCTATTATCTTAATTTTATTAATGGTATAATTTTTTTAATCACGTCTAGAGGTATATTTTGTCGGATACATTGAGTGGACAATTTTTGTGAGACGACTAAAATGTCACGGTGTATAATGGATATTGGTATGATATGATAATCTCCAACACTGTTAAATTTTAGGTTTTTATTCCGACCTTCACGCGGGTGTAACCGCGTTAAAAGGTAATAATAATGTTCGGTCTCAAAGTATTCAATAAACAACATGGCAATAGAATTCTATTTGAGCATGACTGCGTAGGGTTGTGTCAAAATACAAAGCATTTATGTCAGCACTTTTCAATTGTGAAAACAGTCGGTCTGCCCATGTTTCCCATGAACCTTTTTACTGATTTATCCTTATTCCTTGTTGCTGGTCCATCATCAGACACTGATCACTATTTATTTGTAACCTATACAGAGCAGAAACACGATATTTCTGCTTTTTATTGGTGAGACAGTTGAGTGTCCTAGAAATTCCAGGTGAAGCTGCAGCATTAGTTAAAGGTTATTTTATACGTCTAATATCTTTGAAGTAATAGAATACCAAATTTCGAGGCGACGAGCCATTGGAAGATGATCAAATCGCTGCATCAACTAGACAACAGCTGGTAATCTTTAAACAGCTGAACTGATATTCTTGAATCATAGCTAAGAACCACCGATAGAAAACAATGCTTATATATAAAAATAACGACATCCAAATCAGTTCACCCGTTTAAGAGCTACAGTGCCACAGACGGACACACATAGCGGTCAAACTAATAACACCCCTCTATTTGAGTCCGGGGTTAAAAAATGGAGACTTAGGAGACTGCTCTTAATTTCTTGAGTATATATTATATATCTTACCTATACCTATCTTACCTCCACAATTCAGGCACTGGGTAATACTTTATCTATTAGTCAAACAGGTTATCAGACTTTGGGTCTTCTGTTTAAGCGTAATGATTATCAAAGATCTACGAGTAACAGCCGGGACTAACGGCTTCACTTTCTTTCTGAGACATGGAGGGGTCTCGATATGTAATTGATAGTCACCTATCTACGGACCGACTGCGGTAAGACCCGTGTGTGTCTTTAAATAGCCATTAACTAACATTTATATTAGTTAATGGCTAATTAAAGACATACACACTATGTTATGTGTTCATTCATTAAAAAAAATACATTCATCGTCTACTATGACATCTTTAAGAAATCAGGCAGGGGCTGTAAACTCCCCATGCCTACGTAGGTACCAAACAATTGATATTGTATGAGTACAAATACCTGTATATACAGTGCGTCTGGTAATTAAGCTTGTATGTAGGTGCTGTTGATATCATTATTAATTAAGAAGTAACAATACTATTCTCTAGTTATTAAATGCCGTGAATGGATGCAACCACGTAGAGCCATGTCGTAAGCAGGTACTTCTTCCAGTGCAATTCCCCTTTAAACTTCGATTCGATATAATACCGTTGCGTAAATGTTAGCTGCAGAAAAGCCTTGTCAGCCTCAGTAAGTATGCTCCCAAAAAGATAACTTGTGGTTTTGTAGGTTTGAAGATCCAATTCGCTTGACTCAAACTTATAAGATTTTCTAGTATTCAAAAGATACAGGTACCAAAATCCAAGTTATAGCTGGAGTCAACAAGAAAAACTATAACCGGAGTTTCGAATAACATTACCCAAACAGTCCCAGAATAGTAAGAATCGGAGCGCAGTGCCACACGAATACATATTGACTGGCATTTTTTCATTTTTTTTTTTCTACCATAGTATCATAACGCTGCAAAAAGATTGTCCTGTAGTAACTTTTACAGGACAACCGTCATAGGTCATCACACGTTTCAGCCCTGCATCGCACCAGCAGCGTCCTGTCACCCCATCGACAGGCCGCCAACCAGGTAGTACGAGTTTGAATGTCGACTTAACTGACGCTACATCAAAGTGATGCGTTGTTTGTATGACCTTGCCACGATGCTTGTTTAGATCCATCAGAAAAATAGCCCCATCCAACTGCTCAGGGGAGTGCCACAGGGCATATGATATACCTACCCGAAACCGTTTACCAATGCGCTGGAGGGCGTTTTTAAGACGATGGACTAAACTGGACAGGGTAGCACGTGAACGGTGAGTACGTCTTACGCCTTCGCTTTGCTGATGTATTGTCATAATGGTAGAGATACTAGAACAGTTAGACCAAAATGCTGCATAGCCTGAATGGAGCCTCTCGGAAGGTTGGCGTTAGCATGAAATTGAACTAGACGATAGTCATGTACATCACGCACGTTTGTGTCCAATCCACATCGACGGGTCGCTTCACCATGTTGTGAAGGAGTGTCTCTAATAAGGATAAGTCATACAGCTCGGTAGAAACAACTTTGAGAAAGAAGAATCTAGTTAGGTTGGGCAGCATTTTGGAAACTTTGCAAAGTCTTCTTGTCGCCTTCCCGCAATGTCTTAAGACTAAGGTCTTCAACCAGTGCGTCCTACCCGTAATGCCATACGGTACCAAAACGTGGACACTTACAGTTGGGTTGCAAAATATAATAATACAAAGGGAATAAAACCCAATAACATTTTTTTCAAACTAGAAATCGAACCCTGGAACTTCCGTACAGTCACTAGTCACGCTTGAATCAAGAGATCAACGAAGCAGTCATTCACATCAGTGGGGCAATACATACAAGGCAAGTAAAACGTAGGGATTTATTAACATTATGTAGGTGTAATAAACAGCTCTGTCCAACCATTCAGTGGATGCAGGAGAGGATGCAAACGACGTTAATAATGCAAACTGACAAAAATCTAAATTAAAGACAATGGTGATGGATTGCCATTTATCGTATGTTGCGCAATTACCCCACAGCTTATTGAATCTTATACTAATAATAATGTACATGGGTACTTACTTAATTTTTTGTTTAACTGCAGATGGCGAATGCAAATGAAATATTTAAGTTACAGGAAGTACGCCAATAGTACCCGAAACCGGCGCCGGCAGCTGCTCAAGGGGCATGAAAATATGAAATGAAATCTCTATAATTTAGACGAAATGTAGTTTATTCAATATTGTTTATTTATTTTTCCTTCCGATATGTTAACTAAACTCACTAATATATGCTTCACGTTTATCACTTCTATACTAATGTTTTATAGAACTAGCTTGTGCCAGCGGCTTCGGCCGCATATCATGTGTGACTTACCTGCATTCATGTTATCTCTTACCATTGTGTTTATTGTTGGTGCTAATTTTCCATATGACTATGTCGGGTTTGGTTCAGACATCAGAAGTAAAACTCAGTTATGGCAATACAATACACTTATTTTAATTTAATTGAACAATCAGTTATCTTAAATCTAGGAAATGTAGAAATGAAATAAAACTGAATTAAATAACGAATAAAGGCAGTGAGGGCGGTCACATAGGGCAGTACTGACTGTCAAGGACAGTGGTCCATGCACCCACCGCAATAAGGATAGTACTAACTGTGTACACAGTGTTCCACATCCAATAACCGGGCAGTACTGACTGTCGAGAGACAGTGATCCGTGCACCAAGACGCATCCGTTTGAAATGCGTGCCGTCTCAACAGCGCAGCTCCTTATAAAGGCGGTCGCTAGTGGCCGAGGGTAGTTACGATATTTTACTGAACTGTACATTACGTCAAATGATCGAAAGAGTGAAGGTTTGTCTATGATGCTTCCGGTGCACGTTCCACTAGCGCCATCTAGTCGCCGTCTCTCGCAGTTGTTAAATAATATTGCTGCCGACACGGCCATTCTGACAAATCACTCGTCCTCGAGTGCATTTATTCATCTAAAAATAATAATAATACTAATTAATTCACATCATCATCATCGTTACATAGCTTAATAGCAAATATCACTGGTCTAGGTATTTCTTTACAACAGAAAACCCCTACAGTTCAAACAAGCTGGTCTAAATCGTCACCCACTAAAGCAGGCGAGATTCCTGCAGCATCTCACACATCATTGCTCATAACAGCAAGAGATCTTATTAGAACACCAATACAGTTCAAACATTCTGGTCTGAATCGTCACCCACTAAAGCAGGTGAGATTCCTGCAGAGCATCACAGATCATCTCCCACAACAACAGGCCTCTCTCTATTTGCTAAAACAACCATCTTCCACAAAAGTAGAAGAGACCACATAGTAATTGATCATTCCAAAGATTCCATTATAGCATCGGAATTATCTACACTTAAGGTGCGAGAACTTACAGAAAGTGTTTCCTCTGCATCATCTGCAGTCAATGTACCAGAGCTTACAGAAAGTGTTTCCTCTGAATCATCTGCAGTCAATGTACGAGAGCTTACAGTAAGAGTTTCCTCCGAGTCTGAGGTCATATCATTATTTACTGGCACAAAAGACGTACTGAGCTCATCTTCTGCCGTCACGGTCCGTTCATCATTTTCATCACTATAATTTTCGCAAATTTCTAAATAACTTTCTTGCCCTTTAGGTACTTCCCTTAAATTTTCATGTGCATATTTATAAATTCTGTTAGAACCGTTAATATGTTTAAGTTCATAACGGTCATTATCTAATACGGTGACTATTTTATAAGGCCCCTTAAATTTATTATCTAACTTTGTTTGATGTCTTGCTTCGCATTTTGCGAAAACAAATTCACCTACTGCAAAAGGTTTAATCCGAGCTTTTCCCTTATTAAACCGTATAGTGTCAGCGTTAGCTACTCTTTGAATATTTTCTGATGCGGATGAACGAGCCGTTTCAACATTAATTATAGGTGGTTCAGAAGAACTAGGAGTTATTTTAGCTAGACTAAGTGAGGAACCTTGAATGCCAAACATCAGTTCCATAGGCGTAAAACCTGTGGTCCTGGAACGAGTACTATTAAGAGCAAGTTGGATCTCTCCTAGTTCATCCTTCCAAGCATTATTAGAATTACATTCTATAACAGTAAGAATACTCTTCAAAGTTCGCATGACTCTCTCAACCTGCCCGTTAGCTCTACTAGAACCAGTTGCTATTAAATGGAGCTCTATTCCATTATTATTACAAAAGTTTTTAAACTCATTGCAGTCATAACAACGTCCTCTATCTGCGATAATGCGCTTCGGAGCACCAAATAAGTTTACAGCATTCTTAATTGCTCTCACAGCGTATGAAGAGCTTAAGGCCGGTGTATATTCCAGCAGTACAAACTTTGTAAAGGCGTCTATTAAAACTGAGCAATATTCTTTTTTATCACTTTTGCCCGAAAGTTTTCCGGTTAAATCCAAGTGAATTGTGTGCCAAGGGACTGGATGTTTAGGAATTGAATGCAACTGCATTTGCTGTGCACCTGAAGGGCCTTTAGCAGTTTTACATACTACGCAGCAATTAATAAACTTTTTGACTAATTTAGCCATATCAGAAAACCAATAAAATTCGTAAAGTTTGTCTAAAGTCTTGTCAAAACCTAAATGTTTTATTTCATTATGAACGTGGTTAATAAGGGACCAAACCAAAGAACGTGGTACAATAGGTAGCCAACTAGAAACTCCTCTACGTTCTATCTTCCTATACAATATTCCTTGTCTTAAATCATACGTATGCGATATCTCTTCAGGTAATTGATTATTACGGATTTTTGCTATAATTTCAGAAAGTTCCGAATCGCGTTCTTGTTCTACAATTAACCAACCTTTATCTAATTCAAGGAAATTTACTTTGCGGGGCTCAGAATAATTTGTGTTTGACAAATTGCGAGACAAGAAATCTGCATGAGCCATCTTTCGACCTTCTTTGTACACGATATCAAAATCATAAGCTTGCAATATAGCCCACCAACGGTGAACCCTTGGAGTCAAATCACGTTTAGAGTGAGAAGCTTTAAGGGAGTTACAATCGGTAAATACGGTGAATTTTCGTCCATGCAAATAATGACGAAAATGTTCGATTGCTTTTACTACCGCAAGAGTCTCTAACTCGTAAGAGTGATATCGCGTTTCTGCATCTATGGTCTTCCTACTATAATATGCTACTACATGAGGGGTATCATTATGTTTTTGGATAAGAATTGCACCATATCCCGCACTACTTGCATCGGTATAGAGTTCAATGGGCAAGGAAGGGTCAAAAACTTTTAAAACTGGTTCAGACGTCAAAATGTGGATAAGTTTTTTGTGTATTTGGTCATGCTCAGGGGTCCACTTAACATTGCCTTTTCCTTTTGTCAAGGGATATAAAGGGCGAATTATTTGGGAAAAGTTAGGAATAAACTGTCTAAAATACGTTGCCAGCCCTATGAGCTGCCTAACATGAGTGACAGTTTTTGGAGTTGGAACATTAATTAAGGCTTGTATTTTTTTTGGATTTGGTCTAATCTCCCCAGCTGAAACTATATACCCAAGGTACTCAGTTTGAACTTTCAGAAACGAACACTTCTTTAAATTAAACGAGAAACCAGCATTGGACAGAGTTTTAAGTAATTTGTCTAAACGGTCAAGCCCCTCATTAATATCTGTGGAAATTGAAAGGACATCATCCATGAAAACTAGAATTCTTTCATCATTCATAGGCTGTAGAGCAGTATTAATAGCCTTTTGAAAAACGGAAGGTGCATTGCGCAAACCGAAGGGCATAGCCAAATATTCGAACTGCCCTTTTGGGGTAACAAATGCAGTTTTTTCTATGGAACTTTCATGTACAGGCAGCTGGTGAAACCCAGAGGCCATATCAATACTACTAAAATAATGAGCACCATTAAGTTTATCAATTTGTTCACTGATCAGAGGTAAAGGATAATGATTAGGTTGAGTATTACTATTTAATTCCCTATAGTCAACACACATGCGTGTACTACCGTCCTTTTTCTCTACAAGAATGATGGGGCTTGCAAACGGGGATGAACTTTCCCTAATAATATTTGCCGCCAACAATTGCTCGATTTTTTCGTCAACTATCTTAGATTCCTGAGGGGATAACCTATACGGTCTCCTATGTACCACTTTATGAGGATCAATTAAATCGATTTTCAACTGTCCTGTTTTAATTCTAGTTGTTGGAAAATTTTCAATAAAATTATCTGCATATTGCGTTAATATGTTAAAAAGTTTTATTCGGTCAGATCCTGTCAAGTCAGTATTAATTGAATCAATGTCAAAAATAGGTTTGGTTTTGGTACACATATTAGTCTCGACACACCGTTTGAATGTTAAACCGCTCTCTGAAATTTCAACTAGAATATCGCGCTCAAGTATATCTCTACCTAATAAAATAGCGTCACGCAAGCAATCATCTGGAACTACATGAAGAGTGACGCTAATTTCAATGCTTTGAATTTTTATGTTACAAATGATTTGCTCTGTGCTACTAATGATACTCTTTCCAATACCAGTCATGTTGATAAAGTCATGCGATCTTTGTCCAACAACAAGGTGTGAAAAACTTTTCCTAATTAAACTACACTCTGAACCGGAATCAAAAATAAAGGGAAATGTCATACTATTACAGTTCATAATACCTCGAACAATTCTCGAGCACACGTTGACTTCTTTGCTTCCAGTAGCGACTTGTTCCTTCTTCGTATTATCAACCCTCGTTGGGCAGGTGGACACAACGTGGCCTGGCACCCCGCACGCGTAACATGTCACTTGTGGCTTCTGGTTGACACGTTTATCCGCAACTACAGAGCGATTAAGCGATTTGTTTCTTTCACGGCAATCAGCCGCACGATGCCCAGTCCTGCCACATATGTTGCAGTTGCCACGAAAGCCAAACGTAGAACGAGAGCGTTTGACATCAGAATCGGTCGACTCAGGCAGTTCTGATTTTCTCTTCAAAGATATGCCTCGCAGTACTCGAAATAGCTGGGATTTGTCATTTACCACAGTTGAGTTTAGTTCACGACGTATTTGAACATCACACTGAGATAATATAGAAATGGCAAAGCCTGTCACAACCTTTTCAGATAATCTTGCGTCCGGGATATTTTCAATCAATTGCCAAAGACGTAAACATGCCTGAGCAGGGGTCTCATTAGAATTAAGTTGAAATTTGAGGATACTGTCAAAGTGATCCTGAATAAGCATAGGGCGAGAGAACTGAGCTTTTAAAGTCTCCTGTATATCGTCCCATTGATATTGACTGGGAGGTATCTTGGTCAGTAATGTAGCTGCGCGGCCTCGAAGACAATGGGTCAATGTCATGATTAAATCGACACCTTTCAAATTTTTGCTTTTAATTATAGTGTCTGACAGCCGACACCAGCCCCCTATGTCTGAATTGGGGTCGTCAGGATCAAAAGGTACTAACGCTATAAAAGGTTGTGGTGCTGAATTGGACCGGGGTAGTAGAGCATCAGTTAATTTTGAAAGAAATGCTTCTAAACTATTTGAGGGTAGCGGAATATCTTCCTGCATATTTTGTGATGATGAAGTGCCAGAGGTGGGCGGAAAATCCGATCCCACTTCTGATGTCGGGTTTGGTTCAGACATCAGAAGTAAAACTCAGTTATGGCAATACAATACACTTATTTTAATTTAATTGAACAATCAGTTATCTTAAATCTAGGAAATGTAGAAATGAAATAAAACTGAATTAAATAACGAATAAAGGCAGTGAGGGCGGTCACATAGGGCAGTACTGACTGTCAAGGACAGTGGTCCATGCACCCACCGCAATAAGGATAGTACTAACTGTGTACACAGTGTTCCACATCCAATAACCGGGCAGTACTGACTGTCGAGAGACAGTGATCCGTGCACCAAGACGCATCCGTTTGAAATGCGTGCCGTCTCAACAGCGCAGCTCCTTATAAAGGCGGTCGCTAGTGGCCGAGGGTAGTTACGATATTTTACTGAACTGTACATTACGTCAAATGATCGAAAGAGTGAAGGTTTGTCTATGATGCTTCCGGTGCACGTTCCACTAGCGCCATCTAGTCGCCGTCTCTCGCAGTTGTTAAATAATATTGCTGCCGACAACTATAATATTGTATGTTACTATTACTAGTGACATCAACGAGATTGGGCACGACTGCGCTGAATATCATCGTGTATGATGCCTTTTAATAAATATTGTATTTCTGTATTGTATTATTCTTGTCATAGAATATGTTTATCAAGAAAACTTGAAGGGTTATTCCGTTTATCCATTTCAATAAACCCTCTAAGCTGGAAACGCGGCAACACATGTCGGAGAATTTACCCTAGGCTTAGTTTGATAAACGAAAACACGTATACTAATACATACTTAAAAGTCTTGTAAGACCAAAAGTCTCGTCTCTAGACTCCACACTAGATTCCTGAAACAAGTACCATTTGAATTTGTAAATGCTCTCTTAAACAATGAAGATTTTTTATATTTATTTGTTTAAAAATAGAACTTGTGTTACTAAAAAATAAACAACTAATAAAAACTTTTTTTCAAAAAAAAAAAAAACAACCGACTTCCTTAAAAACGCTACAAAGTGAAAAATAACTTTAATTTCGGAAGTCAGTGTCTTAGGATCTGTATTTATGGTTTTTTTGCCACCGACTTCCGAAATTAAAGTTATTTTTCACTTTGTAGTGTTTTTAAGGAAGTCGGTTGTTTTTTTTTTTTTGAAAAAAAGTTTTTATTTTTAAATTTTTAGTTGTGGTATTCACCCTGCACTAATTCCAAACAAACAATGCATATTTATGCGATAGCAGAAATCGCGGTTGATTTGCTGTCATTTTTTAAAGAGTTCCGGTGTCTGTCTCCCGAACTCATCATCAGATCTATATGAAAATTATATGGGACCATTTCGGAATACACAACTTTCGAACAAAAAAAGAATTTTGCAAATCCGTTCATATATGACGGAGTTATGGCCGAACATACATAAAAAAAAAAACATATAAAAATCCGAATTGAGAACCTCCTCCTTTTTGAAGTCGGTTAAAAATATACATTGACAGATTAGATTACTTGTGGAACTGATGATGGTGATGTCACACTGATGAAGTTTCACGTATGCTGCACTAACGCTTACGATTAGCGTCTCCAGAATAAAGATATGAGGAACAACGTGTAAAGTTGACTCAACCTTAATTGAATAGGGAGAATCCTCCGACCAGACGGGTGTTGGTTCTGGTGGGAAACTACCCGACGATTGATGTCGGGTCGTTCAATATGATTATTCTAATTGCGGGGAGAACGCGTGACCAGCCCAGTCCCATTTTAACGTGGCAGCCTTTTTACCTACGTTTAGTTTTCCCCTTTTAGAGCACAGCGTGGTGTGGCGAAATGACCTAGACGCGTCTTCAAGGGTCAGATCGAGGTGGCCTTGGAATAGGATGCATGGAAGGGTTTCGGGGAGGCCTTTGCTCAGCAGTGGGACATTGCAAGCTATTAAAAAGTAAAGAAAATGGATGTCTACATAATTATAAAACTTTAATATAAATGTGAGTGTTATATAAGCTCTAAGTGTCTTGTCTCCTTAATGAGAGATTATTTGGTTTCCTGTCATAGTGAGAGGGGTATTTTTTTCCCCCTTTCTTTTTCTGTGACTTGGCGATCTTTGTAAACTCAATAAGGCATTCAGTTTAAAGTCACGTTCTGTGTTTTATTAGCAGGGAATTTTTGGGAGTTTCTTTCGTATGGTATGATCAAATCTCCCGACATTTCTCAAAAACATTGTGGAAACTATGCCGTTTCAGTCGGGTTTTGATACCAGTGCATTGACGTGAGTTGAGATTCTCGTCTGTTACCGTTCACTATGTCTAGCAATCTCTAGTATGACAATGTTGATCTTTAGGAAGTAAATTATGTTGATCTTTAAAACTTGGAATCAGTTTTAGTTTCATCGCAGTCGCTTGGCTCTATCAAAAGATATAATATTTTTTAAGTTTTCAAGAAGAACGTTATTTTGATATACTTACGTAACGCCATCTATTGGCGCAAAATTGTGCTAACAAATATATGTAACGATAACAAATTACGTCATCAAGGTGTCTGTGTTATTTCATAAGTAATGATAATGATTATAATATTAGTAGCTTCTGTCCGCGACTTCGTTCACGTCAAATTTTTGCTTCCCGAACCCTTCCCGTCACATCGAATTGCCTGCCAGTTTTCGTCCATTTGTCATTGCTGCTCCGCTTCTTTTGATCGTAGCATAATGTTATATAGCCTATAGCCTTCCTGAATAAATAGGCTACCCAATACACGGCCATACATACGGCCCAACGACCGATCCCTGTGGGACACCGCACGACATCTCTTGCCGGTTCCAGTCTCCCTGGTGACCGGGGTAGATGACGGCCTTATCCGTCAGGTAAACCTAGACCACACGACAGAGGTAGGTCGCCATCCAGTGATACCGGAGTGCTTCCCTGATGCAACAACAGGGCAGGGTGTTAAAGGCATTGACAATGTCTAGAGACACCGCCAAGACGACCCCACCCCGGGCCACTGCATCTCCCGTCGTGAGGGCTCGCACGTGCATGATGGCGTCCACCGTAAAGCGCCCTTTGCGGAAACCGAACTGGCTGTCCGCCAAATCCGGCCCCTTCCGCACCAGCCACCCGACGCGGCGGTCTGCAATTACTCTTTCAAAGAGCTTGCCTACCTCGTCGAGCAGCACGATGGGCCGGTAAGCGGACGGAAAGTCCGCTGGGCGCGTCGGCAAAACAGTACACTTACAACTTCATCATGTCCATAAATCTGTTCTGTTATGTCCCGGAAATCCGTATCCGAATGACGTCATCGGCATGCATCACAATAGTTGCCCCACCAAGCAACGTTACCGAAAGTAATTCGAAACTTCGAAGTGATTCCTACAGATAGTAAATTAACTTTTTTGGACGATCTTAAACAAATCGGAGTAAGAAAAGATATCAAACCGTGTTACCATTCATTTTTTATTCGGACCCGAAGTAATCTTATGTCCGAAAGTGATACGAAGTAGAAAACGCCCGTCACTTCAGTTGATAGTACAGATTTTGTGCTTAAAGATTAGACCTCCTGGTACGTGCGGTCGGTGCGACAGGATCAGTGGACGCACTCGTATGATAAGTAGTACTAATAGTAGTAACTGACCATGTGCTAACTTACCATTTCATGATGGACATTTACCTTTATAGCCAAACAGCGATCTATATAAACTTCAAATTCACAAACTATTTCATTAAGGCCCTCTTGTAGTTGAAGACGTTTCGGCGAACATTGGCCGGTCGTTGCGAGCGCTTGAGCTGCTAGATTTTGTGTATAATTGTTTCGTGGCGACAATATGATAGGGAAATTATAAAATATTTTCTCAGCATGCCCTAAAAAACAATAAAACCTATCTTTTGGCATGAGTTTTACATGGTTTAATGATGGAATCTCTTCAAGGTACACGTTTTAAATGGCGATTTAGTGTCAACTTTATGATTATTTTTTATCGAGCCAATTATTTTAATTCACGTTTCTATCTTCACACAGCGCTTAACAGTATGTTCCTAAGACCCCATCCTATTTGCGGGAACGCTTCTCCTACGCCCGTCCTTTAGATGCACCTTGCAGGTCGCATCTTAGAAGTCTCCTCAAGTTCCCTCCTCACTCAACCGACTTCTACTCCTACTCCTTCACCGTGCATGCGGTTCGGTTGTGGAATGCACTTCCGCCTGACATAAGGAACTGCCCTACTATCGCTGTATTTAAAAGAAGAGTGAAAGAACACTATCTCTCCACGTTGTCATAATTGCTCATGAATGTTTTCATTTCAATTACATTATTAGTATATAATATATATTCAGTGATATTTATTCTAGAAGTATTTATGTATGTTTGCATGTATGTATATTTTTATTTTGTATGTTTATATTTAAATTATAGTATTATTTTTCTTCTACTATTATATTACACACGTTGTCTACATCTCTTTGTATATTCTCTCCTATTGCAGGTATGCTGGAAGAGATTTCTATAGAAATAAGCATTACCTTTGTACATATTTTTCTGTTCCTTTCTTCTTGTCTATTTTTATGTGTGCATAAATGGTTAAATAAATAAATATGTTCAATTTTCCTAAATATTTTTTTTTTTTTACGGAAACTAGCCATTTTGCTAGATTTACAGAGGTTTAAAAAAGTTAAAAAGTACTGCAACCTCGCCTTAAAGTTGAAAGCTACATTCCTCATAAAAAATAAACTTTTGTTTTATGAGATATTCAATTTTTTTTCTGAACTTGACAAATGTCAATCTTTCAAGTCAAACGCAAATTAGAAGATACTCGATGAGGTGGTCATTGATTATTTTATATTCTAAGCCAGAGATATAAATCGAAGAAGATATTATATTAGGTGTTCTGTGGAAAAATAAAACTTCCTAACCATGGCGCCGTAAGTATCGCATGTTTAATTATGCATTTACATTAAGTACCTAACTAAAGGCTACCCAAAAGCCTCCGTTTGAACAAAAATGTGCTTCTGCTTTGGCTAGTAAAATAAAACGAGCATGAGAAAGGCATACTTTAAAATATGTCATTGTTAGAAACTATGACCTTGAGTTCATTTTTTGTGACACTGCTCTTTCCGTATTACGTGACAGCACCACCGTCTAGTTGGCTATCGTCTACGAAGGAAACTATACACATATTTTTTCATTTTATGAAACTATCGAAACCATGGGAGGGAGAAAGGGATAAAATCAAAAGTCATTTAAATTAGGCTAAGAACTTTTTGAACGTAGCAGTTTTTGAAAGTCAAAATTACGTAAAACAGTTGCTCAAAACACCTGCCCGTCGCCACCGTAAATAGGCGCAACGCGAATCCAGTGGACCGATTTTTATGAAAACTTCGTGGAAATTGTTCTGCCGACGTCTACGGGAGCCTTTAGCTGGGAAGAAGTGCTGCAACGCAATCACACCACCACCGCACTCCACTTCCGCGTTTATTCAGCTTCATCATTTCAGCCATAAGACGTCCACTGCTGGACTTAGGCCTCCCCCAATTTGGGGGGCTTTGCCATAATCGCCACGCTTGGCAGGCGGGTTGGCGATCGCAGTATGGTGGTAACATGCATAGAGAACGCTGCTGCCCATTCTCTAGTAAGTCCCTTAGTCGCCTTTTACGACACCCACGGGAAGAAATGGGGTGGTGTTATTCTTTACGTCCGGCACCACACGGTACATTCAGCTTATCGCGTAGTTTTTGCATAATTGAGTAAAACAATCATTCAAACATACAAAGTATAACATAGTGTACGATTTTTACCTTTTTTACCTGCGCTAAGCAGTGCGTTGAAGATCCAACGCAGGAAAAAATCACGCTGCGATTTTATTACATCTATGTTTATGTCAACAACACCGCCTGGAATAAATTCTCTAAATGTTAGTCTGTTCCAAAAGTATTTGATAAAAATGTAGACAAACAGGCCGGGAAACGTGTAGGTATGCTTTTTGGTACCATAGTATAATTACGAAACAGTTCTTCGGCGATTCGTTTGTCGTTAAATAGTTCCGTCGAATAACCACTCATGGGAGAACCAAATGTCGTCGAAATGTTTCAGAGTCAGCATTTTATCGTGTTTTTGATCACTAACCATTGACTTCGACAAAAAAGTCAATTGGAACTTTCGACTTGCACAGTCAGTTTTATTTATTTATATTAAGAAAGCCTACATAATAATAAAGTGGTATTATAATTAAATGGCTTATTTACGCTATGCGCAGTACATTAAATCCCCGATCTGCAAACTAAGGGTGTCCCTGTATAAAGTGACCGAATTGTTATAGCCCTCATGTAGGTACTAAAGTAATACGTCCACTGTGTTCACCGGTATCGAAGCGCACGGACCACAAAGTACAATAGCACTTGTACGGAGCATACGAGTTCAAATATTTAATTTTCAACGAAGGCACTCTGGATTCCTGTCGGTAATAAATTTAAGCCTAAAATAAAGTGATTATGCAGGGTTGCTATCGAAGCACTAACTGGAACCATGAAAACAGCATATGATTTTAAGAGAAGACATAATACGTTTCGTCGGTTACTAAAAACAAAATCTGATCGTTCATAGAAAAGTAGAGCATACCTACGCGGTCAAAATGTATGGCAAGTCAATTTATTTTTTTATAACCTTCGTAAAATTTCAACGCAGTATGAGTTATAATCAAGTCCTACATCCATGGTAAAGGTTGCGCTCTGCACGACCTGGGTCGATAAGTAGACGCATAACGTTATTATTTGTTTATTTTCACACAAATAAACAAAGAAGGAATCAACAGATAAATATGTACTGCTAAAAGCTTATTTCTGAAGAAATGTATTCCAGCATACCTGCGATCGGAAATTATATAAAGAAGAGATGTAGAACACCGCTTATAGGAGTAGAAGAGAATAAATGAAATCAAAAAATAATTTACTTATATACATCAAAATACAATTATAAGAACTTTCTACATAAATATTTTTTAAATAAATATCATACATTTATGTGCACAACGTGGAAATGTGTTATTTCACTATCCTTTTAAAAATATTGCTACAGTTTGGCAGTCCCTAATGTTCTGACGGAAATAAATTCCACCGAACCGCAAATTGGTGAAGTGAGTTGATTAAGAGAGAGGTTTCTAAGATGCATAGACACACAATCAGCCTATATAATAATGACCCCCCTGCTGAGACACATTCCTCCTCTCTGTTAGAGGAAGTGAGGCGAAATCCTCTATTGGAGATCAGTACGGGTTGGCGGATATCTTTGAATTTTTGCTATTAAGTCATGTCGGTTTCCCCACGATGATTTCTTTCATCGCTTTGAGTGTGACAGTGCCTTGCTGGGTTCAAACTCACTACCAATACAGCTCGTAAGTCGGGGTTGATACCACTTGGGCACCACTATTCTCTGATCTAAGATGCATGATTTTTTTTATTTCATTTTTTATACTAGATAGTGTCGATACTACTTGGATAAGTTTAAAAAAACAATTTCTTTTCACTTACAGGAAACCGCCAGCGGCCGGGAAGTCGGTTATCGAGAAGATATCCGAGTAAGTATCTACTGCCTATAGTATTTATGAGATTTCTTTAAGAAGGATACATACACTAAGGTAGCTCTCTAAATTCAAAGTTTCTTCCCTTTTTTCCCAAATTGCAGGTCAGTGTCTGGTTTATGTGTTATTTCATAACGTATGATAACCGTAACAATAATAGTTTTCATCTTGTCCAGTAGTCAGGGGTTCTAAAATAACTTACAGCTTGTCAAAATGTTCTATAAAATACTTAATAAGTTACATCATTACCGCGCCAAAACTTTATGGCACAGTTTTTGGGATCATCTTCAATCTGAACAAAAAAAATAGTCAACTGCATGGAAGTGAGGGAAATATTATAAAGAATTCTAATAACTGATGCGATAATAGTTGAAAAAAAATGTTTCATGGTGAA
Source organism: Aporophyla nigra (assembly GCA_947507805.1). NCBI lineage: Eukaryota > Metazoa > Arthropoda > Insecta > Lepidoptera > Noctuidae > Aporophyla > Aporophyla nigra. The sequence continues at coordinate 10,937,122 of OX382297.1, read as the reverse complement.
ATTTATGGAAACTTCAGTATATTAACACTGTGAAAGTACATCTTAAAAATCAAGGAAATAAATGTAATAGAAAATATTCTTAAACGAACATTTAGTTTACGAACTAAAAAACTGGATCTTCGCCTAGGTTTTATGATGCCTAATTGTTGCAAATAGGTATGTTATCACGACTTCTAAGGAAAACATTAAATGACAAGTTGCGCCGCGTGGTGTCGCGTACGGCGTAGCCTTCCGCGGAATCGCCGATACACGACACCCTACGGCCAAAACTCTTCCTTGAGGAAGGTCTCTATTTGATGAGTTGGAACTCGCACCACGAATGACTTGCAGTTCGTATTGTGGCGCAGTTCCAACTTCTCGACCCTCAAGGTCCTGTTGGTCTTTACACGTACATACTCCACGATCTTCTCAAACTTCGTGGTGTAATGTAGACGGGACACATAGAGTTGCGTCGTTGGTGTAGCTGGACGCAGCAGCATATTGGGTCCTGCTAGCGCGGTCCCGCACTGGTTACGACTAGAAGGCTTCCTCCTCTTCTTCCTCTCCACCTTCACGAAGCCATCCTTGTCACACGTGCCTGAAACCAGGCCTAGCCGTTTCGAACCCCTGGTGGCAGGTTCACATCCCCCTTCCTGGTTTGCGACACAGGTTTGTGCAAAAAACAAAAAAAGAAACGGTCGGACTGGTTTGTATAAAAACTCAACAGCAACTGTTGAGCAGTAGCCCATTAGATAAAATACCCGTCTGGTTGGAAATCCTTCCTTTTCCATATAGGATAAAGAACTTTCCAATCTGATCCTCAAATCTCTATAACACCGTTGTTTAGCGGTTTATAGAATAGAAAGAAAGAAAGAAAGAAAGAAAAAGTATTTATTGGGACACGCACAGAAACTACACAAAAAACAATACTTAATAAAAATAAAAATCAATTATAAACAAAAAAAAACAAAAACAAATAAAAAACAAAATTTAAAAGAAAAAAAACAGAAAGTCCTGTGCGAGGCCAAAGGGCCCCTATCTCAGCATGATGCTGCGACATTTAAAAATAGAATAGAATAAAGCTTTTATAAATTTTAATTGATATAGATAATGCTAATAGTCTCCGAATTAAACAGCTGTTTGACTTCTGGACAGAGGGGTTCCGTTTTTGACATTTAGCTACGGAAACCTAGAATCATCATTAATTTGTATAGCCTTTTCCCAATCATGATGGGGGTCGGCTTTACATTTTACATGGAGTGTTTGCCTTTCTAACCTTACCATGTCCTCCAACCCTAGAATGTGACAAATATTCAAAATATATTTTACAGTTAAAACTTATATTATTTTTCTAATTCGCACTAATATTAAATAATACTAACTTTTGCCCGCGGCTTCTCTCTCGTTAAATTCGGTATAACACGGTTCCCCTTTCCTGATTTAGAACACAGAAGAGAACTCATAACAGAATGTTATTTTATTAACAAAATATTGACATTAATATTTATACGATACTAACGTCACTCAGTTGTTTTGCCTTCCCGGAACCCCTCCACTAACACTTAAACTTTATGGAATGGTATTAAAGTTCAAATTGACTTTTAAGTATTATTACGAATCTTTTGTATGGGAATATAGAAATGTGTTGTAACTTTTCAGGCAATTTTTTAAATTTTTCTCTCCATAAGAACCAGCCTCGTACTTCAAGGTATATTATTAAAAAAAAATTAGCGAAATAGGTTCAGCTGCTCTCGAGATTTGCGCCTAGCAACACATTCAGCGATTCATTTTTATATTATAAATTATCTGTAAAATTTATTCAAAAAATGTATTAAATATTTTTTTTTGTTTCAGGTATTTGTTTAGTCCATTGTAAGTGCTTTTTTTTTTCTTATTAATATTAATCCTGGTTAGATGTGATATAATGCCGACATGCATATATTCTGTTTGGGTCAACATGCTTCCCTATCTAGCGAGGTACCTATTTCGCTACGCACTTACGAAGGAAAGTTGTTTTTTTACACGCTTTATATTAGCTTCACTTGTATGTTTGTATGTTTGTTTGTAACCGACTCCTTATAGCGCGATTTTGACCCACTTTAAACGACCAGATTTCATTCAAACTTTGCACACGTGTCAAGGACCGATGACAATGCAATAATTTCATAAATTTGTGCCATTATCCTTGCCAGGGTTACCAGGACAGCAAAAAAACTGTCACAAACTACGCTGACATACGTCTCAAAATTCGAAACACCCTAAAAAATAGAAAATAAATAATAGTTTAAAAAAAACTAAAAAACACGCTTCCATTGAAAACCAAACTAAAAAGTACTAAATAATGGAATAAAAGCGTGGGGTGCCTGATATCAATAAAAAAATACCTTAAAAAGCACCCCACGCTTTTTTTCCATTATTTAGTACTTTTTAGTTTGGTTTTCAATGGAAGCGTGTTTTTTAGTTTTTTTTTTTAAACTATTATTTTTTATTTAAAAAATAGGGTACTGGAATCTTCTTCATATACTTTATTTCACCATAGGCAATTCATCCGTATAAGGAAGGAACATTTAGTTCCTTCCTAATACATCGTGCTAATCTAAGCCGGCCTTAAGGTCATTGCACACATATCGCTCGGCATCTGGTCAGCGTCATTTCGCCTCATCGGCTAAGCATCGTCTAGACGTAAGAAAGTGACCGGATTAACTGACGCCGGGAGAACGTCGCGCTGGTGCAGTCAACACGCTTTTGGCTAGGCGTAAGCGTGGCCAAGGAGACCTGCAAGTGCGGCGACCACCCTATGTCAGCGAGGCGACACCCTGCGTATGTTAGCTACCGCTGAACCAGCCTTAGCCGCGGTGATACCCGCCAGAATCTCGGTGACTGGCCCATCCCAAAGTAAGGCGATGCCTTTTACAAAGCTGATAAAGGTGCCTACAGATATACATACGCAAAAAAAATCGGATACTCAATATACAGTTTTGACGAACAATAAAATTTGAGAGCTTCATGTGGAATAAAATGAAAAATACGATGTCGTCTTTTGCTTCCTGATTTTGTTTGACAGACGTGTTTTTTGTCAAAAATCGAGCAAGTCTGTAAACACATCTAGTGTGCGTTGAGTATAGTGTTTCGGATAGATTGTGTTAAACTGATCAGGCACCGACCTTAATACGTGTGCGTATACCTTTAAATAAATCGTAATTTATAGAAGCAGGTGGATACAAAACGAATTTGCATTTGCATCATCATCATCATCATCATTTCAGCCGAAAGACGTCCACTGCTGGACATAGGCCTCCCCCAAGCTCCGCCACTTCGACCGGTTTTGTACTTCCCGCATCCAGCGGGTTCCTGCGGCCTTCACAAGGCCTTCTTCATCGGTCCACCTTGTTGAAGGCCTTCCAACTCTACCGGAAGACGTAGAGTTGCATTTGCATGATGTAATAAAATTAACGTGTTTGATGGAGATCTGGGACGCGGTTTATAAATGACAGTTAAAAATTAATGGCTTTCACATCAAACACGTAAATACCTACAACCTTGATTTATTTAATGAGTTAAAGGCTGCTGGAGTATTTGCAGCTATTCAACATAAAATTGTATTGTTTTTAGCAAAAAAGGAGAACCTAAAAAAACCCCAGTCGGAGGCTTTGGCGAACGAATTTCAAATATAGCGAGAAACAACTACAAGGGTTTGCTTGGCGCATTAGTACCAATGATTATAATAGGGCCTCAACTAGACAGATATACTGTGAGTATTAATACATATATATTCATCATTAAAATAGGTTGCATAGTTCTCACTAAATTCATTTTATGAAATTAAACACGTTGAACGCCAAGCATACAAAGGAGGTCAACAAATCGCCAAACGTGTGCCTCTAGTACTTACATGCACACCTAATTGTAGAGAGAGAGGAAGTACAGTGATTGGAAAGTAGTCTATTTTATACCCTCAAATAATTAGTACCTACCTACCTTGCATGGTAAGTAGAATAAAAATTTAAACGACACCTCGGTGGTGTCTTTGATCGCGTGGGACCGCCGGAGCCACGCAACGCCGGAGCCGTGACAGAAAGCATGCATGTTGCATGCTCGCCTGTATGCTGTGAGCTTGCTAGCATGCTTGCTTGCATGATACATTATTGCTTGCATGATGCATGCTTGCTTGCATGCTGCATGCTTGCTTGCATGATGCAGACTTGCTTGCATGCTGCATGCTTGCTTGCATGATGCAGGGTTGCTTGCATGCTGCATGCTTGCTTGCATGCTGCATGCTTGCTTGCATGCTGCATGCATGTGGTATGCTTGTTTGCATGTCTGCATACTGCGTGTTAACTGAGATTTTTCTGTAATGTAATAGATGAGCGTTTCAATTATTATGGATATGAAATGTATGCCAAAAGATGATTCTAACTGTAAAGTTTCTGAGATATGATAGTTCTGCCTTTTGATGACTATCGATATGAAATAATGCCAAGAGACGATTCTGACTGCGAACTTTCTGCCATATGATGGTTCTCCTTTTTCATTATTATGGATCTAAAATTTATGCCTAAAGATGATTCTGACTTATAAAATTATGCGTTGTGAATGTATGATAAATGAGTGTATGCCATACGATTTTCTGCGAAATGAAGTTTATGCTATCCGCTGTTATGCAAAATAATATTATGACGAAAAAAATTCTGCCATAAAGGGTGGACCCCTCTTTAATACAATAACACATCTTTTGTTTTAGAAAACTATAAAACTTCAGCATATGTGGATGACGATGTTGTGGTTCTACCTGACCCAACCAGTTGCGGTTCCCATCACATCACTTGTTCCTGTATTTATGCTGCCCATGGGTGGTATAATGAATTCCCCTAACACTTGTAAATCTTATATGAACGTAAGCTGTTTTAATATTCATAGTCATTAATACCCATTAGCTATCCGTTATTCCTATTTGCTGGAACAACTTCTATTTCTTACGAACATCACAAGAACCCAATTCTCGTCTATGCAATATTAGATGCTATAGACAGGGAGTCCACTAAATAGTGCGACGTACTGCAAGGGGTGATAGTTTGTGTTAGTACCCATTAAGGACGCTATAACATTTAAAAATGTTGCTTAGGTCCCTATTTGTGACACCACACATACATTTTTTAAATGATATGTTTAATAATAATAATACATAATAAGAAAAAGTTATCCTCCATCCACTCTGCTAACCCCGTAAGAGTTTGGCGTGCAGTTAAGTACGCAAATCGAATTCAAAGTATGCAGATCCGAGTGTATTTTTTTTTTTCAAGACACTTTATGACTGTGCCTGTATACCTCGCGGCACTCTTCTTGCACACTTATTGATATACCCTTCTCGCATTGGCGGGAGAACACAAGAGCGAGAAGGGTATATCAATCGGTGTTCAAGGTATTTGCCGGGACCTATACAGTGTTACGTAAATGTAAAACGTAAACGTACGATAGATTTTTCATTCACTTATAACTATCTACAAAACATGTAAAAATAACCTTGCATCAGATTACTCACCAGCTTGATATGAAATAATTCGATTCTAGTACGTATCTTTTTATCGACAAAATAACGGCTCCCACAAATAGACAAAACACGACTCTCGGCGAATAGTTTTTATGAAAACTTCATCTAAATTGTTCTAATGTCGCGTCGCGCCTGTTTGAATAAGCCTTTATTCACAGGAGACTATCATGCTGTTTGTATTATCTGGGTGGATAATAGTACTGCTCAATAATTCAGGCGTGGATAAACGTATAGCATTATGGTTCATAAGTTCTGGAGATAACAGCCAGTATACTGCAAAAAAGTAAGTACGCTTTGTAGTATATAGCACAGTAACGAACAGCCCCAGCTTCGCACGGATTTTAAGACTTCACAAAAAGCTTGATTCTTCTATTATATATTACCTATAAAACATCCGTAATACATTTTCTAAATGATAGTCGGAACGCGTGAGGACTTTTGCCTCCAGATCCCATGGTGGGTACTTTAACAAATAGGATGCTCCATTGCTTCCGAGTGCATAGAATACTTAATGTTAAAACCAGTAATTTGATGAAGTCGCTGGCAGAAGCCAGTTAGTGATAAAGGCAACACGAATGGAATTACAGTTTACGAGTGGCTGTTACACTGCATATGTGTAGGATGTGCGATGGGTTTTACTTGCATATATACATATATGCGGGTAAAAATAGATATTAATTTGTAAGAATCTAAAAATTCACAGAATTTGGGATGTGCAATAACTATAATAGGCTGTTTTTGTGACTTCGAGTTAGTGCTAGGACGAGAGGTACTAACTTAAAGACGCCCAGACAAACAGCTTTTGAACGCGTAGGCATAGCGCACGAAAGTAACAATTTCAGCTCCGTAACGTCCTCACCTTCAAGCGCAGGCTGCCAAGGCCAATTGTTTGCAACTGTAAGCTTTGATCATATGTTCTTTTTTTAGAATGGTGTTTAAATGTGGAACTGCGGCGTTCTTTCTCTCGATGTTTAGTAGTCGGCTAATAACGACATATAGCATCACACAAATTGTAACGAATGCATACGCAAAAGTCGGTGTAAGTACATTTTTATTAACAATTCATATTATTCCCATTTTGAAAATAATTCTCAGACCACGACATTCAATTTGGTCGAAGAAACAAAATTAAACCACATATTTATAGGTACATCATTCAATAAAGGCCATAACAGTAAAAAATCTGTTATATTTTAGAACGTGTGATGCTTTTACTGTCGACAGTGGAGATGAAGTTTTAGTGTTACCGAATGGCAATCCGCTACGGTAAACGGAGCTAAATATTGTGCCCTTTTTAATAAAATTAACTTGGATGTTACTGCAAGACTAACCGCCGTTTCTGCCTAACCCTATAGAAAAAACGTGTTAGTTTATATAAGGTGTATCTATTCATACACGAAATATTTTAAGAGAAACATCTGTAGGTGGCGGTAACAATGCCATAGAAACGATTTTTTTAACTTAATGTTTTTTTTCGAAATTAAATATTTATAAATAACTTGACGCACATAAGAAATACAGGTTCCTTCTTATTTTTAATATCCGTTACGCTAGTTTCTACGTAGTATTTATTATCACTGAAGCAGGCGGCGGCGGTATGGCGGCGCGGCTTTTATTAATGATCAAAAGTGTACCTCAACCACGCGCGCGCGCAGCTCCCGCCGATCGGCGGCCTGGGTGACCCGCGCTCTTCATTTCCTCACGATACGCGAGTTATACCGCACGTGTCTTTATTAACACGCGTTGGGCTTCGGGCAACAAAGGCAAAAATGCCAAAGCATAGTTTACCAACCAGGAGTACCAGAATATGGTGGTGTCAGTGGTGTGCCACAATAACAAGTATCATAGGGAGGCACTACCTGCCTATTTTGATGTGATTCCTCTGGAAAATAAGAAAACTCTCAAAAACAGTGTGTACGTGTATTATGTACCGTGTCCCTATAACAGTTGGTAAGGTTGCGACTACCTATCTCAGGTCTCAGGTATCTCAGGTAAGATGTTGATCAAATAAATCCGTGCTCCTCCGCACTTAGCATTCTTTCTTACAGCTGTTAACATCTGTACGTGTAGGCATGTAGGTAGACAATCAACAATCAGCTGATAGATACGATTCGACGCATTCGCAACCAGCCATCCTAATAGTGCTCACCTAGTTTAGATTTGTCGATACTGTAGATAAAGATTTAATCGCACCTAGGTTTCTTTTCGTAAACTTTTACTAAAGGAATGATACGAATCAACGTTCGCGCGATAAAGTCGTTAGAGGTCATTCACTTATGCGAATACGAGTTGCACATAACATCTATTTTTTAATATTTACCTACATGTGTAGAGACTGTAGTTTAGAATTTATTTTAATCGCACCTATGTTCCTTATAGTAAACCTTTATAAAGGGTATTTAATAATGTACCTTCTTCGGTTAAAGTAAACTGGTTTTGTATTTTAAATCCACGTTTATTATTATTTTAAGTGATAAGCTTTCTTCTTCGTTTCTCTCGCTAGGTGGCGCTGTACGTGTTAACTAGCTTAACTTAACTCGCGGTGTAATTTAATTTCCTAAAAACATAAATGTGCTCAAAGTTCAGTGTATTGTGCCTTAGTAGTGAGAACAAGATATAAAGTTTACTGTCAATTGAAGTCATTAAGCTATAGTTCCTAATATCAGTGTTATTACGAGAAGAAAATATCTTCTGTTTACATTGGTTACAAACGTTACATCAGTGTTAAAATGTCGGATTCTGTGAACGAGGTCTGTGCCAACACGATTTGCAATATAAATCTTTAACTTTGGTACGTTTTTCAAATACAGTGACTTTATTATTAATATTTGTTGATGACAGCGGTTTGCTTTCAAATTCTGCCTATCATTCTACATGCACAAAGTTTAAATCAACGCCATCTATTCAGCCTACTGTGAAACTGCAACGGACTGTGTTACCTGGCACTTTTGAGTGACTGGTTGATTGATTGGTCTTCATCAAACTATCTCGTCATAGGATAGGTGGCGCCACGTGTATCTTGTTACAATATATCAAGACTGTGCTCGTCACTGCCGCGCCCGTGAATCGAGCGAGCGTTCGATCAACAAGTTATCTGGTACTCGCGTCAGGTGGCGCCACTTTTATCTTTGAAACCATTACCTAGTCAGTCTGCTCAACAATAATATTCAAGATGAATTGTAACGGATGCAACAATGTGCTGGCACCGGATGCTGCTTACCTGATATGTAATTTGTGCGCGGGTGGTTATCATCATGAGTGCCTAAACTTTTCTCTCAAACAATTTATGGCATTAACGCAGGAGTTCAAGACTAGCTGGAAATGTCCCCCATGCTGTAACATTACCCGTCGCACCCGTCCTACTTTGGACACACCCGTTCGTTCCAGCACGCAGGTTCCGGCGGCATATGAGGACAATTCAATGAATATGTCGTGCGATAACATAGAACAACGACCACCCTCGCCTCGCACTCCACCTTGTGCGTACACGTCACTTTCCACAAGAGTTGACAATAACCCGACATCGGTGCTTTTATTTATTTTATTTTATTTTATTTTATTTTATTTTATTAGGTTCACCAACAATTGATTACACCGATACAATTAATAATACATTGAGAAAATAAAAAATTAACAGTGCATCAGTTACTTAAAGGTAAACACCACATGCATGAAACAATAATTCCGAGAAATAGGCTAACTTATTTAGTAATAAGCGCTAACATTAAGAAAATGGTAACATTTGTAGAAAAAAAAAAAAAAAAACAGTAACATTATACAATACAGAGACATGCAAAATTAAAATTGATAAAATTGTGATTCGTTGACACTGATAACATTGGTAAAAATTGTTAAGAATTTTATAAATAAAAGTTTCATGTTTCTTTTTTTTTATATAAATCACTGATAAAATAATATTAATACTAATTAATACTGATATAAATTGTTACAAAATTTTAACATCAGCAACATAGCGTTGATGTTAAGAAAAAATAATAATTAAAATATGATTAAAACATTAATAACAAAAAAAAAATAGAATTGATTGAATTGAATTAAATAGATAAAATTGGTAACAATAAAGAAAAAAAAATATGATTAAAACATTTAACAAAAACAAAAAATTATAGAATTGATTGAATTGAATTGATAGATAAAATTGGTAACAATAAAGGAAAATATGTAAGATCATGATTATATCTGTGGTAAAAATTGATATTATGACGGTAAACGATTAAGGATGGCTTTTTGTTTAGTAAAAGAGTCAAAGTGGAGATCAATAATATCACTGTAGCCATTCACCGCTTTACACATTCTTACAAAAGGCGAATTGGCTCCCAAAACAGTTCTTCTAAAAGGAGGACAAAGGGGTGTGATGGCACTACGTGGGATTCTAGAGGGTGCACGAAAACTGAAAAGGGCAAGTAAGCTAGGGCTGTCTATTTTATGTTTTATGATTTTAAAGGCAAACATGACATCAATTAGATGTCTACGCTTATCCAGAGAAATCATATTAAAATGCTTAAGCCGTTTAATGTAAGAACGTATTTTTTTGGCCACACCATTGGAAAATGCAAGGTGCCAAGCGAAACGTTTCTGGACACGTTCAATTCGCAATGAATGCGTTGCGTAGTGAGGACGCCAAACTACACTATTGTATTCCAGGATGCTGCGAATGAGACTGTTATAAAGTAAAATTTTTGTCCTATTATGACGAAGGGTTTTGCAATTTCGTAGGACAAACCCTAACATTTTTGAAGCTCTCTTTATTATACTATCGAGTTGCGGCGTAAAAGTTAACTTCTTGTCAAACAGTACACCAAGGTCCTTAATTGTTTCAACTTCCTTAATTGTGTCGCTATATATATGATAACTGCTGCCTATTGGGATATGCCTTCTTGTAAATTTAACATGGCAACATTTTTTTGAATTTAGTTCCATTCCGTTCTTGTTACACCAAAGAACGAGACGATCGAGGTCACTCTGTAGTAGTACTGAGTCATCTTCAGCCTTGATAATTCTCAAGAACTTTAAATCGTCCGCGTACATAAAAAAATCAGAGTGCAGAAAACACTCTGGACAACCAAATCCAGTCATTTACCCTAGAATTGAATAAAACATTACAAGGGTGGCGATCTGACGTCGATCGTACTATGGCACTGTTTAAAGAAGACATAAAAAATACGTTGCAGGATTGGCGAGATGAGATGGATGCTCAGTTATCACGAAAGTGTTAAAAACAGTTTGGCCGACATGAAGCAGGAGTTGGGCTCTGTCTGTGCTGCCCAAGCTGGCCTCACAAAGGATGTGCAAGAAATAAATGATGAGATGTCCTGTCTCAAACATTCGCTCCAGTTCCACGCAAGTGAACAGATTGACCTTAAAAGACGAGTAGAAGACATTGCACGGCTGCAGGCAGAACAATCAGCCACTTCTACAACCTATCTGCAATCAAAAATCGAAGCACTTGAACAGCAAGCGAGGCAATGCAACTTGGAGATCTGTAACGTACCAGACAAGCGTGGTGAAAACCTTTTGCAAATGTTGGGGGCAATTGGAGACGGTATTGGCTTTCCCATACCTCAAAAAGACATCATAGCCATCCACAGAGTACCACACGCCCACCAACAAACAAACAGGCCTAAGAACATTATTGTAAAATTCTCCACACGGATATTACGCGATAATGTTCATAGTGCATTCCGGAAGGCTGGTCGCTTAAAACGGATCAAATAGGTGTAACTGGGACTCCAACAAATATCTACATTAACGAACACCTAACTTTAACAAACAAAATTTTATTTCGTAAATGTAAAGAAGCGGCAAAACTTCACCAGTTTAAATACGTCTGGATTAAAAATTGCACTATTCTTGTCCGTAAGAAAGACGGCGAAACTGCCTTTGCCATTAAATCAGAAGCAGATATCGCTAAAATCAATAGTGATTTTAAAAGTAGTTGTGACAGTGTTGTTAACGAGACCAATATTCAGTGACCGTTGCGCCGGTAATTATTCACCAGATATTTGTAATCACTATCGGATTGTGTTGACTGTCCTTAATCGTTTCTTGAATTCATTATCATTACTGTGCATGTTTTATTATGTTCGTAAATTGTCTACCGTTTTTAACTATTTTATAACTTATATTTTTTTTATCTCATCCCCGATAAATCCAACCTATTTGTTTATAATATTCAAAATTAAGACTACTTTTGTTATGCAATATGTTGTTATAAAGTGTTGTGATCTATACTGCCTCCTGCTTCAACCATTGTTACTTCCTATTACTATAATTTTTGAAATTTTATTCACGAGATCTTACACATACTTGCAGCATGAACACACTCATATCATTAATACACTTTTATATTACAATATTAACAATGTCGAATAAAAATGTCACCATTTATTACCAAAATTGTAGGGGTATTCGCACAAAATTACAACAATTACTCACGAATATCCTCATGAATACATACGATATAATTATCTTAACTGAACCTGGCTAACACCTGAAATTCATGACAGTGAGTTTATAGATCGGCGTTATAGTGTGTACCGTTGTGATCGTGATCGCACTGCAACTAAAAAACTAGATGGCGGAGGTGTACTGATTGCTGTTTTGCGTACTTTAAAACCTTCTGAATTAAGTCTCTCAATCGGGAAATTGTATAGTGATCCTTTACACACTCACATTGAACACATTATGATTGAGCTGCCTAGCACTGTCAACAATAAGAGACACATTGTGAGTGCTGCCTACACAGGCCTGTTGGTCTAGTGGTTAGTGGCCCTGACTGCTATGCCGGAGGTCGTGGGTTCGATTCCCACACAGGACAAATGTTTGTGTGATGAGCACGATCATTTGTTCTGTGTCTGGGTGTAATTTATCTATAATATGTATGTATTTAGAAATATATAAGTATGTTTATCAGTTATCTAGTACCCATAACACAAGCTCTGCTTAGCTTGGGACTAGATGGCGCTGTGTGATAGTTGTGGAATATTATTATATTATTATACCACCTAAAACTTCTACTTTTGTATATGACAAGCACTTTGAATTACTACAAGAAGTATTGGGCCACTCAAGTGTTGACAGTTTCTTTGTCATAGGAGACTATAATCTCTCTGAAGCTAATTGGCTAGCACCAACAAATATCCCGATTGCTACATCATATTCTGGAGGACCGTCAGCCTGCGCTTTAAATATTATGATCTCACTTCTGGGTGCTTCCCAATTTAACAACATAGTAAACGACAAAGGCAAAATTCTTGACCTAGTAATTTCCAATAACCACTAATATATATATAATATTGTTTTCATAAGGCCAACTATGATAATATTAATCAAAACATTCAGCAATTGAACTGGGTTGAACTGCTATGCCCTGTGTTATCTGAAGAGGCTCTTAATATATTCTACTCAGAGATGGATAATATTATTAAACAAGACACTCCACTGGCCCGACCTAGATCTGTAAGCTATCCCATATGGTTTTCTCGTACCCTCATAACTATTTCTAAAAAGAAGGAAAAGGCGTGGATAAAGTGGAAGAAATATAAAGACATTTCTGACTACGAATCATTTTCTAACTATAGAAAACAGTTTAAGGATATGTGTCTTAAGTGTTTCAGTTCATACATCAGTTCTGTAGAGGACAATCTTGGCAAAAACATGAAACACTTCTGGACCTATGTCTCTAATCGTAAAGATAAACCTGGAATCCCATCTAAGCTTCAATACAAAAATGCTGAAACAAACGATCCAGAAATAGCCTGTAATATGTTTTCTGACTTTTTTTATTCGGTATATTTATTTATTTATTTATTTTATTTTATCCTTTATTTCAGGCAACTAAAGGCCCATAAAACACAATACACATATAAATATAAAACACTAATAAACTAATACATATTTTAAACAATATACTTAAAAACTACTGCACACGAAGTGACGGCCGACATCTCCTTCTTTGTCTCAATGGAAGCCCTCGCAGGAGACCAACGCGCTACACGATGTCTCTATTTGCGATCTCTCTTTTAGTGAAGAGAATATATTGAAAGAGCTTAAATCCCTAGATCCAGCGAAAGGTCCTGGTCCAGACGGACTTTCGCCTTACTTCTTTAGAAATACTGCAACTTCCATCTGCAAGCCTCTATTTATTATTTATAATAAACGTATATCTGAGGGAGTTGTACCTAAACCGTGGAAGCATGCGTATATTATACCTATTCACAAAAGTGGATCCAAACGCAGTGTGGAACATTATCGTCCTATTTCTATCCTGTCTGCCTTGTCCAAGCTCTTTGAACGGTTAGTCCATAACGAAATTTATCCTGTACTCCACAACATCATAATTCAACAACAGCACGGTTTCGTTAAACGGCGATCGACAAATACTAATTTATTATTATTCTCTAGCTTTTTGTTCGATTGTGTTGACAACTGGGTACAGGTTGACACAGTGTACACGGACTTCTGTAAAGCTTTTGACAAGGTTGACCATGAAATACTACTAAAAAAAATAGCATTCAACGGAATTCGTGGCAATCTTCTGAGATGGTTCATTTCTTATATAACCAATCGCAGTCAGGTTGTAATCAATGGTCATCCATCGAACATCGCACAGGTGACGTCTGGTGTGCCACAAGGCTCTATACTTGGTCCCCTTTTGTTCATTCTTTATATAAATGACATCAGCCAGTGCTTCCGTAACACCAAGTTTTTACTATATGCGGATGACCTCAAGGTATATAGAGCCATACGACAAACAAATGATTGCCTTCTACTGCAACAAGATTTGGACCGACTATCCCGTTACTGCAAGGATAATAAGCTGCAACTGAGTTTACCCAAATGCAACTTTTTAAATTTTACAAAAAATAAAAATAAAATACAATATACTTACACGTTGTGCAATGCCCCCCTACTTAAAGTGGACTTTATTCGTGATCTTTTATTCGTGAGCGGTTCATTCATAGAACAGCCGTACAGGTTTTATGCAAAACGTCTCAAGCAGTTTTAAAATTAAAATATTTACGAAATATAAAAAACGCTTAACAAAATCTTTTTGCTTCTATAGCTTCTTTACCACCTATAGATGTACCTCTTAAAATACTTTGTGTATGAACAGATACACCTTATATATGAAGGTAGGTATGTGTTAAATCGCACACAGTGTGATTTTCTACATTTACAGGATATTTTTGGTAGTATAGATGTAAATCTTATCGGCTTTCAGGGGGCTGCGGCGGCAAAAAAAGACTCCAACTTCGCTGCTATGCGTCAGGTAGTAAATAATGCAGTTCAGACATCTGCGGGAATTGGTACGTAATATTACAAAGTCTTAGACTTGCGATACACAATTGTATATAACGTGAAACATAATGAACGCAAGACCTATTACGCTCCAATAATTAGAGTTTTGAGTTAAAACCATGACCAAAAGTTTTTTTTTTAATATTAAACTAATGATGAAAATCATATTGATAATTGAGTTAAAAAAACAGCCTCATTTCAAGGTAATTGTTGAAATAAGTTTTTTTTTTAATTTTTTTCATTGGCTCCATTCATTGGCGGTATTAGTATTATTAGAAAGCCCATATTAAAGATTGCTGAAATAGTTTCACTAGTCAATTATGAGCAAACTACTATCAGGATTTGCGTTTATTCTATTAATAGTTTTATATCTAGTAGCTACTGTAGTTCTGTCGTTTCTACGTTTTACTATGGGAAAAAGGCGCGAGTTTATGTATATATGTATGTATCCAGCAGCATACGTACCTACGTATTACGCGTCGACACTTTGTTGAGATGATTCTATGAATCAAAATCCCTCACGAATACAATTAAAATAAAATAAATAAATTAAAAAACCTGAAATCGCGAAAAAAAAATCTGCTGTTTCATACATTTTGGTCGAGTAGGTATTGAATTTTTGAATGAAACAGCTGATTTTTTTTTCGCGATTTCAGGTTTGGTCCCACAAGTAAAAGTTGTTCATAATGATGAGTACAATGACCCCTTAAGAGTGTGTGCGTTAATTACGTTACATGTTGTATATATTTTTCAAACACCTGTTAACCGAGGCTCTGAACCCACTTGGGTCACAGTCCAAGGACAAACAATCATTGACCTGACACTTGCTACAGAAAGCGTGACAAACCTCATCACAAACTGGCACGTCTCGGATGAACCTTCGTGCTCTGACCATAGAAGAATCCGATTCACACTAACTACCCGCACTGGGGAACCTGTACCCCGAGGCGTAACCCACGGCGCACTAATGTGACTGAGTACAAACGCCTCCTGGCCTCCCTACTAACTAGGTATCTGTCACAAGTAACCATAAAAACCCCAGAACAACTGGATTACACCATGACAAAACTATCTCAATACCTAATCGAAGCGTACCATGCATGCTGCAAACTAAGGGCGCCACAAAACAACAGCGAGAGAAATCCCTGGTGGAACGCCAACCTTAGTAAGCTCAGAGATACACTACGCAAACAATTCAACAGGGCCAAAAACACTAGGCTCACTCTCTTGGCTCTCTAGACTGGGAGAAATACAAAGAAACCCAATACAAATACAAAAAGCAGATCAGAACTGCCAGAAGGGCAGCATGGCGGAAATTCTGCGAATCCATCAAAACCAATAACGAAGCCTAAAAATCCTCTCGACTGATTACGATCGAATCCTTGGTGGGCTGAAAAAACCCGACAACTCATACACATTAAGTGACCATGAAACCAGTAAGGTACTCCTTGAAACCCACTTCCCCGGCTGTTAACTCCAAGAGGTCAGGACGTGGGAGGCTGAGCCAGAATGGAGCCCAACAAACCTAGATTGGTCCAGGGCTCAAAGCATGGTAACAGAAGAAAAGATAAAGTGGGCCAATGACGTCTTTCAGCCCTACAAATCTGCAGAGCTGGATGGCATCTTTCTAGTCCTCCTACAGTGGGGGGCTGACCACCTGATACCATGCCTGGTGGAGATCTAACGGACCTGCATTGCACTCAGATACATACCCCTAGCGTGGTGCGAAGTGAAAGTCATTTTCATACCCATGCCAGGCAAACCCGACTATACACAACCAAAGGCCTATGGGCCTATAAGCCTCACATCATTCCTACTAAAAACCCTCGAGAGACTCTGCGATAAACATATCCGAGACAGACTTCTCCGGGTAAAACCACTTCACAAACAACAGCACGCGTACTCCACGGGCAGATCAACAGAGACTGCGCTACACAGCGTGGTCTCAAAAATTGAATGCGCAGTGGACCAGAAATGCTCAGCACTGGCAGTTTTCATTGACATAGAGGACGCATTCGACAAAACTATGTTTAGGTAATAGGTAGAACGGGCTGGTGTCCGCAACTCCACGTCTGAGCGCGTATTTTGCGTACGGGTGGTAAATCGGTTATTCGATCCACCCCAGCTCCTCGAGAAAGGCCAGCAACGTCTTGATGTTGCTGACTATCTCACGTAGGGTACCTGGGTTACCGAAGTACTTGGCTCTGTATGTAGCGATCGCCAGGCAGTTTAGAAGCACGTGCGCTGCTGTCTGGTCGTCCTCAATGCAGGCCCTGCACAGCGGACTGTCTGTAGCTCCTATGACAAATAGATGTTTATTAAACGATCCATGGCCAGTTATTGCTGCTGTAACCATACGCAGCTGTCGTTTGTCTAGCCGGAGGACCTGTTTTGTGAGGCGGGCATCGATGGCAAGTAATGCTTCCTTGGCCTGCCTGCACTCACTTTGGTCGAGCCATAGCTTAAAGTGTTGAACCTTGGTACGTTTCCTTACCAAAGAGCGTAGGAACCCAAAGGGGAGTGGCGCGATTGGTTCTGGTCCCACCGGTGTCATGCTCGACCCCCTTCTGGCTAGTTCATCGGCGGCATCATTACCTAGCGAACCGCTATGTCCTTTTATCCACTGAATGGTTATATTATTGAGGCTACCCACCTGGTTGAGGCGCTGGTGGCACTCGTATATTAGCCCAGAGTCAATCGAGTGACTGTCCAGCGCTTGCAGAACAGCCAGACTGTCTGAGAGTATGCGGATCGAGTGGTCTTTAACCGCCCTGGCTATGATGGCTGAGGCGGCAAGAGTGATCCCAATGCATTCTGCCTGAAACACTGTGTTGTGGACTCCTAATGGTGTGGCTATATGTATTTTGAAGTCCTGTGAGAAGACTCCAGCACCTGTGCCACTGTCTGTATTTGATCCGTCCGTGAAGATGCACAGCTCAGTGGGGCGCAAACCCTCACACCGGCGATCTTCGTGAAGCTGGATTCTGTATTTTTTTATCAAATATGAATTGTTTAGGCACCCGGTCAATTATAGCTTTGGTAATGGGGAACTCATTGTTGAGTTCCTTAAGCAGCGTGGTATGTTGTGTGTCTCTCTTCCTCCAGAGGTTAGTTGTGTTCAGACTGCTGTATGAACAGGTGGAGCGGTGGTAGTCCCAGCATGGCTTCCATGGCTGCAGTCGGAGTAGTCCTCATGCAGCCCGTGACCGCCATGCAGGCTAGTTTTTGCATGCGTTGAAGTTTGTTGCAGCCTGTAATAAGCTTGGTGGGGGGCCACCAGACCACGGCCCCGTAGGTGATCATGGGTCGGATCACTGCGGTATACAGCCAAAGTATGATTTTGGGAGATAGGCCCCACCTCTTACCTATCATTTTCCTGCATTGCCAGAATGTGATGCAGGCCCTGTTTAGTTTGCTGTCTAAATGACTACTCCAGTTTAACTTACTGTCAAGAATGACCTCGAGATACTTGACTTCATTGGCCAGCTGAAGTTCTGTATTGAACAATTTCGGTAGGCGGAAGGGGCCTAAAGCTCGTTTATGGGTGAACATGACTAGCTCAGTTTTGGTGGGGTTCACTGAGAGGTCATATTCACTGCACCATTTCTCTACGATACGTAGTGCTTGTTGGGTAAGGTTAAAGATCGTGCTCGTCACCTTCCCTGAAATAAGGATAGCGAGTTTGTCCGCATAACCTATTGTGTAGTAATGATTGGCATTGAGTCTGGCGATTAATTCGTTAATCACCAAATTCCATAGAAGGGGTGACAGCACCCTTCCTTGGGGGCAGCCTTTGGCAATCATGGCCAGCTGCTGCTCATCCTCTAGGCGAACCACGCGCTTGCTTAACATGTTTGTGATCCAGTCTATGAGTACCTGTTCAACTCCATGTCTGGAGAGGGCGCTGCTGATGCTGGAGAAGTTTGTTTTGTCGAAGGCTCCTTCAATGTCTATGAAAGTACTCAGGCAGGTCCCTTTCTGATGAATCGCTTCTTCTATCTGGCTAACTACCAGATGAAGCGCCGATTCGGTGGACTTACCCGAGCTGTATGCATGTTGATTACCGTCCAACGGTAGGGCTTTCAGAGCGCCGTCCCTCAGCTCCCGGTCGCACAGCCTTTCCAGGGTCTTTAGAAGGAAAGAGGTCAGGCTGATTGGTCTGTGGGATTTGGCGTTTGTG
Source organism: Aporophyla nigra (assembly GCA_947507805.1). NCBI lineage: Eukaryota > Metazoa > Arthropoda > Insecta > Lepidoptera > Noctuidae > Aporophyla > Aporophyla nigra. The sequence continues at coordinate 10,918,094 of OX382297.1, read as the reverse complement.
TAGTCGCCCTTACCTGGTTTAGGGATGAATATTACTTTCACTTCCCTCCATCCTTTGGGGACGTATCTAAAGGCCAGGCACGCTCTCATTAAAGGCACCAGTCTTTCTGCGATGAGGGTTCCACCCCACTGTAGTAGGGCGGGAAACACCCCATCCGGGCCAGCGACCTTAAATGGATGGAAACTCCGGATGGCCCATTGAAGTTTGTCCAGCGTGATTACCTTGCCAGCATAAAACCAGTCATTGTCTGATGGTGTTTGAGTTGCATCTTGCCAGTCGATTGCTTGCGAGAAAATACATCCCGGGAAGTGTGTTTCGATAAGGACGCGACTCGACCCCTCTCTATGAAACTATGTTTAATAGTATCAGCATGGCCCTCGACAGACACATTATAAAACCGACCTTGAGCAGTTGTGGATCACCAACATGCTCAAATTGAGACCTGTACAGGTCATAGTGAACGACACCACAGTAGGTAGTGGGCGGTAGTGGCGAAGGGCTGCCCGCAGGGAGGCGCCCTCTCACCACTTCTATGGAACCTGGTCGTAGACAGCCTCATCAAAACACTCAACGATAAACGTTACTTCACCGTAGGCTACGCCGATGATGTAATCGTAATAATAAATGACACCCATGAAAACACCCAAGCCCTGCCTCATACGCCAAGCCCTGAAAATAGTAGAGGACTGGTGCAATAAACACCAACTATCAGTAAAACCCCACAAAAACCGAGATGATGCTCTTCACAAAAAAGAGGAAACTCGCGAAACTCGAACTGCCACGATTGTTTGGCAACACCCTAAGCCTATCAACTGAAACCAAATACCTGGGCATATTTTTGGACAAACAGCTGAATTGGGCAAAACACACCAACTACATCACTACAAAAGCCAGCATATCCCTGTGGCAACGCAAGCGAATGCTTGGCAGGAATTGGGGAATCAGCCCCACCCAGCAAACATTTTTGTCGTATAATCAAACATTTATATGACCTTGAGTCTTATTAAAGTTATTTTACAGTATTTTTTTTAACTCTTCATCTTGTACTGGTGTATTATGTGTCCGAATAGTCATATACATTTTTTGTCGTATAATAATGTCATATAGACGTTATTTCGAATATTTTTTTTTACAATCGTCATATAATTAAATTAAATTAAATTAAATTCTTTATTTTCTTAGACAACAGAGATCCATTTTATGTTAGTAAGTTAGGTACAAAAAAAAGCAAAACAAAAACTTAAGAGCTATGTTAGTGTGTTATTTTAACTAAATAAATACAGAAACGATTATTTACAAATATGCACCGTAACACCACGCACATAACCGTATGCATAATAACGTCTACGACGACATCTATAAAACTTACTTATACAACTTTTCATCGTGTAAACGTTTTCGTAGTATAAAGGTGCCGTCACTTTCGTCATATAATAATCGTTTACACGTAGTATTTGTAACCAAATAAGTCGAATAAGTATTACGAGTGCAACCTACATACATCTTAAAGTATCACCAACATTATAATACGACCGCTATTTAATTAATACTCATATAAAAAGTTTTATAATAACCTTGTTTACAACTTCCACCATTTTGAAATCAAATTTATCATATTTATTTACTTTTGGCACAACATGGATCGAAAACAGTGGAAAAGTTTTTTTTTTTTTTTTCAAAAGAAAAGTTAAAATCAACCATCATTCGCTTCAAGCACGTACTTTAATACAAAGCTCCATTAAAGCTCAAGATGAGAGTGAAGAAAATGAGAAAGGTTCCGTATTATATTTAAATGCAAATTTAAGCAATCAATTTAACCAAAATGATACGAGTATACCCTGTAGTTCATTTGCCGAAGTTCAGGACTCTTATTCATTTTCTGAAGTTGAAGACAGTTATTCATCGTCTGAAAATGAAGATAATGTTAATAAAGAAGACACTTCAACCAAAATTCTTACAATTTATTTAATTATTCAAATTTAAATAGTTAGGTATGATTAACTGACTAATTACAATATTCGTATTCGTCTTCTGGAAAATTATTATAGATGGCAAAATATTTGCAATGGGGGCACCAAAATAAACCGTAACTTAATAAATTATTTACATTGTTGTCTGTTAAAACAAAATGTAATAGTCTATTTCCACGGACTGGCTGGAAACCACATCCATAACAATGAGAACAAAAGGTAAAATGAGTAAATGACCACGACCATTTCAAATGTATGCGTATCATTTCAAAGAAGTCCATCTTTGATAAAAACTTATCAACATCAGCATAATTATAGATCATTGTGGGGTTTACCTAAAACAAAAGTATTATTATACTTACTTTATTAATATGTCACGTAAATCCTTCTGTTCTTTAAATATAAATTCTTTGAACTAAGTAAGCTGAGCGTTTATTATTTTATTATTGATCCCTAAATCAACTGTCATGGCGTGCAAATTTACAATGAACACGCAGTTTATAGGTCGGGAATTTATATAGTTGTCATATTATATAACGCAGGCACTCAATAAATTATTAATAAAAATATGTGAAAACATTAAAATTTTAAAAGCGCATGAAAAATTTGTTGCCAACTTACCTCACATTAATTAGTAAAGTTGATTGCGCAATGGTTTACAAAATATGAAATGGTTTTATCACCTCAAATAATAAAGAAAAAATGCAATATTAACTCAGCTATCAAAACCACTGCCAAATTAAATTAACGTGATATAATCTGTTATAATTCGTTCAATATAAACATCATCTTTAAATGACAATAACATAACGAACACATTATATAAAAGTAATATTGTTTGTCATTGCGAAGTCGAATACACGCCGCGACGGCTATCATTACATGACATGTAGGCAAATCACCGACGTGTATATGACGACTATGCGACTAAGTAGGTATTTTTATGACTGTTACACGAAGCTCTTAGCACCTTAAGTTGAATAAAATGGGCCCTAATGCCGTCGAGTAAACGTCCTTATGACATTTATACGATTATACTAAATAACATTAGGTTGCGGGGACCTTATTGGTGATGTTCTTCAGAAAGGTCAGGTGCGTAGTACTCGCAACCGGCGTGTGTGTATGACCAATTGTATGAACCTAAACGAGGCAAAAGGAGAGTGTAGAGATCGTAGCAGGTGGCGTTCCGTGGTTTCTGCCTACCCCCACGGGAAAAAGGCTTGATTGTATGTATGTATAAATAAATAAATATCTTAGTACAACCAACACACCGTTATCTGATCCCAAACTAGGCAAAGCCTGTACTATGGCAACCAGACAACTGATAAACATACTTACATATTTCTAAATACATACATATTACAGATAAATTACATCCAGACACAAAACAAATGATCGTGCTCATCACACAAAGATTTGTCCTGGGTGGGAATCGAACCCACGACCTCAGTCTTAGCAGTCAGGGTCACTAACCACTAGACTTACAGGCCAGTCATGTATGTATGTATGTAACATTAGGTTGCCACCAAAACTTCTACTCAACGTCGTAAATGTTTTTTGGGCCAAAGTCACCCACTGGCTACCACAGTTATTCGACCAATTATCACATACGGCTCAATAGTCTGGTGGCCCAGAACAGACCTGAGCACAGCTCAAAAAGACCTTGAATATGTGCAGCGGTTCGCGTGTGTTGTTCACTAGCTGCATGAGGACTACACCCACCGCCACCTTACAGGTAATGCTCGGACTATACCTGATCGTGCGCGAGGAGGCTGCCCTGGCTATCCTAAGACTGAACATAGCAGGGACTCGAAGCAAGGACTCGAGAATCAAGCACTCACGCATTAGGGACGATACGATCAAGCGACAACCGATGATGGCATCATCCTGCGATAAAACCCCAAAACTACACTACTTTCAAAAGCACTAACAAAGTTATACTCACAGAAGAACAAAACGACCACTCAGGCCCGGAAGAGCTAAGTCTACACTGACGGATGATCTTTGATCAGCTCTGAAACCGGAGTCGGAGTTATCTCACACGACCCTTACATAAAAATATCCAGCCCGCTGTGAATACTCAACACTATCTACCAGGCGAAATGCGTGGGCATTATACAGGCGGCGTATGCCATAGAAACCAGAAGAGTAACGGACACCCATACACGTATACTCTCCGATAGCGCTTCAGTCCTCCAATCCCTAGCCAAAACGATACATAACCTCGAGCCTTACACTGGAATGTTCTGCGTTTCTAATCGCAACAAGGTGACACTGCAATTGATAAAAGGACACAGTGGATCACTAGGCAACGACGCTGCTGACGAACTGGCCAGAAAGGCATCCAGCGCGCCAGTCTGCGGCCCCGAGCCTATCGTGCCCATCCCTTTTAACCAGCTACGCAGGTGGCTGCAGGAATTTACCCACAGAGAAGTGGAGAGCTGGTGGGCCACGGCACTAGGCTGCAGGCAGTCCAGGGAACCTATGCCATCCCTGGATGGCAGGCTAACCAGATGTCTGCTACGCCTGGACAGGGGTGGTCTGCGTCTGATGACGGGGACCATCACAGGACTCTCCCCGCTAAACAAACACTTTTGCACAATAGGCATAACGGACGGCCCCCTGTGCAGGGCCTGCATGGAGGCTGAGGAAACCATTGCGCATGTACTCTACGAATGTACAGGTGACACCCAGATTGAGACAGATACCCTCGGTACACCCAAATCTTAACACGGACGTACTCAACAGACCAGGAGACATAACCAACTTCTGGAGGGATGTGGGCTGGTTGGAGTAATCACCGACGGCCGCCATGACCCACGCATAATGTCTGAATTAAAATTTTGAATTTGAATAATGGTCCATTCAAAGGACTAAGTGCGGAAACCAAACCCCCATAACAAAGAACACCTGTTTTTCTTTGCTTGGCTGACAGTCATGCTTTGCTTGGCTGATTTTCATGTTAAACTTCCGACTCTATAGTTAAGGTCACTACTTTTTGTTCGAAAAAGTAATGTAGTTAAGTCAGCCCACTTCCGGAGTAGATTCTCTCAATTATTGTCTTCTTATCGTTTTAAATAGTGTTTGGAGGTATGAGAACACGGTGTAAAGTTCACACAACCTCCGTAGAAAAATGAGGGGCCTTCAACCAAACTGGTGTAGTGTCTGGCGGGCGACGATTAACGTCGTGATGCTAGTAAATGTTGCGCGGTGACCTCTGCTTGTGTGATGTAGGATTTTGCGCAACGTCAGTGTGATGCGTAGTTGTTTTGAGTACGCTTTGCATCGGTTCCGGTTTTTTTTTATATTTTTTGCAATTTGTGCATCTATCCTATGTTATCTGATCTCAGCTGGTAGCAAATTAATGCTCGGTTTCTGAGGACCTTTTATCGGTCGTATTTATCTATTCATTAGCGCAATTGGGTCGATAACTTATAAAAATGCGTATTCGAACACAGCAATATTCGATAAACTACATTTAAACTTAACTCACCAATGTGATTTTTTTTCGGTTTCATAACTATCAATTGACGTATCATTCATTTCATAGCTCGTCAACTTTTAGGTTATGCTTTTAGCATGTATTTAAAAAAAAAAAGTTGATGTAATTTGCTATGAAATGAATGATACGTCAATTGATAGTTATGGAACCGAAAAATAAATCAGATTGGTTAGGTTATGCTTTTAGCGTGTATTACGTCGGGAGTCAATAGCAGACTCCCGGCCACCGTAGGCGTGAGCTTGCGGGCGGCGAGCAATGGGTAGCTCGCCGCCCGGTAAGGGCCAGGCTCGGGTCGACGGGGCGCGTAGTGTTCCACGCGCGCCTCAAAGAGATGTCAGCAGAACTGAAGGGGTCTGCCAGGACCGATGCCTGCCAGGGTCGCGAGATTGTTCGAAAGAGACACCGTAAGCCTGGCACATGGGCAACTGAAGGAACACGGGGGGTTTTAGTCAGTAAAAGTCTGACACGCCCTCACGCTCCGCCCAAGAGTGGGAGACGTCATTTGATGATTTCCCTTACAAAAAAAGGCCCATCTAGCAGCAACTGAGACTACTTATGGGGTTTATAATTATTGGATGGTTGGTTTCAATTCAGAAACCCAGTGACAATTAATCGACGTTTATCTAAAACATAACTTTAATTAATGCATAATTATAGTTAACAAGTATTTAACTGGGATCTTCAGAAGCCGGGCATAAATGGATAAAAGCTCGTACAGACTAGCGCGACGCGACGTTTGCGCGCGATTCGGCGATTTATATCCGTAGAACAATTTCTATGAAAACACCCGCGTCACTTCAGGGGCGACCTGTCTCGCCGCGACACGGTCATAGAAATTACTATACGGATATAAATCGCAGATTCGCGCGCGACGTCGCGTCGCGCTAGTCTGAACGAGCCTTAAGTCGTAGTATGTAAGACGTGAATGGGTTGTAGTCATGTTGGTGATGGTTCATAGAGAACACTGTAGAAGTCTATTGCCACTTTTAATATTTCCTATTTTTCATGTTCCTTGTTTTATGTTAGGTCACTCTGATTTGATTTCTTAGCTACTTAAAAGCTTTCATAATTGCTTCAGTTTTTAGTTGAGGAGATTTCAAAAGTAAACTGTATGGTTTTTGTAGGTTTCGATTAATTTTATTGAGCGTAACACTTGTGGTGTGTTTTTTGTAGTATGTTAGTGTACTTTTATGATGCTCTTCTAAAAGAATTATTACTAATAATAATTACCATTTTCAGGTGGTACTGCAATTATACATTGTTCTAACGTGAATCTTCTCTTTCGGGGATGTTATCAAGAGTACGTATTGTGATACGGTTATCACCATTATTTACGTAGAAACAGCGTAAAGCAAGGGATTTGCGGCGATGCGAGTAATAATTATTTAACTGGAATTCGAATTTATGATAAACTTATAGCAAATGGCAGATTTTTAAAATTCACTTTTTTTTTAATAACACATACAGTAAAGTACAAAAAAAAACCGGCCAAGTGCGAGTCGGACTCGCGCACGGAGGGTTCCGTATAAACCTGCAGGTATTCACGGTTTATGCATAAGGTTTATGTTTATGAAATGAAATGTCTTTTTTTTTAATTTTTATATTTGAGTTGACTGAATGAAAGGTAAATTGTGGTTTACGATTTATGGCGTATTAAAAAAAAAAAAAACTACTTACTATATCTCGTTCAAACCAATTTTCCGTGGAAGTTTACATGGTAATGTATATCATATATTTTTTTTAGTTTTATCTTTCCCTTATTTTAGAAGTTACGGGGGGGGGGGGGACACATTTTACCACTTTGGAAGAGTCACTCGCGCAAACTATTCAGTTTAGAAAAAGATATTAGAAACCTCAATATCATTTTTGAAGACCTATTCATAGAATACCCCACACGTATCGGTTTGATGAAAAAAAAATTTTGAGTATCAGTTCTATGTATGGGGAACTCCAAAATTATTGTTTTTTTTTTCTATTTTTGTGTGAAAATCTTAATGCAGTTCACAGAATACATCTACTTACCAAGTTTCAACAGCATAGCTCTTATAGTTTCGGAAAAAAGTGGCTGTGACATACTCGGACAGACAGACAGACAGACAGGCATGACGAATCTATAAGGGTTCCGTTTTTTGCCATTTGGCAACAGAACCCTAAAAAGGTAAGCACAATTTGTTTAGAAACATGCCTTTTAATACTGCACTGTCGAGCGGCTAGGGAGTTCGTTCGTTTTTTAATTAGGGTTCCGTTGCCAAATGGCAAAAAACGGAACCCTTATAGATTCGCCATGTCTGTCTGTCTGTCTGTCTGTCTGTCTGTCTGTCTGTCCGAGTATGTCACAGCCACTTTTCTCCGAAACTATAAGAGCTGTGCTATTGAAACTTGGTAAGTGGATGTATTCAGTGAACCGCATTAAGATTTTCACACAAAAATAGAAAAAAAGCAATAATATTTGGGGTTCCCCATACATAGAATTGAAACTCAAAAATTTTTTTTTCATCAAACCCATACGTGTGGGGTATCTATGGATAGGTCTTCAAAAATGATATTGAGGTTTCTAATATCATTTTTTTTTAAAACAATAATATTTGGGGTTCCCCATACATAGAACTGAAACACAAAAAAAAAAATTTAATCAAACCCTTACGTGTGGGGTATCTATGGATAGGTCTTTAAAAATGAAATTGAGGTTTCTAATATCATTTTTTTCTAAACTGAATAGTTTGCGCGAGAGACACTTCCAAAGTGGTAAAATGTGTGTCCCCCCCCCCCCCCCCGTAACTTCTAAAATAAGGGAATGATAAAACTAAAAAAAATATATGATGTACATTACCATGAAAACTACCAACGAAAATTGGTTTGAACGAGATCTAGTAAGTAGTTTTTTTTTAATACGTCATAAATCGTAAACCACAATTTACCTTTCATTCAGTCAACTCAAATATAAAAATTAAAAAAAAAACATTTAATTTCATAAACGATGATGACGAATGATGATGATGATGACCTGCAGGTTTGTACGGAACCCTCGGTGCGCGAGTCCGACTCGCACTTGGCCGGTTTTTAACGGGTTTGGTCCGAAGTCCTAAGTGGCGTAGTATACGCATGAAGTATTAAATAAGCGGAGCAAAAAAAAACGTGCCTCCAAAATCAGGTATGTTTAGTAGTTTTTTGTTTTTGGGGTCGTTTTTAGGGTTCCGTTGCCAAATGGCAAAAAACGGAACCCTTATAGATTCGTCATGTACTCATGTCTGTCTGTCTGTTTGTCCGTCCGTATGTCCGTATGTCACAGCCACTTTTTCCGAAACTATAAGAGCTATGCTGTTGAAGCTAGGTAAGTAGATGTATTCTGTGAACCGCGTTAAGGTTTTCACACAAAAATAGAAAAAAAAAACAATAAATTTTGGGGTTCCCCATACATAGAACTGAAACTCACTCAAACCTGCACGTGTGGGATATCTATGGATAGATCTTCAAAATGATATTGAGGTTTCTAATATAATTTTTTTCTAAACTGAATGGTTTGCGCGAGAGACACTTCCAAAGTGGTAAAATGTGTCCCCTCGTAACTTCTAAAATAAGGGAATGATAAAACTAAAAAAAATATATGATGTACATTACCATGTAAACATCCACCGAAAATTGGTTTGAACGAGATCTAGTAAGTAGTTTTTTTTTTAATACGTCATAAATCGTAAACCGCAATTTACCTTTCATTCATCATCATCATTTCAGCCGAAAGACGTCCACTGCTGGACATAGGCCTCCCCCAAGCACCACCACCTTTCATTCAATAAACTCAAATATAAAATTTAAAAAAAAACATTTTTTTCATGAACATAAACCTTTTGCATAAACCGTGAATACCTACAGGTTTAGACGGAACCCTCGGTGCGTGAGTCCGACTCGCACTTGGCCTGTTTTTTAGAAGAGGTAAATCACAACAAAACCCTGATTTGAGTAAGTAGTTTCTTCACAATAGATGACAGCAAGTGGAGAGCCAGCTATCATGTCCTTTAAATACTTGAAATTATGACATTTTATTTTCCAGAATCCACGTTTTAAGGTACTCTTAAGGACATACCTTAATTTTTTATTAATTTTCTGTATTTTCATTTGCAGGCTAGCACCACGAAACTTTGAGTACCCAGATATATTTAACTACCTACAATATTCGGTGTTTGCGATTCCTGTAGCTTTTGCTATGTTTATTTTTAATATAGCCTACCACATGTACCTTGCTGGCTCGTAAGTTAAATAATAATCATAATTAGACATAACCATAATTAATTAATATCGTGAGGTTGAATAAACCATGTACAGACGCCAGCATATCGAGCTACTACAATCTGTCAAATTTCTTTAATAGATTTTCACCTTTATTGCTAAAACGTTAAGTTCAAGGTTGGTTGGGAGAATTGACAGTTTCGGGTACATTGATGTGCTGGCTGGCGTTTGTACTTTTATCTAGCGGGACATTTTACTATTGAAAAATGCACATATAAAATTGGATCAAGATAAATTTACTACCAACTATCTTTTACCAGCGTGTAGCGGCTCTGCCCGTGCGGAGGTCGGAAATTATCCCACTGGAACGTATTCCCGGAATAAAAATGTGTTAATCCAAACATGTAATCTAAATCGGTTTCACCATTTTCCGTGATTAACTAACAATCATTCAGCACCAAACATCTAAACATACAAACTTACACTTTCGAATGTGAGTTTAGTAGGATAAATTAGAGCGAAGTATACATAAGTGTCACCGCAGATTGAGTACCAAAATAAAACTATTTAGCTTAATAATAAAGTAATGGCATTTAGAGGTAAGTACTTTTAACAAAAGTAAAAAAATATCGAAACATAACAAACAGTTTAATCGGGTTATTTTTAAATAATACAAATAGACCATTATGTGCATTTCGTTTTTGAAGCTAATTTCTTTTAAATTTTGACCACTACTGTGGTTTACGTGATCTATTCCGAAGTTCCCATCCATTATTTGCTGCATGAAATTTAAATCCGTAATCTTCAGGACATTTGGACATCATCAAGTCCGTAAAATCATGCCTTAGTTGTAAGAACAATTCGGTGCACATTTAATATTTCGCTTCGGACCTGGCTTTGAATTGGCCGTGTAGATAGTGTAATATCACATCTCTAGACCTATTCCTGAGGCTTATGTAAAGTCATATGTCTACATGGATGAGCCAAGTACTATTCAGGAATTCGAAGCCAACATTCCTCGCGTTATTCGCCATATACCACTCGAAATGCCGTCATCACCGATAGTGATAACTGAAACATCAGAATGGTCTGGGTTAATCGCAGTTACGGACAACATGTGAAGTAATGATAATATTAGGAATGGTTCTTAAGGAATGGTTCTTTTGTATCTTAAATAGTAATATGTATACAAAGCTCAACTATGAAAAGAAAGATTTTGCTCGGAAATATTACCCTCTTATGCGCAATATTCTGAATAAAAAGTCGGTAGTCGTTGGTACAAGGGGACGTAATTTCCCCAAAATTCTTCTCTAACGCATTGGAGGATATGTTCAAGACGCTGAACTGGAGTGGACGCGGTATTAACGTCAACGGCGAGTACATCTCACACTTGAGATTTGCAGACGACATCGTCATACTTGCTGAATCGTTACAAGACTTGCAGCAGATGCTGGATGACCTAGTTGATTCTTCTGAATGCATTGGTCTCCGGATGAACTTGGATAAAACCCAAGTTATGTTCAACGAACACGTAACTCCGGGACCGATTGCTGTCAATGGCGGTGCCTTCAAGGATGTTTGAGAATACGTTTACCTCAGGCAAACTGCAAAGTTTGGTAAGAACAACCTTGAGAAGGAGGCTAACAGAAGAATTCAGCTGGGTTGGGCAGCGTTTGGGAAGCATCGTCGAGCCTTCACGTCGCGTATTCTACAGAGCCTAAAGACGAAAGTCTTTAATCAGTGCGTTTGGCCTGTTATGACCTACGGAAACATGGACTCACGGTACGGCTGTGCCATAAATTCAAAGTTGCTCAGCGAGCTATGGAACGAGCTATGCTTGGAGTATCTTTGAGGGACAGAATGCGGAATGAGGTGATCCGGCAGAGAACCAAAGTTATCGACATAGCTCACAGAATTAGCAAGCTGAAGTGGCAATGGGCCGGCCACATTAGCCGTAGGACCGATGAACGTTGGGGTAGACGTGTTCTTAAGTGTAGACCGCGAATTGGCAAACGTAAGGTAGGACGCCCGCAGGCTAGGTGAGAGCTCGGCTTGGGTGGGGTCAGCTGGATGAGAGTTTCCGAGAATCGAGCTGAATGGCGTACAATTGGAGAGGCCTATGTGTAGCAGTGGACTGCTGTAGGCTGATGATGGTGATGATGAGTCGTTGGTATGAACTCAGTACCATCGAAAGTTTTATCGAAATTTTTCATTCGGTATTATGACTGAATCCACGACACAAAACAGCTGATGCATAAAATAGTTAAATTTTAATTTATTTACAATTAAAACAAAATTTGAAAAATTTATTATAATTTCAATTAAAAGGTCATTCAATTGGGGTAGATATTCCATCAACTCTAGATTTTTTTTGTCCTATTCAGATTATTATTATTCCTAACAACCGTTATATGTGCCACTCTTTGCATTATTTCATCGACTTTGGACCATCCTCTAAAAATGTGGTATTTATTCAGTAGAGCTGCAGTTATTTTAAAATTTGCCATGAGACATATTGAAAAATCGTTTCCAAATAATTTTAAATCACGAATGAAGCATTTATTTGCCACTTCTGCCATACACGCAAATTTTCTGCTTTTATTTTACTTGCTCACTTAATAATTGCGTTTCACCATGGTCCAGTGAGTTAGGTACGTGAACATCAGGGGTAATTGGCGTTTTAGGAATCGCTTTCATTTTGACAATTCCACCACATTCATGGCGTTTTGTTGTTAAGCAGACGATTTTTCGAACATAGGAAAGAAAGGATTAGCAAAGAATTATTCAAATTCCGATTTTTTGCGGTCATTCGAATTCGGTTAGTTAACCAGGAAACAAATATGAGAAAGTTCTAGTGAAATATGTGGCGGATGTGCGGGATGATTTTTGAGATACTGAGATTTTAAATATACTAATCGATAAAGCAATAAAGAGTCAAACGTTGTTGGCAAAAGTTCTTAAATCAAATGTTCGTTATTTAGAAGGCACCAAATGTTCCGCTAAGCTACGGCTAACCTCGTTGGCAGTTTTGGGTATACGCGAATGCACAATTCGCTTTAATGTCGCGTATAGATTAGTGAAAACCGTCTCATCGGTGTCAACGTGCGACACAGTTTATGCTACGTTTCACAAATCTGTCCCTGGCACAAATAATTGTTTTTCTAAGATGTATTCGCGGACACGTATGTCCAAGAGTTGACAAACGGAATTTATAGGCTTATATTTATACACACTAAGGTAGCCAACCTAGGGTAAATATCCAGAAACGTATGTTCGAGAATTAACCCTAGTCTTAGTTTGGATAAACCGAATTTAATAGGTTTATGGTGTATTCTGGGACATGGGTTTCAAAGTATCTACCTTGGGGTGGCTATATTAGAGTAGAAATAAGAAATAATCCCTTAAAACTAATGATCACCTGGGAAACGTATTTTAATTAATAAATGGAATAGCCGACTGTGAAGGGTAGCCGGACACAGGATCGCTCAATTTCAAATAAGAAACAAATTTCAATAGAAGATACCGACTGCAAGCAGCATCTCAGGCAATGATTAGTCTCTGAGGTCAAGGTAATTACTCTTCCGAACGTGACCGCAGTAACGAACCATAGCGACACGACTAGGATTCAAGTCTGCCAATGCAATCGTTTTGGCATGCCAATCATTGTCACCATTTTTATTTTTGACAGTTTTAGTAATCTCCTAATTGAAAGGCGTCTTGATATTCTGATGACTTGTCACAGACACTCAGCACAGGTCAGGTAATAATCGGTAATAATTTTGACATTTCATTTGACCACTTGTCGTGCTGTTATGATTTAGTAAATTACGAACTTTTAATAATACAATGCTAATATAATAGCATTGTCTTATGGTGGTCCTGACCAATCATTGAAAATAGTAGACTTGCGGACGTCTTGGTTTCTAAGTAACTCTTAATAAAAACGGTGATAAGGAATGTCTCTATCTACGGAATCATTGCGATTGAAAGGCGACACCGCCGCGCGGTTTGCGGTTGTGCTCATCTTCGGAGCAGAAATTTTAACGTCCCACTGCACGGGTGATCTTATTTAGGCCATATTTAGTGCTCCAATGTTTTCGTACATATTAAAAACGGGCTTATTCCGTTTGGCCAACCTAAAACAGCCACCCTAGGATGAACACTCGGAAACGCAAGTTCATCAGTTCACCCCAGACGGGGGGTGAATAAATTTGTATTCGTATATTATTTTTCTTCAGATTTTCTCTCTTGGCTATATAATCATTTAACATATTAGAGAAACATGATAAAAACTGGCCCAAGGTACCTTTAAAACATAGGTAGTATATTTGTATTTTTATAGGTATACCTTTATTTTCAGTAGGCAGAGACAGACGCGTTTCCGAATATCCAATGGCTGCATTGAGGTGGCCAAACCCAATAAACCTTAAAATGCGTCACTTAACACGCAAAGTTCCTAGTTCTAAAATATGCTTAAGACCTAAATCTTACTAAATATATTCTTGTAGGGTTTCCAAAGACCTGTCAGAAGCTCAAAAGACAGAATTAAAGAAATTTCTTGAAAGAGAGAAAGCCACCATACCACCAGAAGTCAGCCTTCATGAAACAGTAAGTTAAAAAAGGTTAATGATAGGTTTTTCAATAAAATGGGGGGTAGTAACCAAAACTGTCTATTTTCGATTAATATCATTGTTTTTTTGTTGGAACATTCAGCGATTCACGAAGTTACCTTTAATTTTCACACAATGTGACTTCTTTTATAACAATAAGGTATTAAAGCATTTACAGTCATTTTGACTGGCGTAAATCTTAAAAACAAACTCAAAAGTAAGATAAAATTTTATCTTAGTTTTGGCTGAAAATACTTTGAGATTTTAATGTTGCCCGCAGGCTTAGCATCACGCTATTTCTATGAACACACAGCTGTTTCTATATAAAGTGATATTTCGTTTCTCCATTTTTGACATCGCATCGTAGAAATCCTTCTACAATCTGTCATTCTGCCTTTCGTTTCTAACGATTTTTGTCTTGGGCCATAGACTATTTCACAAGAAAGTATTCTATCCCGCACTATCAAAATCACACTGACAACTGACAATTGTCTTAGGTAGTGAATATAATTTGATTATGTAATCGCCATGGTAAAGACGTATAAAACTTTCTACTCGATGACCAAAAAGTATATACGGTTAACTACAAAGTTGTGATTTTACAGGAGAGAGTTTTTGAACGTAAATTTGTGATAATTAATAAAAGATCAAAAATATTTTACATCAATTACTTAATAGCACCAATGAAATAGTTAAGGCCAAAATTACTGTAAAATCTTTTTGGTCCAAAATACGGTACTTCTACATTTAGAAAAATGCTGTAGTTCTCTTTACATACATATTTATTATCAGTATAAATTGAGAGTCAAACAATAAAAAATCGTATAAAACAAACATTTCTGAGTAGAATTATGTAAAAATGTGAATTTCGTAAAAGTGCTGTTGACTGTTTTTACTTTGCTGCCGCGCGTCGTACTGTCTTCTCGGAACGTTATTCTTGTCTACACTTCCATCGACAAAAAAATTAAACCGCCGAAAAAACTGAAAAGCAAAAAATAATAAATCTTAAAATTTTGAGTCGGCGCGCGGCGCTGAAAAATCAATGAACAAAGATGACTCCAAGCGCCGACTCATAATTTTAAGGTTTATTATTTTTTGCTTTTCAGTTTTTTCGGCGGTTTAATTTTTTGTTAAAAAGTTTTAATTTTATAATTTTTTGTGGCTTTAATGTACTAATAATACTTGGCAAGGTATACCCTATCCAATGAAAAAAGAATTATCAAAATCGGACTACTCTGTAAAGTTAGGCTTCGTTCACACGGCATTGTCCTGCACGTTTTTTTGCAGTATACGTCTTAAAGTATAAATAGTGACCATACAACGTACATAGATCCATTCACACGTCGATTGTACTGCAAAAAAACGTGTACCGCTTATACGTTTAAACGCATACTCAACGGACTTGTCAAGCAAATCGAATGAACTTTGACGTATTCGGTTCGCAGTGGCATATGGTATAGCTTTGTCTCCTTCACACGACACGATGATATACGTTTTTTATCGAATAGCAACCGAAGCGAAGAAGCGTTTAGTACCTGAGCGTCTTTTGGAGGGGTGGCACGTATATTATTTTATGATTGATTTGGTTTGATATTCAAAATGGTTGAGGAATCTTCTATAGATAACGAACTATTAATTTCTTTAGTGGAACAAAATCCGGTTTTATGGGATAAAACTATGGAACTTTATAAAAATCGCGATCCATCAGTGACGTCTACTCACTGTGACAACTGTGTGAAAACTGCGGCTATTCGTTTTTACACGAATGAAAATTTACCATATGAACACCCGGTTGACTATACGTTAAAAAAACGATTACAAAAAAACGTGCAGGACAATGCCGTGTGAACGAAGCCTTATGCGTGGTTGTACATTACAATCAGTGAGTGAACAATCAATCATCCCCTGTTTTACGACCCTTAGGGTTCGATTTTGTTTTCCAAATTTATACGGAACCACCTTTGGAGTATACTCTTTCCAGTAAAAAAAGAATTATTACAATCGGACCACTATGTAAAAAGTTATGCGTGGTCATACATAAAAAACAAACAAAAAACAAAAAAAAAAATTGCACTCCGGGAGTGCCGGCAGAAGTGAAAACTTGATTATTAACGTTGAGCATGTTTGATATTTTGGAATGGTTAGGGAATAATTTGTTGTTCAATTTCCATATTTTAAGCACTTTATATTCACGAATTTTACGAATACACAACAATGTGATCACTACACAGACGGTCGAGCCATCAGCTGTCACCATCCATGGATGCGCGTGGCACGCTGTAACATAGACGAACATTCGCGCAAGCGCCCTGCGCCGCCTAAACGAAACAGTAGGCCCAGGCATACATTTTCGCCGCGCCGTAGAGAGGGGATAGCTGTCTACTCTCCATCCGTCCTACGCTTTTTCGATCAGGTCACGTGTCCTGACGCGAGTTTAAGATTTTATACCCATTACAGAAAAAGTGCTCAACGCCGCTAAAGAAGTTTTCACTTCAAAAATATACGCGTTGAATTGATAACCTCCTTCGTTGTTTTTTTGTCGGTTATAAAGGTGCTCGTGGTTAGCCTGCAGTTTTAATAAATTAGTGACATTAATACCTCCTGGAGTAGTTTTAATTAATATTAATGGGTCTTGCAATTGTATTAAGAAAAAAATCCCAAATTGAATTAGTTAACAGTAAAAAGGATACCGACGCGATGTTAGCTACTCTTGAGCTCAAGGGTAGCTAACATCGCGTCGGTAGCCTTTGCGGCATGGGAACAGACAAACCACACACACAATTCACACATGAACAGCTGTTCCGTGAAAGCGACCAAATCATCCACATGCTTATTAAACTCGATTAGACAAAAACCAACAAATGTACTCTCATAATACTCGGTGACTACAACGCTCATATAGGTCGACAAGATACACTAACCTGCCAACGCATAGGATTGATACAACAAAACCTTCACCATGAGTTTTCTAACTACAATGGTGAACTATTAATGGTTATAGCTAACAGGAAAAAACTTCAAATCGAAACGACAAAAGCTATATCGATGGCCCCACCGAATAATCGTGTAAGAGAAAATTAACAATTTTCAGCAAAAAATAAAAACGTCAATGGGTAGCGGTTCTGGCGACAGATTGGTGCAATGGTGTCATGGAGCACCTGGTTTACCCTTGTGTACCCTTCAACGGCCAAGTCATACAACATTAACTATAATAAAGAAATCGCAGTAAGGAACCTTAGACTTGGCATGACTTTGTCTAGATTTCATTACTTTTTAGAGATAAACAAGCAGCTCCATCGAGACTTGGCTAGTTTTTTACAGAATGTTTTTGGTGGGTAATTGTCTTTCTATAACAAAATAGGACTAGGGCAAAATCGCTTTTGGACCTTTAGGCGCCATCTTCATGCGTGACAGAAGCGCACTTTATGACTATCACCGCTATTTTCTCGCCCCTGGAGTTGGCGCTTTAGTACACCGTACATAATTTACTTGTAATTGTACACCAACTATTGGACCGACTGGCTTTTTCTTATCATTCTCAATGCGTTTCACCTGACTCATTAATTGTATTTGTTGCAGTATTCTGTAGTTTTTGCGATAATTTTTTTGCTTGCTGTATGTTTCCGCTGGAACAAGTGGACTGGATGGGCTAGTTACACTAAAGACGAACTTGAGCCGACAGTACTGGGGTAAGAACTTAATAATTAATAATAGCGGTTGTAGCGTAAAACGCAACTTACTATTTTTCGGCTAAAATGCACACCAATTAAAAAACAAAAACCAGATTATCTTGCTAAAATAAATTAAAAAATAAATTAAAATAAATTGCTAAACAGGTTTTCATGAAGCATATCCAAAAAACTAGTCTTCTATTAAAAAAATGCATTCAAATCTGACCACCCGGTTTGAGGGCTACGATGGATGTCACGCAGAAACATAATCTGTGTGTCACACAGACGTAGTTATCAGACTATCTTTTCAGTTCTTCAACTCTTCTCTTTTCAGTCGGGGCTAAAAATATTTGCTTTCAGGCAAATATATGTCTTACATAAATATTTTACTTTCTTACAGATTGAAAGATGCGACGGTTGCAGCTATATTTGCTATAATCTTACATATTATACCTAAAAGCTTTGGTTTTGTGAAGATATTGACTGCACAAAGTAAGTTAACATTATTTTTGATGTAGACATTTTTAAGACGTATACTAGCAAATACAGATATATTATCACAAAGTGATCCAAAAGGCCCTAGAATAAGAACACGAGTGCGAGAACAGTGGTCTCCCTCAACATTATTAAAGAAATTACATATTAATGCCTCCTCGCCGCATCTGTCTGTAACAATTAACTCAAAAACTACAGAACGAATTTTCATACGGTTTCATCAATGGACGGAATTACATAACGATGGCTTATGTGAATAAATTTAATTAATTCAGGTTTTTCATGTAAATTGACTGAAATATGGCAAAGATTATTACAGATATTGATGATTGAAGGCGTCTGCTAGGACCGATACCTACTAAAGTTCAGAGTTTTAGTCAGTAAAAGTCTGACACGCCCTTTAGCTCCACCCAGAGCGAGAGTCTGTATATGATGATTTCCTACCCACAAAAAAAAGATGATGGGAATAATAACCTTCAATAATAGTTTGAAAAACTAAAAAAAAAAAACGCTTTAATAGCTTCGGCTAGTCACGAAATCATGTTTTTTATTTTTATTTGGCCAGGTGATTGGCACCATTTTTTATGCAGTTATTATACTGTCATTGGTTTTTGATATCGGTTTTTGACATGGCTGAAAATCATAACAATAATCATTTTTCGACGATTGACGTGTCGGGCATGTCACCATCCGGGTGAGTCCATGAGACATATGATCTCTGGTTGTTCTCGTCTGGCTAACGGCAAATACTTGCACAAGGATAATTAAGTAGGAAGAATTATTCACCAGCAACTTGCTTTGCAATTTAAACTAGTGGATTCTGAGGTACCGTATTACAAGTATGTGTCCAACTCAGTTCTCGAAAATGACCATGTCACGTTGTATTGGGATCGGTTTACTATTACTGACAGGACTATTGTCGCCAATAAGCCTGGTATAGTGGTGATAGATCGGTTAATGCGCCGCGCAATTATAGTGGATGGTTACCATTCCGCATGACGGCAACCTCGTGAAAGCTGAGAAACAGAAACAGATTAAATGTCTCGACTTAGCACACGAGGTTATTGACATGTGGAATGTTGACTCGGCTGTCATTGTGCCGATTGTCGTATCGGCCAATGGGCTGATGTCCGAGACCATCAACCAACATCTATCGAGGCTATCGTTAGGCGGTTGGATCAAGAGCCTGATTCAGAAGGCAGTACTCCTTGAGACGGCTCGCATCGTGAGGAGGTTCCGGTTCGCGGGGGATTCCATGGCTTATGCAGAAGTTTTTTCTATAAGCAAAATATGCAGTATATTTTTCATCGAAATAGTTATTAGGTATATATTAAAAATTATATTTTTTTTATAACCGATGAATAATTTCGACGCATGGCGATCAGAATCCATGGTTACATAATTTGCGCATCAATTTCCTTGCCACTCTGTGTATTTATCATGTGCATTAGTTACAGATTTTGGTTGTGAAAGTAGTTACAGTAAACATAAGAATGAATATAGGTAACATGACATGTATTGTTTCAGAAAAAAGTAATTTGCCGCCTCTAAAACCAGAATCGGCCATTCTATGGTGGCGGTTTATTGATAAGAATATAAACTATGGTTATATATTTACGTTTGGTAATTATTTATTTTCTATACGAATGCAATTATTTTGAAAGTAAAACGAAGTGGTGACTATACCTACTTAAAACCTGCATACACAAGGTAGCCTGTTTTTAATGGAACTTTTTTTCGTTGAGGCCCTAGAAATGCAGAGTCATCTCACATGACTGGCCTTTTACCAAATATTGATGTCGGCTTCCAGCCTAACCGGATGCAGCCAAAGTCGCTCCATGTAAAAAACTGGTGGTATTTTACACAGAGCGGCTGCCTATCTGACCTCCACAACCCCGGTACTATGATACTCCGTTAAATTGGTTGTCAGACTTTCGGGTTTCTGACGACTCGTAACGACTGCCAAATATCCACAAATGAAAGAATTTTTTTTTTAGAAATGAATGCCGACTGTTTTCCGTTATTCTTTTCGGAGTAATTATAATTCGAAGAATTCTTAGAAAAAAACTTACTTCTAACGGACGAATAAACTAAGGTTCTCATGTCGACGCTTATATTTTTTTATGTTCCTGTGACCACGCATATGTTTTTGGAGAGTAGTTCGATTTTGACGATTTTTTATTGTGTAATTTCCTTGGCTGATGATGATACTATATTTTTATTTTTCAGGGAGTGCTTTTGCTCTGCTTCATGCCGGTACAGAAACTGGACTAGATCATATTATTGGCCAAAATCTTGGTACAACTATTACAGGCCTACCCTGGAATGTTGGATTATTGATATGTATTGTAGTAGCGGCGATATTATGCAACATAACCACTGCAATGGCAGCATGCGCAATCTGGCTTCCCTTTGTGCTGCTCATGGTAATTTTTTCTGCTCATGGTTTTTATGACACATGCATAAACTCACGCATTTTTCACATGCGGGTAGGTAGAAAAGAAGAACGACACCAACTACAAAAATAAAACAAGAATCATCAAGCATCGTGTGATTCATCATAGTCCTCATCTCATCAATCCCTTTCCATCAGACTTGATTGAGGTCAAGAGCAGGCCACTTAGTATTAAAAAAAAAATGTAGAAATGTTTGATTTAACAGTAGTACATTGTGTTTTGGCTACATTAGTATATACTAAACTATATAACACTGGAAAGCCACATAAAAAAACTTTCCGTGTGGTGTCGGACGTGGCGACTAAGTCGTGGCGTAAGAGCCGTCTAAGGAACTTACTAGAGAATGGGCAGCTGCGTTCTCTGTGCATTTCTGGACTTGAAAAGAGACTGTGATCTCAGTTTTTTTTCGGCCTTTCATCTCAAAGTAGTCAGTTAAGATACGCCAACCTCATCTAGTCTTAAACTATATGATTGACGTGTTAAAGTGTTTTGTATAAACCTACTTACAGAAATAATATAGTTTATTATTTAATAATGACATCAAATCAAATGTCATTTATTCAAAACAGACAGTGGCACCTGTGCCAATTGGTAATGGGGAACTCATTGTTGAGTTCCTTAAGCAGCGCGGTGTGTTGTGTGTCTCTCTTTCTCAAGAGGTTAGTTGCGTCCAGACGCGCCGCCGCCATCGTGGCTTCCTGCTGTATGAACAGGTGGAGCGGTGGTAGTCCCAGCATGGCTTCCATGGCTGCAATCGGAGTAGTTTTCATGCAGCCCGTGACCGCCATGCAGACTAGTCTTTGCATGCGTTGTAGTTTGTTGCAGGCTGTAATAAGCTGTAATAAGGGTGAGCCAACCCCAAATATTTTTTTTTTTTAATTTTTGTTTTATTATGATTTGGCATTAAAAAATACCACCAACCATCGATATATATGTACTACGCACTAGATTTCGCGATCCGAACACTCGCTCTGTTCGACTGAACTGTACTGCAATCCGTACACCTTACTTTAGTGCGACTTTGACATTCATGGAGCGTGGGCGTGTACGGATCAGCGCTCATAATAGATTAAAGTACGATAATTCTAATTAAATAACAATTGAGAAGGCAAGTAAGTAAAATAATTTGTTGTTCAAGCGAATAAATAGGTAATAATATCGTAATACCACAAGATAAATCTTCATTTAAATGCAACGCCATATATAATCATAGACTAAAGCATGCAGATGTCCCATTACAAAACTGGTTGTAGGTAAAATTTTACGTCTGAACCTAGACTGCACGTGGTGTTTTTAAAAAGTGTTTTATTTGTTTGTAACCAGTTTGATATTTTTGAAAAAATATTTTACTTTCTTTTTAGTAAAATTATAATATCAACGAATGTTTGACAAATTTCAGAAAATATGACGACGTGCGTATTTCGATACTGCAAAAATACATTAAAAAATGTCAGCGAATCATTAGGTTTCACTTTCATCGGTAATTTTATCGTTTTATTTACTGGGAAAAGTGTGAAAGATTATTTGTAATTATTTTATGTTTAATGTACAGACGCAAGACGAATTCTATTTATTTAACAGTTATAAATTTTGAAATGGAGTATGAATTTACTCTAATGAAGTTTTGTAGGTACAAAAGCGGTATCGTAGCTGTATCTCTTCTGCGGTGTATAATCTATGAAGGCATCGTGATGTTATACTACGTTGGACAAAACGCGTAAGCGCCATGAAATACACGGCGCTTACGACGTTTTGGTCGCGAGAAAACTGTACTCTCTAAGCGATCTAGCGCTGCATGTTTTAATAGTTTGGTTAGACGACATAACTAATGTTTTGACGCTGCAGCGAACTTTAGTTTTAATTCTTTCTCAAATGGAGCAAGAATTTTGCTTACGATAGCTTCTCTATCCATTATAACTCTATGCCACCAACCCGTATTTTTTATAGCAATATGATTTTAACTTGGCAGGAGCTTACCAAACAAAGGAATGTATGCTATAAAACGCTTTATGCCTTCGAAGTGCCAGGTGATCATAACTTGGTAGGAGCTAACCAAACATAAGAGTGACAGCAAAAAAAAATATTGAGTACTTATAACATTGTAAAATATTTTTAAAAGAGTAGCGATGGAGTTTCTTTCCCGTTATTCTCCATACGCGATTACCTTTTGGAACGGGCAACTAGTGTCAATTATATTTAAAGGGGTGCCTATTTGAAATAAATGAGGTGTGTGGTGTACCTTTAAATGATACAATGTGTTGTGTTATTATCCTTATCCTGTTATATCTAAAAGTCAGTTTATAGTTTGAGATTAGCGAGTATTGACGATTAGCTGCATTTGGGTACCCATGCATATGATTCTACTTTGAGATTAAATATATTAGGTATTCAATAAAATGTTTTAGAGTAAGGGTACCCTATTTTATAAAAAATAGTCTCTTTTATTGTCCAGGGATGCATAAAGAAAGCTGCTTTTCTATCTCTTGTAAATCCGTTTGTCACTTCCTACGACATCCATGGGAAGAAAGGGCATAGTCATCATCATCATCATCACCATCATTTCAGCCGTAAGACGTCCACTGCTGGACTTAGGCCTCCCCCAATTTGGGGGGCTTTGACATAATCGCTACGCTTGGCAGGTGGGTTGGCGATCGCAGTATGGTGGTAAAATGCAAAGAGAACGCTGCTGCCCATTCTCTAGTCGCCCTTAGTCGCCACGACACCGACGAGAAGAAATGGCATAGTGCTATTCTTTAACTCAGACACCACATTGAAGATTGTATTGTCGTGCAAATCGCCCAAAAAATATTAATATTGAACGACGTCAATTGGCAAAATTTCGAAGCAAATACTATTTCGCTATTTTTGTATCTCATAGTTCGAATATATCCTTTTTACCACTAGTTTTCTCTGAGGTTACTGAACATCATGAGGGGTGTTCAGACAAATCAATATCAATATTTTTTTGTGATATCTTGTAAATAAACGTATTTTATTTATGTTCCGGCCACTACAAAGTTGGAAACGAGGTCATGATCCCCTTGATCACTTTGCTATAATGACCAATCAAGGATAAATCCGAAATCGTGGGTGGTCTCAGGTTAAGCCTTTATGTGCCATCGTAAAGTTCATCCTGCATCAATTGATACTACTAATTCCACACAGGCTTTTGTGATTAACAGAAGTATGATGTAGATTTTTAGTAATGTTATAATGTACATCAATTTTACAGTTTCATGAATTGGCGTCGAGAAAGGAGGCACCCCTGCCTTATATTTGGTTCATTATCTTTTAAATGTGGTGTCTAATATTGCCGGGGTTTATGTTTTATTGTTCTTATTGCAGTCTGGTGATGGCGCTCACCCTTGGCCTGCACAGAATTTTATTGCGGCATTAGGTGTGGGGATCGCATCTAATTTCGGATTCTGCGTACCTTTTCAATATACCCCAGCTTACTACTGCCATCACACTGGAAAAGTACCTATAATGACAATGGTAAATATGTTTTGAAATATTTTTCATATCCAACTGGTTCCTCGGTAACAGTCCCATTATTCCAGGAAATAATTCTTAATGTACATTTCATTATTTCTTCATCGGGGTTATTTTTATTTAGAAGCACTAGCGTAGCGTAGGAGATGACGGGACGAACTGGATAGGTTTCATTAAAGCTAGACACAGGTCGTGCAGACTCAGGGAAGATGGATGGAATAGAGGGAGGCCATTGCCCAGGAGTGGGACAGAGTAGACAAGGAAAAACAATGACTAGCACTTGACCCACGACATAGTTCGCTTACATTTCGTACTTTCCAACAACCGTCTTTCACCCTTATAAAAGGTAGTTTTAGAAGTCAGTTTTTGGAATGAAGTTCCTTATCGCGCGTTGTGAAAGGGGGCTAGACGGAAAAAAATCTTACGAAAAGTTGTCACGACATGCTTTAACCGACTTCAAAAAAAGAGGACGAGGTTTCCCAATTCGACCGTATATATTTTGTATGTTGTTGTTTTTTTTGTTGTGAGTAGAGAGGGAGAGAGGGGGAGAGGGCGAGAGGGAGAGGGGGAGAGGGGGAAGGGCGAGGGGGAGAGGGAGAGAGGGTGAGAGCGGGAGAGAGAGGTAGAGAGAGAGGTAGAGAGAGGAGAGAGAGGGAGAGAGAGGGAGAGTGGTAGAGAGAGAGGGAGAGAGAGAGAATATTTTTTTTAGTTGGACTAGCTACAAAAGCGTAAATTTTGTTTTTTTTTTAAGCTATCCAATAATGGCACAAATTTATGAAATTAATGTATTGTCATCGAGTAAATAGGTATCTAATAGTAAGGTTCAAATAAATCCGAAGTTTTGAAGGGGATAAAAATCACGTTTAAATATTCCGTTACAGACATACACCCATATCAAGTCAATAAAATCGTTTTAATAAAAATCAAAATAAAATACAAAACAGCAAGCAAGAAATACTTACACGTATTTGAGGTAATATGAAGATTAATAAACCAAAAAAAGTATCTATTTAGTTCCCAAAGGATACAATGCACAATTTTAACACAATACAGAGTATAATTATAAAAATCATTCACGAATAATTTATTTTAAGTACGGTATGTCATCAAATAGAACGTATTTTCTAGAAATCGAAACACAGCGCCATCTTCCGAATTTCTAGGCATCCTAGATGTCAAACGACGTAAGGCTTAGCGCGCACTGCCATGCGTTTTATTACCGCATAATCTGTGAAGTATAAAATGTCATAGAAGTGTGCGCACTGCGGGGAAAAAAACGGATGCAGTAGATTCACAGTTGGCCTCCCGCTGCAGATTTGCGGCGAGTCCACCGCCTGTATTTTCTAATTCATAAATCACATAGCGATATATGAAGTACCGCACACTGCGGTGAAAGAAATGCACCGAGAAACCGATCAAGCAGTAATATCAGAGTTTATTTTGTAGTTACGAAATCAATATTATTAAAGAAAATATATCTTGCGAAAATTAGACCTAAATAGGCTTTAAGACCACCTAGGGATATTTCTTCGCCGCAGTTGGCGGACGCGTGACTGCGTTTATTCTATTGTGCAGTAGCATGTTCCTGTGTGACAATTTCTGAACGACACGCGGATGAAGCCGCGGACACAGCTCGTTATCTATCTATGATTTAGGGCTGCAAGTCCTTGACCATCCGTCTTATAGCCCCGACTAAGCGCCATGCAATTTTGGACTCTTTCCTTTCGTGAAAAGCAAACTGAAAGGGCAAATATTCTGTGACGAAGATGCTCTACTTAGACAACATACTCGTATATTCAGATCTTCCTGAGCAGCAATGGAAAGACATTTTTAGTGATTGGTTTTTACGGATGCAGAAGTGCATTAACGGTGCTACAATTTTAAAATATAAATCAAAATCTCAAGACTTTCAGAACAACCTACTTATACCTACTATAAAATCTGTAAAATTCTTAGACACACAAAATAGAAAATTTTGTTTATATAACATAACGATCTTCTGCCCGCGACTTCATCCGCGTAAAATTTCTTGCTCCCCCGACTCTCGTCGCCGCATAATCGCCTGCCCGTGCGCGGTCTTAGTATTCGTGACTTTTTTCTTATTGCTAGACTCCTAAGGGTAGGTGATGTTATATATAGTCTATAGCCTTCCTAGATAAATGGGCTATCCAACACTAAACGTAGTTCCTGAGATTACTACGTTCAACCAAACAAACTCTTCATATTGTTACAAGCTGGGTTTTTTTTTTTGGATGGGAAATCATCAAATGACTTCTCCCGCTCTGGGCGGAGCGGGAGGGCGTGTCAGACTTTTACTGACTAAAACCCACCCGTGTTCCTCCAGTTGCCCATGTGCCAGAGTCACGGTATCTCTTTCGAACAATCTCGCGACCCTGGCAGGCATCGGTCCAAGCAGACTCCTACAGTGCTGCTGAAATCTCTTTAAGGCGCGCGTGGAACACTACGCGCCGTCGACCTGAGCCTGGTCCTTACCGGACGGTGAGCTACCCATTGCTCGGCGCCCGCAAGCCCGCGCCTACGGTGGCCGGGAGTCTGCTATTGACTCCCGACGCCCGGGGCGTCTCCTCCTGCGGCGGCTAGGGACGCGAGGGCGCAGAAACTGCCACTCCCTCACGCGCCCCGCCTCCTCCTTCGTGAGCATTATTGCTTCGCAGAAGGAGATGACGGCTTCCCAAGCCCTCTCGCTCCGTACCATGGCTCGCACCAGGGCCGGACGCGAGAGGTCGCCGCCGCCAATCGCCTCCACGAGGACACGGCGGTGCTCCGCCCAGGCAGGGCACACCTCCACTGTATACTCCACCGTGTCCTCCAGACGATCCTCACAATGGAAACACCCGGGCGTTTCCTCCCGCTTTATCCTGAACAGGAACCCACCGAAGCACCCATGCCCGGTGAGAACCTGCGTTAGGCGGAAGGTGAGGACGCCGTGGCGCCTCTCTATCCACTCCTCAAAGAGGGGACTTACCGCCGCAATTGTGGCGTGCCCATACAAGCTGGGGTCGGGATAAATTAATTTAAACTAAACTAATTACAAATACCGCAGTAATCAGTAACGTCAAACAATCACTTATGTCGCTTGTACTTCACTATTTCCTTTGAATCGCATTTGATCACATTCGTAACCGAATTGTCTTCTCAGACCAACAATCCGCTACTTTTAAGCCAAGCTAAACATTCTGGAACTCTCTCGATCATTTGCCACAGTACAGTTAGCGGTGAAGTTTCTAGAATGTACTAGACAGATCTGTCTAATTCCGCTATTCGTTAAGCGACGGTGGCGGCGTTGTTCTCGTTGTACCTGCCACTTGATAATAGATGGTGTTAGCGTATCGATTTTAGTCTTTACGATCTACGCAACAATATTTATATTATTTAGATTTGTTTATAATTAAAAACGTTACAGTGAGCAGACCATAACAGATGAACATAAACTTTATTTTAGAACTTTTTAAGAGGAACAATTACACGATGTTTGCGTTACTTTGCGCACGCAACGGAAGCTCTTAAAATGAATATTTTTTCACATTTTTGCAACATTTTTCGTAGAAGCTCCGCTCCTATTGGTCGTAGCGTGATGTCATATAGCCTATAGCCTTTCTCGATAAATCGGCTACCAATTCGAATCAGTAGTTTTATAATATTAGTATAGATTCTACTAAATGCCCACACCGAGAGCCCATCGTCTTCCAGGCCTAGAATGTAATCGGCTCCGACAGCTTTCCGATTTTTATGCGACGAAGAGCATCCACTGCTTCAAGTGTTATTGTCGGCACTAGTGCCTGATTCAGAGGGAGGTCCGGTGGCTGCACCTCTTTATGCTGCCTATTTAGCAGGTCGTGAAAGTACGAGCGTCATCTCGCCATCACCGCGACGTCCTTGTATAACAGTTTGATGCGAGGGTCTTTAACACAGCGGCACTTGGAAATATCCTGTGCCGCTTTGACCCTGGAGCGTGCCAATTTGTAAATAAGCTTCGGCCCCTCAAACGATTCCAGCTAATCGTAGAGTGGTCTCGTCTGGCTCTGGCTATGGCTCTCTTGGCGCCACGTGTTTCTGCCTTGTACGAGTTGCGATCATCAGATTTTTGAGAGAGACCCATCTACACCACGTATCTTTGTCACATTTGCGCCTACCCTTAGAAATGCCATGATCTATATCCTATTCACATTTATATCCATGTCTCTCAACTCATATGTTTCATTCATCACAGTCACCATGTCTTGTAACTTTTATACAAGTTGAAAGTAAATAGCAATTTTCAAAATGAAATTAATAAAATAATAATATGAAAATAAGGACTATTTTTGTATAAGAACACGTTTGTTGTGGGTTAAGTGTTGTGTGTGTTGAGTACGAGCTTAAGTGACTGGATTAGTAGATTAACCACTGATACTATAGCGTCACATAAAGGGAACACCCAACGCTCTTAGTTAAATAATAAATTTTATTCACTTCACGGACATTACTTAGTATATTTTTAATGTAGGTAGAAACCTACTAAACTACCAAGGTATATATTATATATATATTATAATTTATTCAATTTTCAGGTAAAAAATTCCATACCGACTATTATAATATGCACCATAATTTTGTATCTTGCTTTAATCCTGTATGCGCCATTTTTGTGGGATCCTGAAGGAGAGGGCTTCTTGCCAGTACTGCCTGCTACAAATATGAAGGGTGTAAAGACTACACCAGCAGGTGGCGAAGACACAACACCAGCACCGGCAGCACGCTAATTGCGGAACACACTATCAATCAGAGGGGTAATTGTGTAACTTTTTATCGGTAAAAATTGGTTTCGTATTGATAGTTAAACAACATTAATTGCGTTATTTAAATTGCTGAGCCGACAATTTATTCGAACAAATGACGCAATGGTTTAGAATTAATCTTCAATCCCATTTAGATTCTGATACATAGTGCGTTTCGCAATTAGGGTGCAGAATCTATCAATTTGAAGGATATTGTTAATCCATTAATGAAGCAAAGGATGACGAATATTCTTCAACATCATGTAATTATGTTCGAAAAATTGTTAACTCAACAACTTATATGAAATGAATGTTGTTGAATTGTCAAAATGGTAGCCATTCCTACTGTTAGTGTGCTATGCAATTATTGCGCAGATCTAGCTGATAGTTACTATTTATATTTAAGAAAGTTTTAATTTGTATGGCTGGACAAGCCTTTGGTTTTTTCTAATAAAATGCATATTTGTAATCTGTTGTTGTTTTTAATCCTTGTTTTATTCTGATTAAAGCCAATTTCTTCTTTACGGGTTGTCAATCCCTCCGTATCCTAAATGTTCCCAATAGCAAAACTGCAGATGAACGTGTCCGTTTCGACTGCTTGGCCACAGTGTCGTATATGAAAAAACGACTACGTCAACATTACGAAGGAATTTGTAAAACACTAACAGTGAAAGTCGTAGATCTAATATTTGAGGCAGGTGTCTCTTTAACAGATTTCAAATGAACTTGGAAAAGAATAGGATAAAGTTTATTATCTCCAGTAGGTATTACAGCTAGTAGTAGTCCTTACACATGCACACTGTAAACCTGTAATACTGGAAGCAAAAGGTTTAAACACGTCATGCTTCCTGGCGGAACCACCTTTGCTATAACAAGTATAAGTTACATGAAAAATTCTATGGAATGTCTATAAAATTCGAATACTATTAAAAAAAAGTCTATATCTTTAGTTTCAACGTAAACTTTTATTTAACCTTTTCACCGCCACGGACTTCAATAGAAGTTCCAGATTTTCGTGCTCCCAGCGCCACGACTTCATTAGAAGCTCTTAATTTTAAGACGAAATGGTATCGTGGTCACGTATGTTTCGAGGGGGTGAAGCAGACGCGGGCGGATAAGTGGCACGCGGGGCCCCGCTCTCTGCCGCACTCGGGCAGCAAGCTATAGTCCGACCGCTGTAAGCGTGACCCTCTCTCGTGAACCAAAATATTTCTGCAGAGGATCGCGCTTACGGCAATCGGACTGTCGTGGCAAGTTGTAGATTTACGTGTAACTAGTTGCGCAGTTTATAGAAATATATTTATTTTCTCAAAGTATGTAATGAGTACATAATATGGTGCAGTAAATAAATGTAAAATAATATTTTAATTAGGCGCATACACTAGTGTTTTTATTATTATAATATCTATCTACATACGAATACTGGCCTACTTGTAAGTTCCTATAACAATTCCAATTAGTTTGTTGTTTGAATGGGTACTCGTATTAAAGATGAATCCAAACTGGTTTTTCCAAAAATCGGTTCTTTACACAGGATATTTTTTTATCACTACCCAAATTTTCTTAGGGTGCTCTATCCATGAATATGAACAACTTTTACTATGGGAACAACTCTAAAATCACGGAAAACATTTTTTTTTACAATTTTTGTTTGTCTGTCTGTCTGTCTGTTTGTTCCGGCTAATCTCTGAAATGGCTAGACCGATTTTGACGGGACTTTCACTGGCAGATAGCTGATGTAACAAGGTGTAACATAGGCTACTTTTATTTTAGAAAGATTCTTTTATTTTAGAAAAAAATAACTATCTTCGAAAACTACTCTGACATACGTTTCAAAATTCGAAAAACCCTGGCTGAATCCTACAAATTAGATCAAAATAATGTACTACAGTATTGTACACCTTAAAAGGGCCTACAAAAATGTCCGCAATAGTATATGTGTATCTCTTAGGGACAACCCACAATAACCATTTTATATCTTTTACTTTTTACGTGTGGTGCCGGACGTAAAGAATAACACCACCCCATTTCTTCCTGTGGGTGTCGTAAAAGGCAACTAAGGGAGTTACTAGAGAACGGGCAGCAGCGTTCTCTATGCATTTTACCACCATACTGTGATCGCCAACCCGCCTGCCAAGCGTGGCGATTATGGCAAAGCCCCCCAAATTGGGGGAGGCCTAAGTCCAGCAGTGGACGTCTTACGGCTGAAATGATGATGAATGATGATGACTTTTTACGAGAAATAAGGGCTTATTAACGAAGCGATTTTAAGCAATACAGCATTAATCCTTATCCAATTAAGTACCTTAAATACATTGTACATTTAATATAGATCAATATGGCCCTTTACAGCATGTAATTTAAATGAATATCTTAGAAAATATTAGAGATTTAAAAAGCGGGCGCAAAGCAGCTGGGGGGTTGTACGTCCGTCCCGTCCATCCGTTGGCAGCGGCCGGGTAGTACAGGATAAGTAGGATTGTAATTCATATTACTTTGGCTTCATAGTAATTGCGAATATCATGTGTGTTCATTATACTCAAAATAAACCTAATAGTATTATTCCAAGTAAGAGACCGCGAAATGGCTTAGATGTTTAGATTTTTGGATGTTTGTTTCTCAATGATGCAAAGACGGCCAAACGGATTTAGATCGAATTTGGCACAAAGATATATCATGAATACGTAAGAGATAGGATACCTACTTTATCCCGGTAGTAGGTTCCCGGGTGATATTTTCCGACGGCTATACGGGCCAAGCCACTGGCAAAAGTACTATTCCTATAATTATGTTCGGTGTCTGGTAAATGATTGAGTGTCTGTATAGGTAAAATAGGAGCGTTAAGAAAAACCAGGAAGACTTATATTCAACTAAACCAAGCCCTATGTCGCAGTCTTCTTACTCTGAATACTATTACTCTTATTTTAAAAACACCAACACACATGATGTTCTCATAAACTATGAATCCTAAGTAATATGAATTATAATCATACTACTACTAATATTATAAATGTGAAAAAATGTAGGATGTGTGTTTGTTTCTCAATCACGCAAAAATGGCTGAATGGATCTGGATCGAAAATAGCACACAGGGTCTATATTACCCATATAACCTGGAATAACACATTCTTATCGCGGTAGTACGTCCTCATGCGTTAATTTCCGACATCCACGCGGGCGAAGCCGCGGGCAAAAGCTAGTAATAAAATAAAATCATTCATAATGCTAGCGGGGTTCTATAACGGGTCCACTATCGGCTCTAAATAAAAAAAAATGTCAGAGCCTCTCAAAGGCATACCACGGTTTCGGCGGGAATCTACCAACTCTGGAAGAATGTGTTTGTGATACAAGTTGACAAGTTTTGGCACCATTTAATTTTTCCAAAAGACGTAATTTTTTTGGATGTTTACAATTTCCATTTTTTCATCTTTTCCTCCCCATATCCCGAAAATGCAATATCGTCGCATGCGTCGGCCGCCGCTCGCTTTCATGATTTTATTACGATACATTGTAGGTAGATAGGTATTTTGCGCCCATGCTATACTGATATAAAGTCGGATAACAAAAAAAAAGTTTTGAAAAAAAATATGTCAATGTGTTCTTTTACTTATACTGAACCACCAAAAAAATTTGCGCACTGGTAAAAAAAAAATCCTGTATGTAGGTATTCCATGTACCCTACACGGAAGTTTTAGACCATAATATCTATCTCTATTACAAAACGAAAGTTGTGTGCTTATACAATAAATACGAATTACTACGTCAGTGTCAAATGTCAAAATTGGTGTTTTTTGTAAACAAATAAATATTCAAATTCATAAATTTCAGCTTCTTGAGCCTCAGTCTTGAATATTTTTTTATTTTATTGCGTTTATTCACCATTTTTGTGACTAAAGTATCAGTTTACACTTCAATGTTTGCTTGAGTAGTCGGCGACAACGGGCGTAATAAAGTTGTACACGGGTGCTCTCTAAGCCGCGCTGCGGCCGACTGACAAGGTGCGGGAGCGGAGGGATGTGCAATATCATTGCACGCTTTTCATAAATATTGCGTTTTTAAATTCTATTTGCTCTGTTACATTAAAATAAATCCATAATCCCCTAATGTCTTTAATGGTGCACGTATAGACGAAATATTATTGAAATTGCTTTAATTACAATCGGATAAAACCGTTTTTTTCTAATAATAAATTTTGAGGAAACTTTGCGATTTTTTTGTATCGAGCCAAATTATGTCAATCGTGTATTGGCCCTCATAATTCACTAAAAAATATCTTCAATTTTAATAATCATGAAAAAAAAGAACGCAAATTTGTAGTTTTTGAGGACAAAAATTGATTTTGCGTGCATCCGAAATGCGTCAAAACATCTTCTTTGAGACCCATTTCGTCTTAAGTATGTTATAAAAATAAATTTACAGTATTTAACAGGTTTTTTTTTTCATTTTATTATTTAATATAGCAGTCTAATACTCTGATTGTTTATTTTTCCACACAAAAAAGCCGTTATTTGTCTTAAAACTGGCAAGAAAAAAAAACTCCGAACATTTTTAATGTCTCCACAACGCCAAAGACTTGATATATAGTCGGCCAGTGATGTGACGCGAAAGTTTTCTCTGTTTGATTTCACCCGTTGAAATTTTTATAAATATTATTATCGAAAACAATTTGAGGTCAGTAAAATCTTGTATTTAAACGATTTTACCACGTATATTTAGTACCGATTTAGTACTATTTTGTACCTATCCTAAAAAAATTGTACCTCAAAAGGCAAAAACGGAAATTCACGATAACACTGGTCCGCCATTATGACGCGTTATAATGGCGAGACCATGTCTGTACTCCAAATCTACAACGAATTACATCGTTCTGAGCCAACCAGTATTTAGTACCTGATTTAGTACCTTCAAAATTTCACAGTGGATGACGGAAATCTAGGTAGTTTCTTTACAATATTAATTTTTCATTTTTTTCATATGAAGTTAGTTAATTACTTTATAACAAAGGGAAAATATACTAATTTCGACCTTCAGATGGGTGCCGACTCGGAATTAAATCATTGTTAGCAATCCTTGTCGATAATTAAATTCCCATCTCTACAAAAACAATTATAAGTCCATGGTTGTCAGTGCCCCGGGCGCCACGGACTATGATAGAAGTCGTTCTGTGACGTCATAAACGTACGGCTGTCAAGGTCACTTTGGCATAGTGCAGGCTGCAAGTACTAATCGGATTCTTTATCCTCCGATAAACAAATAGGCAAAAAAGAAGATTTTATAGAATAAACAACTTTTCTTCTGTCATCGTCAAATAAAACGAACCTATACGTGTAATGAATGAGGCTGTTGCCTTTTATTTTCTTCTCGATGTTGCCAAGCTAATGGAGACGCGCGCGGTGAACGTTATGACTTCTGCGACGTGTCTGCCTCGAAAATTCCACCCGAGCTAACCAAAACCAGCCTCGGCGTCCTTAGGTATGCTTACGACTGCCGTGGCATCTCTCAGGCGCCCGAAGCAGCCCTCAGGCGCCCGAGCTGTACCGAGCCGCATCGCTGCCCACCGATAGTGGGCGCCGCGCCTTAAATCCATACTACTTTCCGTTTCGAAAAACGCTATATACCGGATGACATTTTTTACATGAAGACATTTTTTACCGTCTTGACCTTCATATGGTGTGTTGTGTAACTAGAATAGAAGGCAGGAAGGCCTTCAGATTCATCGCAGGTGACTACCGGAGCGCGGGACGCGGGCGGACGGGGATGCGTGTGCGGCTCGTGCGCCTGCGAAAGATCAATGAGGCCGCCTATCGGCTGACTTCAAAGGGTAGGACCGCGCTACGAAATCATTGACACATGCCGCGCATTGAGTAGGGTGCGTATGATTTGAATTTCGATAGATTTTAATTATTTTTATTTATTTTCCAAATTTCCGTTTTTGTTGTTCTAGTATGAGAATGTTACTTTAAATGTGTAGTATTTATTGCTAGATCAATTTCATTACATATTATTCAAAAATAAAAATAATAAAAATTTCTATGCCAAAGGCTTCTACTCTGTTCACCTATTACACCCATTTTTTCAAAACGTTAAAAAATGTTACCCGGTATACTTAAGTTCTGCCGCTTAGCTAGGGTAAAAAACGTTGACTGAAGTACAAAAATAGAAGAACGACCATCGACCACATTCGTAATCAGAACTGAATTTAACGTGCTCTAAGCGCCAAGGACTTCAAATGAAGTCAAAGAATGACTTCATGAAACAAACAGAGATCTACCTCATTTCCTAAAGCTATTATTGAGTTATGTATTTGTTTCTTAGAGACTTATAATTTATATATTTTTTTCTTACTAGGGATACTGTGAAATAAAATAAAAATGGAAATATTTAATCAATTTTTATTTAATA
This sequence comes from Aporophyla nigra, assembly GCA_947507805.1. Classification (NCBI taxonomy): domain Eukaryota; kingdom Metazoa; phylum Arthropoda; class Insecta; order Lepidoptera; family Noctuidae; genus Aporophyla; species Aporophyla nigra. The sequence goes on along the minus strand of OX382297.1, from coordinate 10,882,494 downwards.
TAGTATCAAATAATTCTATAACAATTCTATATTTAACTAGCACCCCTAAATCATAAATCTATATTAAATTAGTATAAGAACTTACGAGACCATAATCTTTTTCGTAGAAATGGTTATGAGCGCCTGAAGTAACAAAAAAGCAAAGCCTCATATTTTCCTTAAATGAATATGAGGTTGTTTTAGTTCAGGCGTTAGTAATTAAATAGACTATTTCATCGAGTTAAATAATAAATAAACATCTAGGTATAGGGATCGTAAGAAATTGACGACTGTTTTATATTATTCGTTTGGATGAACCAGTTAATACCCTGTTCATCCAATCGAATGATGACAGAATATTTACGATTTTTAACCTAAAAATCTACTAAAAATCATGCGATCTTTATTTCTAACGAACATGGTTGCATAACAACGTAACAACATAGCTAAGCAACAGATGTTAAAACTATTTTCTATGTGATTTTTTTAAGTAAATTAACATTTAATAATAAATTATTAAATTATAATAATTTAAAAATAGAAAAATTTACTATTAATAATTATTTCATTAATAATACTAAATTTTTGCTTTCATTTTGTATTATTCGGAAAATTTACTCCTAAAATTTGTGGAACATGGTAGTATTATGAATGCTCCATAAACATATCTAAATGAAATAGCAAATCATGAAAAAATAGGATGGCATAGCAAAATAAACATTATGTTAAAGTACTTAATGTCTTAAAATATATATATATATCTTCATATATATAATTCTACTGTACGTGTATATGTCACTGAACTCCTCCTAAACGGCTAGACCGATTTGAATGTTTTTTTTGTATGCGTTTGGGTGGCACCCTGGATGGTTTAGATTCTATCGACTTCTCGGAAACAGGACAACGTCTGTACGGTCAGCTAGTATACATATATATTGTTCTTTTTAAATTTGTTTTTGTAACTTTCGCACTATAAAATTCATTCAATAATAGTCCCTCAAAAATTCTGGTAACGTTACAGCTGCAGTCAATTCGTAAATTATTATTTCTCTTTTTTTTCTATAAACTTGGACAATTTTTAGCTCGTAATACTAAAACTCCACAGAAGTATAATGTTTTGAAACAGCCTTAATGAGCATTGAAAATGATGAGACTTGTGGTTCAAACAATGTTTGAACACTGGTGTATTTTTTATAATCGTCTGCCAGGATTACCATGTGGCTTGGGACACTATAAAGCACACTGCAAAAGTGGCGCCAAATGGTATTGTTATGATGATTCTTCTATTTGAGTTACATAAACAAATTTAAAAAGAACTATGCAATTAGATATAGACAAATTTATGCCAAAATCTATTTTTTTTTTACAAGAATTATATTCTTTATTTGTAACCAGAAATAAGATTTTCTTTTTTGTTTGGTAAGTAACTTAAATTAAAAATATGTGTGAGAAATATTACAGTCGTCAATTTCTTACGACCCCTATACCTAGATGTTTATTTATTATTTAAATCGATGAAATAGTCTATTTAATTACTAACGCCTGAACTAAAACAACCTCATATTCATTTACGGAAAACTTGAGGCTTTGCTTTTTTGTTACTTCAGGCGCTCATGACCATTTCTACGAAAAAGATTGTTCTCGTAAGTTCTTATACTAATTTAATATAGATTGAGGATTTAGGGGTGTTAGTTAAATATAGAATTGTTATAGAATTATTTGATACTATATATTTGCTTATACTATGTAAAGTAATAGAAATATCATGGTGGTTTCGCTGAGAAGGATACTCCGCAGCGCAACCACTTTTAATAAAAGTTTACGTTGAAACTAAAGATTTAGACTTTTTTTGAATAGTACTAGAATTTTATAGACATTCCATAGAATTTTTCATGTAACTTATACTTGTTATAGCAAAGGTGGTTCCGCCAGGAAGCATGACGTGTTTAAACAGCCGCTTTGGTCAGCAGCCAAAGTGCATTTGTATTTAAACGATTCTACTGTTTATTGCCCGTAGTTCGACCGCGTAGTTCTACTAGTAGGATCAAGGGTATTTTTCTTTTCGGTGGTTCCATCAATCGGACCATTTTTATAAAATTATTATATTTTATTGGCAGTGGATCTACTGGCCGAGTAGAACTAAGATAAATGTTTTTGCCCATGGTACCACTTGTACTTAAAAACGATTGAAAAAGGTTTTTTTTAAATTTGAAAATGGATTAACTGATAAACGAATTGACTACGTAAATTAACTGAATTTAAACTAACAGACTATTGTAAATTACGTGGGATCCCTTCTTTTCATGTTCTTTTTCCTAATATATTTTGGCATACCTATTTTGACATACTTTGTAGCCATAATAATACTTTGTAAAATATTTTTTTGGCATACAGTTTATGTTGGCATAATGATCTTGAAGGCTAATTTATGTTGGCATAATTTAAATTCGCATAATTTTAATAGGTATAATGACTATTAGTATGATAGTATTAAGGCATACTTTTTGAAATTCAATTTTTATAACCTTTAAGTTAATGTCTTAAACATTCGATATGTTGTGCTACAAAAGTTAGTGACATGACAGAGACGAATCGCTGCAAAACCGACTCCACGTACCTAGTCTTGTCTGCCCTACCCATAGAGTGTAATCTTAGCCCGCATCAGCAGTACTGCAGGGGTCTGCTAGGACCGATGCTTGCCAGGGTCGCGAGATTGTTAAATTAAAGGCGCGGGCCCACCGCGGCGCACGGACAGGCTACGCACGTGTATTAAGCTTCGCTTTGTAAGAAAATGTATGTGGTTGTGTCCACTGCAACCCACGGAGAGGCTAAGCATGAAATGACGTCATTGATACATGCGTGGCTTGCTTGAATAGGCGGTTACATAGCCCAACGCTGTCGACGTGGGTCTACGTTACCACACGTTTTTGCAGTACACGAATATGACCCACGATTTTGTACAGCTCGCTTATCGCAGCGCAGTTTTTAGTCATACACCTTGTGGAACGGACGCGTTTCATGTTTCTTGTTTAGGTATATCTTATCGAGGTAGGTAATCGTAGAATGGCATTGGCACTGACTTTGCTAGACAGTTTTCTGACGATGAATCTCCCGCAGTGAAGCCCGTGTCCGTGGATTGCAGTGGCACGTGCGTAGCCTCTCCGTGCGCCGTGCCACGCTATACATAGTCGTGGGTCTTCGTGTACTCCAGTGGAAACGTAGACCCACGTTGTCAAACAAATTAATACACGCAGCTAAAATGCGCCGCGTGCCCGTGCACAGCATGCACTGCGGTGGGCTCGCGCCTTTAGGTTTAAAGATATTTATTCTCAAAAAAGACAGTCACTTATATGAGAACAATACTTACAATAGATTATTAATACAAAACGTTCGTCACAGATGTTATTGTAGTAACTTTACACCCATCCAATACATTCAGTTTAGGGAAAGGTGGTATTTTTCATTAAATATGCAGCTAATATGTTTTGAATGCATGGAATGAGTGCAATTTTTTTATATGTGAGGATATTTTGTTATATAACTGTGCTCCTTCAAAAGTTAACATTTTTTTGCCAAACTTCGTTCTCGTCTTTGTATTGTTCAAACGAGATACCGTGGCTCTGGCATATAGGTAACTGAAGGAACACGGGTGGGTTTTAGTCAGTAAAAATCTAACACGCCCTCCCGCTCCGCCCAGAGCGGGAGAAGTCATTTGATGATTTCCCATTTAAAAAAAACCCGCGTAGCCGCGGAAGGGCGAGATAGCTTGCTAGCTGAGGAGCAGGATTTAACGCCCGCCACCGCGGCTGAGGCCAGCGAGCCGAAGCTGTGGCGGCGAGCGTAAAACACATCTGCGACGTTAAGCTCACGTGGGACCGCCCGGAGCCCCGCAGCGTCGAAGCCGTGACAGAAACCATGCCTGCTGCATGTTGCACGCTTGCTTGTATGCTGTATGCTTGATTGCATGCTGAATGCCATGCCATTAAAGTATGCCAAGTAATATTAGGTCTTAAAATTTTATGCAAATGAAAGGGAACCAAATTAGGTCTTTGCAACATTATCTCACCGCAGCTTATCTAATGCATGTCCAATATTTATTTTGGAATTTAATAGCTCCATTTGTATTAGCATTATAAATTCATCATATTTTACCGAAATTGGTGCCCTTTTTTTCAAATTTATTTTATACTAGCTTTTGCCAGCGGCTTCGCCCACGTGGAGGTCGGAAGTTATCCCGCGGGAACGTACTACCGGGATAAAAAGTACCCTATATGTTAATCCAGGTTATAAACTATCTGTGTGCCAAATTTCATTCAAATCCGTTTAATAGTTTTTGCGTGAAAGGGTAACAAACATACACATACACATACATCCATCCTCACAAACTTTCGCATTTATAATATTAGTAGGATTTTATGTTTATATTTGTCTCTAAATCGATTTTTTCCGAATTTCGAATGTAATGTTACAGTGTTTTTATTTATTGATTTATTTAATTTTGCATGCCATCCTTCGATAACATTATTTGTCTGATGACGTTGACCGAAAACGCTAATAATTTTGGCCATATCTTTTTTAAACCAATATCTGTTTGCATAGTTCACAAATTCACAAATTTATAATATTGGTAACCGCGATATAATATTACTGTAGCACCTAATCTATTAATAAAACAAATATCCCTGTCTAAATCTACTTCCATTGTGAAACAACATCTATATACTCCACAAGAATCAAGGTAGCCAAAGAATATAAACAATAAATTATAATGCTCTTTCAATATGAATCTAGGCAGAAAATATTAAATGTCAATGCCATTATGATACAATAATAACTATAATAAAAGAAATGTTGGCTTTTTACCACTAAATTTAAATATTATACAAAAGAAAGGGATCTGTGCACTGAATGAATCAGCAGAAACGATGTTGATAGATGATGTAAAACCATGCAATCAAAGCGACTGTAAGGGTGTTAAAACCATTTCTTACGCTTTGTCAAATATATTATTTTTTGAATTAAACTATAATAATAAAGTTAACATACACGATATACCAAATAATTTAAAACTTAATAACAAATTTTACCAAATTGTAGCTGTAATCGAGTTCATTCCACCAATTCTGGAAGGTATAGGTCACTATAAATGTAATTGTGTAAAGATCCTAGGGAAATGGGAATGTTATGATGACTTGAATAGTAAAATTTAAAAAAGTCAATCGTTCGTCATTCCACATTGCATTATGTATGCAGAAATATAATTTAGTAAGTTATTTAATTAAAAAACTTTTTTTATTTTTATTGGAAGACTTATGTGCTTATTTCTATGTTAAGTTTTTTTGTTGTATCTCATTAAAAAATTAATATAATACAATTTTTTCATATTAAAGTTCAATGTGGCTCTGTTCGACTACTTCTATGTTTTGTTTTTTGACTAAGGTTCAATTTTGAGTAAATAAAATTATGTTGCAGACTCACCCTCGCGTGAATAAGTGACATATTCAAAAATAAGACGTACAGATTATTTACAGATTAGTAATGCATTTATAAAATGTTTTAAATAACGTATATTCATAATTTTCTTGTTTGGCTTAACCAATATTATTAAATAACATACCTACTGTTATTTTTTAATAATATAATGAATAAAGCGCCTGCATGAAATGTAACTGCAACTTTTACCTTGAAGTATCTTTGCTCATTGAAATATTTAGGCGTAGAAAATGTCAAAAATGAAAAATTAATATTGTAAAGAAACTACCTAGATTTCCGTCATCCACTGTGAAATTTTGGAGGTACTAAATCAGGTACTAAATACTGGTTGGCTCAGAACGATGTAATTCGTTGTAGATTTGGAGTACAGACATGGTCTCGCCATTATAACGCGTCATAATGGCGGACAAGTGTTATCGTGAATTTCCGTTTATGCCCTTTGAGGTACAATTTTTTTAGGATAGGTACAAAATAGTACTAAATCGGTACTAAATATACGTGGTAGAATCGTTTAAATACAAGATTTGGCCCCGCCATTATGACGTTTATAATTTATTTTATCTAATATATTTTCCGAATGAAGTTCATATGCAAAGAAGTTAAATGCTGATTTTAGCTTTAGTAGAACCACGGGTCAACAAATTTGCCCGCAGTACTATTGATTGAACTTGATTTACCCATGGGGCGATTGGTAGAACCACCGAAAAGAATTATACCCTTGGTCCTACTAGTAGAACTACGCGGTCGAACCACAGGCAGTAAACGCGTGCATAGGCTGGGTATAAAATTAAATTAAACCAAAATAACTAAGACATATTTTAATATTTATTTCACATTAAAATATTTTTACAATATTAAGACAGATAATGATAAGAGTATATATCTATCTCTCTAGTTTTAATAAGGACGAACACTAAACCCTAGCAATACATACGATGTGTAAGTATCTAAGTACCGTAGTTACAAAATATCAACTTTCGTGAAGCAATGTGGCAATATCGTTACATGGAGCCAAGAGGAACGAGTTCCCAGAACATCACAGCCAATAATGAGCCACCAATGCTCTAATAACAGAGGTAATGGTAGTCCATAATACGTTAAGCGTCAGAATCTGAAAAAAAAAAGCAATTACTTAAATTGATTCATTGATATTTTGCACAAACGGTTTCTTAACAAAAGTGAGAACTTAGGAGGGATTATATGTTCAAAGTCGAGGGGTCAAGCGACGTATAGCTGATGAACGCGGTCCATACGGTTCTTATATGAATAAAAACAACATTTTACAGCTTGGAATATGACAGTTTTGTTTTTGTTAGAAGTCTCTATTACCAACCTTTCGAGAACCAAAACGGCAATGTTGTTATATCGGGCCAAATAATGGGTGCCCAGAATAACATAGCCAACCATGTTATTGTTATGGTGGAAACAGTAGGGCCAAATCCGTTAAACATCTGGAACATATAATTTATTTATAACACATAATAATTTATACATAATTTTCCATTATATTAATCCTTCGATGCCGTTTTCTGCTCCGGCGACCGTTTCATTACTAACCTACTGGCGTTTATAATGGGCTCTCATGTGGCTAGCAAAACCGTCTTTGTTTACAAAAATTTGTGTACATATTTGAATTTTCCATTAGATAGGTTAACAATATCACGCTATACATGGTTGCAATAGCTTATAATGTAGGCATATCAGTGGGAAACTAACTACGTTATCCAAATGTTACTACGTTATCCACATGTTACAATTACTATGGTTGATTTTGAGTGGTTTGATTTGATTGAAGTTACTAAATTAATATTTTATTTTTAGTTTATTTGTTAGGGAAAACCAACAATAACACGCTATACATGGTTGCAACAGCTTATAATGTAGGCATATCAGTGGGAAACTAACTACGTTATCCAAATGTTACTACGTTATCCACATGTTACAATTACTATGGTTGATTTTGAGTGGTTTGATTTGATTGAAGTTACTAAATTAATATTTTATTTTTAGTTTATTTGTTAGGGAAAACCAACAATAACACGCTATACATGGTTGCAATAGCTTACAATGTAGGCATATGCGAAACTAACTACGTTATCCAAATGTCACTACGTTATCCACATGTTACAATTTGTTCCGTCCCGTGACCACAGACAGCCGACAGTACGACAGTTTTTTGTTTAGTCTGTGCGCCTGCGCATCTTGACGTGTAGCGGAGTGACGTCTGTCACTTGTCAGTTTGATTTTACCACTTGTTTTTGATCATGATAATGGTTGGTTGGAGGGATTTGGTTTTGAGAATATTAATTGATTAATCTTGTTGAATCTATAGTTTTGCGGACAATTTGTTGAGATCCGATTGTTTTGTGTGCAAACAATATTGTCAACAGAGGTTCTGTTGACAATATTGAACGGGTTTTATTTTGGAATTTGATTGAAATAGTTTGAGGTTATAGTGTGACCTTTGAACGCCGCATGCTGTGAGAATCTCTAGCGTCTTGCGCGGTCTGAATCCTGAAATACTTACAGATTCACTACACAGTACAATATACACTCATTTACATTACATAAATCCGGGTACGCTCGGAATCGAGACCCCAGAATTCCTCATCCAGGTGAGTGTTTGAATATTTGTTGATCAGATCCGCGCACGGCGGACAGTTCGACCCACGCTTACCTCAGACCCGCCTAAAGCTGGCCTATTTGCTGTCTGTCTTGGAACGGTAGGTCTGGTGTCGAACACAATTACTATGGTTGATTTTCAGTGTTTTGATTTTGAGACGGGGAAATAAACACAGGTTACCGTGGTAGCTATAATGTAGCCTGGGATAAAAAGAAGGACAATAGGCTGGCTACTTTTCATCCTTGATACCTACTTGTATTAGGTAATAGGTAGAACGGGCTGGTGTCCACAACTCCACGTCTGAGCTTGTATTTTGCGTACGATACTTGTATAAAAAATAAGGATGTAACAAAGGACGAAAAGGTACCATTTTAGATGTTGGAACTTTTGCAGAACTTTGCACGATAAGATTGGGAGGAGTTCCTACGGGTATCATGAAACACATGGACGCCGCTATTCCCGAAGTGATGTTATATCGCAATGGATTTTGATCTATATTTTGCGCCTGAAATCAATTTCGAAAAATTAACAAAACGTAATTTCTTTTAAGAAAATGACAAATAATTTGTAATAGCATGTCATTTTCTGTTCGTTTCCCAGGTCAGGCAAACATTTTTCTTAAGAATGCAAATAGGGTGTCACCAGCTGAAATGAACGAGGCCAGATTTTCATAAAGCTTATTGAAAACACACTTTGTTTTTTTTGGACACAACTTATTACATTGTATTAAATGATTTTCCGGATCTTCGGTTATTTGAAAGCATCATAGAGAAACAGATGTCCCCGTGTAGTCTCCGGGTAGTAAAAGAGAACCAACCCATCTCATCTCGTGGGTGCCGTAAAAGGCGATTAAGAAAAATGCTGGAGGACTACTACATTGTTTTTTTCTGTGTGGTACGAACAATATACACCCAAGCTAAGGTTGCCGTGCCGAAAGCTGCATGGTTAGGGGGAGCCTAGTCGCGAGCGTGTCTGTTGTCTGGGATCGGGCGCCCCCAGGCACTAACCAGCACTTCCTCTGCTTTTCGTGAGATATTAATATGGCAAAATAATAACTCTAAGGCGGCGGTGATGCTCGCCGCACACCATGTCGTTTGTTTCCACGAGGCAAAAAGCGAGCGGCGAAATGTCGTTTAGCTACACTGAATGTGCAGGCGATGAGATGTGTGACACGGTGAAGGTTAAAAGAACAAAGATGTGCAATGTGCGAATGAAACGAAAAGAAAGAGATGAATTTTGGGGCAGTATAAGGAAATTAGGGAATGGATGTAGGTTTAACGAAAATATAGTTAAGCTGGGCGACTTTAATGGTTGGGATGGTGTTTAGAGGAATGGGTACACAAAAGTATTATGTGCATTTGAGGGATGATAGAGTGAATGAGAATGGGATGAGTTTACTAGAAATATGTGTAGAGAAGAATTTGTCTGTTGTGAACGCTATGTTTAATCATAGAAAGGTTCATAGGTCCACATGGGAAAGGCAAGACATTAGAAGTATGTTAGACAGTGTGCAGAAATTAGCGGGATTTTTAATAAAAATGCAAAGGGAACAAGTTACGTGTTTGAGAGTTTTTAATTAGTGTAGAACAAATACAATTTTGAACGTCAATCCGCCCGTCGGACGCCCCGACAATCCGTTATTTATATCCCGAGCAGAACATTCGCGAACATTCGACACTGTGCCACAGTTCCAAGTAGCGTAGAAGCTTCGAGAACCACTGTTTCATGTTTAATTCTGCTATTCGACAATAGATGGCGGTGGCGTCTACGTACAATTGTTCGTAGTACTTGCTACTTGATAACAGATGGCGTTAGCGTGTCCTTTCTAGTAATTTCGAACACTGCCTCATCCTTAGATGAAATTAACATGACGTTTCTAGACTTTACGATCTACGTAATACTGCCCCCTCCTTAGACATGCTCGTCCCGAGCATCATTATTCCCGTAGTATCGTGCCAATAGATCCACATGAACAATTTTAGGCGCAGTTCGCATACCCTTTTGTATTCGGTAAATGACGTCGTTGATCTTGGTCACAATTCGGTACTGCCCGTCCCATTTTGCCTGTAGTTTAGGGGACTTCCCTTTGCTGTGCACTGGGTTATGCAACCATATTAGCGAACCTTCTTCGAAGCCAGTATTGTTCATCTTTCGATCATAACGAGTTTTCATTCTCTCGGACATCGGACCACCAGAGAACACCAAAGACTAGACGAAGGCTCTATAACTCCATCCTTTACCATCCCTTTAATCATGGTATCTACCTCCTTTTCTCTTGCCACTGGTAGTTTTCTGGGTCGCTGTCGTATTGGCAACTCATTTCCGGTATTAATTTTGTGTTGAACTAATCCAGTCTTCCCTATGTCAGCATCATTTCTGGAGAATATTTCTGCAAACTGAAGTAGCATCTTCCTAGCCTTCTTTCTTTCTTCTTTTGATAAATCTTTACGACAGTCTTCCAAAAGATTTAAAACGTTAAATCTTGCAGTTTGGGTGTTATTTTGAGAAGGTTGATATTGGCATTCACGCATCCAAGCTACTTCCCCGCAGGAACCCATCAACGTACCCTTCTTGATTACTTGCTCCTTTTCACTTGGGTTCAGTATGCGTACGGCTGCAACGTCAATTGCCTTTACCAAGGTCCGCGCAATCGTCCATGGAAGGTTTTCATCCAATCCTTCAATGAGTATACATCGGTTTTTCTGCCCAGAATTATGTGGAAGACTAACTGGAATCCATGAAGACTTCTTCTGACCCACATTTTAGGACTCCTTGATTAACGTCAATCTCACAACAGTGCTGTCGCATGAAGTCCAAACCTAGGATGCAGTCGTCTACTATGTCAGCCATAATGATCTTATGCCGGTAGATTGTGTTACCCAGTTTTACGGACGGTTATGTGCTGACCAGTAGCTGTTACTAAATTTACGCCGTCATGCTTACCGAAGAAGTCCCCAAGAAAACGATTCGCTAGTTGGGAACTGACAACCGTGCGAGAAGCTCCAGTATCCAATGTCAGCTTACATGGTCTTCCGTTCACTTCCCCTTTTATGACTAGGGTGTTCCCATCATGGGCTTGCGAGACCGAAATTCTTGGGGTTATTTTAACACCAGCCAGCACCCGCCCCGTAGTGCTGGCGTTTATTAGTTTTCTTGCTGCTGGGCGGTGACATCAGCCGCCTTTCTTTCCTAGGTTTGGTCTTCGTTAGCTGTGCTTCGTTTCGGGCAACTTGACAGAAGGTGGCTTTTATCTCCGCAAGTGTAGCATCTAGGGCTGTACCTAACACGGTCACGAACAGGTGACGCCGCATCCTCCCTGATGCGATGGGCTCGAAGATCATGCCTCACTGCCTCCACCTCCAACGCATGGGCCAAGGCGTCCTTGAGGGTCTCATGGTGCCTAAGTCTCACAGCAGCCCTTACTTCCAGGTCCCATATGCCATCTATGAAGGTTTGAATAAGTATACCCTCAATGAGCGCGGGCACAGACTGGTACGCCTTTCGAACCAGCTTTTCGATTTACAGGGCCCACTGCTGCAGGTTTTCACCAAAACGCTGCACACGATCCTTCAACTGGGCACGAAAAACGTGCTCCAGGTGCGCGTCACCGTATCTGGCCTCTAACGCTTCAACGAGCTGCTCGTAGGTAACATTTTTGCCGAGAGCCTCTAATACATTTAAGGCCTGGTCATGAAGGCCCAAAGTAAGCGCGGTCATGGCCTGCTCTTTTGTCCACCCATTTGCATTAATGACAGCTTCAAATTGAATTTTGTATGCCGACCAGGAAGATGTTCCATCGAAGGGTGGCACTTTAAACCCGCGCACGGACGGTGAAGCAACTATCGAAGCCGCAGTCCGGTCTCCAGCTTTCAAAATTCCAACCGCTTTTCTTATATCAGTGATCTGGACTTCGGCCTCGGAGATGCGATTTTCATGTACCTAAACAGTCTCCTTCATGGCTTTGACGTCTTCGCCAAATGTCGCGTGTCAAATCTTTCAAGAGGAGAACTTGCTCCTCTTGCCGGCGAGCTTGTTCCTCTTTGTCCTGCTGCAGCTGTTCCTGTAGGCAGTGGGCCTGTTCTTCCTGTCGGCGGGCCTGTTCTTCCTGTCGGTGGGCCTGTTCTTCCTGTCGGCGGGCCTGTTCTTCCTGTTGGCGGGCCTGTTCTTCCTATCGGCGGGCCTGTTCTTCCTGTCGGCGAGCCTGCTCCTGCAGCATCGCCATTAGAGCAGAAAGATCCATGGCTGGTGATGCTGAAGGAACACCAGTCGCTTCGGAAACTGGCTCCGTCGTCGGCTGATTACCCCCAGGTGTCTGTCTAGAAGATCCTTCAAACCGCCTTTGATCAACCTCCTGCTGGCGCTGACTCCTAGTACGGATACCTTCCGTATCCTCCTTTGGTAAAACTAGCACAATTTATCCCTTCTGACACCAAATGTTACGAGCTGGGGTTCGGGATAAATTAATTTAAACCAATATTATCGATACACAAGAAACAGTTTAATTAAATAATCACAAATATCGCAATAATTAAAACGTCAAACAGAGTTACTTGTTTCGCTTGTACTGTATCGCTTGATTCGTATTCGATCGCTTCCGAAATCGAACTGCTCGTCAGTCTGACAATCCGCTATTTATATCCCGAGCAGAACATTCGCGAACATTCGACACTGTGCCACAGTTCCAAGTAGCGTAGAAGCTTCGAGAACCAACTGTTTCATGTTTAATTCCGCTATTCGACAATAGATGGCGGTGGCGTCTACGTACAATTGTTCGTAGTACTTGCTACTTGATAACAGATGGCGTTAGCGTGTCCTTTCTAGTAGTTTCGAACACTGCGCAATCCTTAGATGAAATTAGCGTGACGTTTCTAGAATTTACGATCTACGTAACAATAGTACGGTGGAAGTAGCCACAAAAGTATGTGGTGTAGCATGGAGGAATAATAGTAGTACAAAGAGTGATACTTGGGTAGATGGTGAAGTTAAAGAGGTTGTGTAGAAGAAAAAAGATGCCTGGCTTAATATGTTAGCATATAAGGCCCAAAATAGGATGAATTCCGCGGTAAATGTGATGGAAATTTTAGAATGAGTAAAAAAAAAATACTCCGAAACGAAAGTGAAGGGACGAAAGGGAAGAAAAATATCACAGGAAGTTCTCTGATAACTTCAAGACCAATGTTAAGCTGCTGGAAACAGGTACGATTGGCTTGCTGAGTGACAGGAACATCGAGTATGAATGTTATAAGAGCAGAAGGTGGATGTTTACCAAGTGAAAAATGTAAGGTCTAGGAACGCTGTTACTTTGAAAGTTTATTAAATTATCAGGACAGTATGCAACTGGCCAGATACCAGTTTAAAGAAGACCCAAATGTAGATTTAGATGAATAAAATGAAATAAATGAAATTGTACGAGCGTTGAAAGGGATGAAAGTTGGCAAAGCGGCAGGGTACGACAGGGTGTCTGCTGAAATGCTGAATAGTGGTGAGGGAGGGGAAGCAAGCCTGTTGTGCCGGATCTTTAATATGTGTGTGCATAGATGGGATGTATTAAAAAAACTTGTTCTGTTACGAAAATAACAAGAAACTCACCAGTTGCATTGCTATTGGTGTTAAAACAGAACATACAGCGTTGTTGGCAGCAAAGTTGGTAATAAAAACCACAACGATTATAATAAGCAGCATTATCAGAGCATTGTTTAGACCATATAAGGTTTCCTTCATAAAGGTTCCAAGTTGCCCGTTCAATCCGGTGGTAGCGGCCGCAGTCGATAGTGTAAAACCACCACCTTAAACATAATAATATTTAGTTTTGGGTATCTAAACATAGGTTATTCCAAACCAATAGGGAACCAATAGCTACTACAAAAAAGGGTTCAAAAACTCAAGAATAAAAAATTGGCTTCCAATCTTGTCTCCCTTAAGAAGGCGCACGTCAATTGTAACTAAAGGTAGTATCGTTGGTAAACCGCCCTCTACTCTCCCAATTCATTGATTATGACAAGTTGTTACTAGTTGTTGTTGTAAACTAGTCTGTTAAATAATGAAAACAAACCTAATAGAAAACTGAAAGCATAAGGGCATTGGGAATTTAGTATCTGCCAGTTCAAAACGCTATCCGCTTTTCCCTTTGGTAGGTCTTCTTTATCTGGAAAAGATCAAAATATTAACATTTATCGAATAAGATGCTTTCTATAAGCTTTAGGTTAGGCTTTCTTTTGAAGATATATATATAGATATACGAGGTTCAGCCACAGAATTGCACACGTACAAGGTTTGAAGTGATATAGTCAGGAAATATTGAAAAACATTGACCAAAAAATAAGTTAAGCCATATAATTGGTACGCCCTAGCCCCGCTACTAGGCTTGGGCATAGTAGTTCGCGACTGAGATTGCTCAGTTTAGTTCACCGCTCCTTAACGAACTAGTTCGCTCTTCTAGTTCATCCGCTCTTCTAGCTTATCCACTCCCAGCTCGAATCAAAGAGAGGCAGATCGTCCGCTCGTTTAGATTTTGCTCGTACTTCATGTGACAAGATTATGGAATGTTCTGCTTTTACCTACAATTTTTGGACTCTAAAAACAACAAAAACCTTTGAACGATAATTCATAAAATGATTATGATTGTAAAAAATACCAAGGTTTATTGTTGCAATAAATAACTGGTATAGTGATTACAAAATCCTTTTTGTATTTTGTCCCGTGTATTAGTTCGGTTGACGCCATCCTCGCTCATTCGGTCGCGAACTGATGAACTAACGAACTATGGATCGGGAAATGAGCGAACTAGTTCGCGTAGTTCATCTATGGGAGCGCTCTTTTGACCTAGTTCGTTCGCGAACTACACAAGACTACCCGCTACAGTGAAGTAATAAAAAAGATCTTTCTAGATAAATATTATATGTGTCATGAAAAAAGATATAATACGTCAAGTCTAGTTGCTAAATATGATACAATTTTGGTAAACCAGTACCCCAGCCACCACCAATTCATAGCTAGTTCTATGTACGAGGGTAATCAAAAAGTTCTTGGAATGTGTTTAAAAATGAAACAAAATATTTTTTATTTTTTTCAAAAATATTTTCAATGTACTGACTGACATTGTGGATGGTTTTGAGATGTGACTTACAGCCAACCTCAAACGTTTAATTTGGAAGGTGGAGACTATAATCAGCGATCAAAAAATGTTCGAATACTCCGAGAACTTCTCCACAACCGCCGTTTTCAGGTCCATCTTCATTCCGTTAGAGAGCACAAAAAAAGGGCCTACCCCAAGGTTCGTGTCTTGGCTCAATTTGTGCAGTTTTTATTTATTGTTGCCTTAATATAAATTCGGTATAAATTTTGACATGTTATTTGAATCCCAATACTGTAACAGTTAAATTTGACATTTTGTTTAAGTTCTAATTATTATTTATTTATTTATTCAGACAAAGTCCATAATTGCTAGTAAAAAAATCTTACTATGTTAGTATAGACATATTATAAAAAATATTACATATCAGGTGTGTAGTCATGAAACTTCCCGCCCGAGTTCAGGATAGATGGACCCGTTTTTATTTATTGACGCCGAGGTCCTCTACTCAGACGCTCTTGGTGGTTAGGAAAGTCTGGTTGTGGCGACATGGCGCTTCCCTACCAAACCCATTCGTTCCACCCGCTGAAAATCTCATACCTGGACACGAGTTGCCTTGGCTTTCCTGAAAGTCTTTAAATTGAGTCCAGTCCGAGTCCAGACTCGGGTAAGTCAAGGTAAAAAAATAACCTTCTCAGGTGGAGATTCACAGATGACTCCTCCCTGGAGTGTACATGTGGTGCTGTCCTACAAACAATGCGGTACTTGATATCTTATCCACGTTGGTCAAATATCAAATGCCTGTTGTTTGCACACTACTGGAGTTGATGGACGCTACTGAAAGTGCTAAGCTTGTAGCCAAAGTCTGGGCTAACAACATTTAGATTGCTATTGACACCCTAAAAAAATATATTTAACTGATTCTTATTTAAGGGTTTTATGTGTTTATTACTTGTATTTACAGATGTTGCGATATGAGAAAATATAGTTGTGATGGTGAACCGACTACCATCTCTTCTTGTCAAAGGAATGATCCGTGGAGTAAAGAAATCGAACGTTTTAGAGAGTTTTTCCGCGACTACCAATCAGTGCTCCTCGTGAGCCGCTCTTTTTCAATCCTCTTTCGCCAAGTCTCCGACTTTTCCACGCTAGAGGGTGCCACGTGTTGCCGAAACTTTTGTAACCAATAAATCAATTAAAATGGATTCAATGCTACCAAATGTTATCTTTAGGAACGAAATGTTTTACTCTTTCCAAATCCAAATTCTCAACTTTTTTGATATTTTATTTTGTAACTGAGGTTGAAAGACGGCTAGAACGGGGGTCATCTGTACAGCTTAATCGGGTTTAGCATCATTGCTTGATTCAGAGATGGTGAACTAATGGCCCACGTGCCTTTGGTGGTACGTTACAAAATAATTTGGGCACGCTTACCAATAGAGAGCCTATTCTTATCGTTATTTTAAGAAAAACTAGCCTTAAAGCCCGTGTTGCACATGAATCTAGTTTAGTATACATTTTTATTTTATTAATTTAAAGGAAAACAAAGAGTAGCACAATAAGAAAAGTCTTAAATGTTTCAATTATGCTACCTACTACGTTCTCCACAGATTACAATTTAAAGTATTTTTAACTCTGCCAGGGTCGCGAGGTTTGTTTGAAAGAGTTACCGTAGCCCTGGCATATAGGCAACTTAAGGAACCCACCCGAGTTTTAGTCAGTCTGATACACCCTCCCACTCCGCCCAGAGCAGGAGACGTCATTTAATGATTTCCCACCCACAAAAAAAAAAGTATTTATAACTAATTGGTGACAACACAGATGTTTTTCAAAACAAATATAAAACTATACTGCATTATAGTGAAGCTATTTTTCTGTTTGCAAAGTATTTTGTCTCTTTTCTTGAACTCAACGAGTCAGTATTTTTGTTGGCACGTAGTTACC
Source organism: Aporophyla nigra (assembly GCA_947507805.1). Taxonomy (NCBI): domain Eukaryota; kingdom Metazoa; phylum Arthropoda; class Insecta; order Lepidoptera; family Noctuidae; genus Aporophyla; species Aporophyla nigra. The sequence continues at coordinate 10,865,383 of OX382297.1, read as the reverse complement.
ACATAATGATAATGATAGTTTTATTTTATATTCTAATATTTAAAAATATAATTTATAAGTTTTAAAAATGAATAAAGGGAATGATAATATTCTTTTTTGACAAATTTCTACAACATAAAATATTTATGAGGAAAATATGGCTCGTAGATGTATAGAGATTCACACTCCTTGCCCTAATGTCTTCTGAATATTCAAAAAAGATTTCTTAGTGAATGTTTTTTTTTTTTGGAGACACAGATTATTATTATCACCGCACCGCACGTAACTCATTTTTCTATATAATTTCGAGAAACTCGTACAAAACAATTTATTACGCGTGAACAAACTGATAAACTCAAGTAACACTTGGCATACGTGCTGTGTGATTGACACTCTTTACAAAGAATATCGAACGATACCCATTGTTTTATAGGAGTATGCGCTTCTAAGAACTTTTTGATTCACCCTCATAGTACGACGGAAAGGATTCTTGAAAATACGTCGCGCATGTGGAGAACTAGAGAATAAACTTTGTAGGATAGATTATTTTCTGCAGTTTGTTATTTAATAATTTACTTACATTTGGCGGTAAAGTTTTTAAAAAAGCTTGTGTTTCTAGGGAGGAGAGACATCATAAATGAAACAAACATAGCCAGGCTAGCGTCACGAATGCTGTAAAAAACACAATTATGCTGCTGATCATTTTGAATAATTAAGTGAAACTGTAAATGTGCCCATTTTTATAAATAAACGATTATTATATTCTTATTATTTTGAGAACGAATGTGGCTCAAGGATTTTATAAAAAAATATATTTAAATTTCTATTTTCGATGATTAAGTCATCTGTATATTTTTCTCCTTAGTCAAATGATACTCCTAAAATGATCTCGGATCTATGCCTCGTCTACACATTAAAAATAATATTAAGTAAACGTTTAAAACTAAGTTGGTACCCACAATTTCATATCTTCCAATTTGTAAAACATTATCATTATGTCACCCCAGCCAATGAACATTTGTGGTGAACGACAGAAGAAACACACCATGGCCCCGCCGAACAAAAGGACCACCATCTGAAAATAAAATAAAACACTAAGGGAAATGGTACCAAATGAGTAGAGCGTGATAATTTACATAATAAAAAAAAGAAAGAACGTTAAAAACTAAAACAACTTTCACAAATAGACACAACATCACGCCGGTATTCTTGGAACCTTTCGACCATCCGTTCAATGTAGCAATGTACCCTGCCCACTGGCACTGAAGTTTAGCAACTTTCTGGGCTATGTGTACCTTGGTTCTCCTGCAGATCTCATCATTCCTGATTCGATCAAGTAGGGAAAGTAAGCATTGAAATGAAATGTTTATTTCTGTATTAGCCCTCTCCATTGGGTTCACCCTTTATGGCAGAATTTTTTTCGTCATAATAATATTTTGCATAACAGCGGTTAGCATAAACTTCATTTCGCAGAATATCGTTTGGCATACACTCATTTATCATACATTCACATAGCATAATTTTGTAAGTCAGAATCATCTTAAGGCATAAATTTTATATTCATAATAATAATGGCAAAAAAATAATGGCAACACCGCGTCGACAGACGTCAGAGTTTTCAGTTTTTTCAATTTACTTAAATTGAAAAAACTGAAAACTCTAACTACCTACTTAGTTATAATAATTTTAACCCAATTTTCATGAGTATTTTCAATTTTATAGCCTAAACCTTTACTAGGCATACTAAAAAAATAATAAAAAAAGACCGTTTCGCAATAAAACATGTGAATCTCATCGAAAACTGCCGGGTCGGAGGTGACATGACAGATGTCACTTCCGAACAACAATGAAAATAATTGTAAAAATCCAAATGAATAAACTGAAGAAATGTTGAAAAGATCAGCGGCACGCCGCGCACGTCCTCCGGACTCGTCGCTCAGCTCCGCCTTGCCGCTCAGCTCCGCCTTGCCGCCGCCGGTACCCAGCCCCACTGCGGGCGCTGTGACGACACTGGCCGTGGCAGTTGCGTCGAGCTCGAGTGACGAGTATTTCTCTCCGCCCACGACGCCACCACCTGCTTGTCGATGAGGAGGACGCCGGCCACCGTATGGCTTAGTACTTTGAGTGCCACCGGCCTCTGATAGGGCCCCAGCTCCCGGTGGAAGTGTGCAGCGCATGGGATGGACACAATCCGTCAATGAAAATATCATGCGCTCATACTATGGGGCTACAGAGGGGGGAAACAATCTGACCGAGTACTGTGTTCGGATGCTCTCTCTCTTTCAGGTGCTTGAGCCAGCTGTCAACGTTTCAGCACAACGACTGTCGGATCAGGTGCGGGTCATCTAACGTCAACGTATGTTGGATGACAGTGATGACACTGTACTTGATCGCTTGCGAAACGAAATGCGGAGTAGCCATATCATCGTCCCCACGCCGCAGACTGCTGCAGTACCACCGCAGCCTATCACAAATTACGCTGACGTACGTACGTACCAAGACTCTTGTATCGCATACAGGATTTGTTTTTACTATGACCTTACCTTCTCCCAGTACGATATTGGTCCTCTTTTTTTGACATCTGCGGCTATAACTGCTGCTGCGGCTTGTTGTACGGCCACTGGCATTACTGCATCTTTTGCTGTTTTACTCCCAGGTCTGGAAAATTGTTAATCCTTGTAGTGAGCGTACCCAAATACAAATTTGATTGTATGATCTCTGTTTTTGTTTCCGTATTGAGTAGTTTAATTAATCGACAGCATATCTGAATTCACTTCGAGAAAAAATATATTATGTCAAAAAATGTCAGAAAGTTTAACTGATCTGATTTAATAAATAGAATAACTGAATGAATTAGAAAGCTCTCTGTAGAGTAAAAACCCAGGACCGCAGACATTATTTATGTTCTAAAGGACAAAATGTGGGGCCTTGGTAGTGTTCATAGACCCTTGAATGCCAGCATATTTGCTAAGTTGGTTGGACGGCCAGTTAATGGGTACCAGGTGACAAATGTATCTATAAATAAGATTAGCTTATTTTAAATACTAAAGGTTGATTTTTATACACAATATTATGATCTATTCCTCACTGCCAGACGCTTTCTGCCGGCCATAACTTCCACCAGACGCTTTAAAGCTCTACAAAAAACTATAAAAACTTTTTATTTTCTAAAGGCTGTTTTTATGGGAATCTACTTAGGGAGTAATAATTAAATGACACAAAACTGACCCGCGATATCTAATAAACAACGCAAACTACAAGCATTTTAAATAATTGGCTATTTGTCAGTCAGAACAAAACACTGCAGTAATTAATGCTTTATGCGCGCGCGTCTTTGCTCGCGCGTCGACATATATGGATAAAGCCGTGTAATTTTGTACATAGTAACTCTTGAGACATGAAACAGTTCGTAACACACGGTAAAGCAGTAACGCTCGCGACCCATCTAAAGCTAGGTGAACAATATAATAAACTAATTCAGCAATCAACCTAAGCTATTTATTGAATTCGCTTTATTTTACACATATTTTTTTTTATATTTTTCGGCGGCCGGTAACGGAGCTATATGAAAAAATTTGATAGCATGCCCATTCACCGCTATAAATAAATAATTATAACAAAGTATAGTAGTAGTAAACTCTGCCTAAAATATGTCCCGAATTTTATGTAACTCTCTTAGTAACGTTCGGTATCACTCGGGACAAAAAAATGATGCGATGCTAACGTAAAAATCTAATATCTTTTAAATAAATGCAATTTATTACTAGAACCCAAGCTTTTCTTAAAGAGTATTAATGTAGAGCTATGAGCGGGACGGATAAAAATAAAGCATATATGAATGTATGAACCTCGAAATTAGGGTTTTAACGCCACAAAATAAAGTGGACAACACGTTCAACACACACAAAAAGGCGAATAACGTGGACGATTGTAGGAAAATGTTATTTTTTTAGAATTTGAGATAATCAGTATCAGTGTTGCCGCGCTAAAAAAATATTTCCGGCGTTGATACACGTAATATTTATTGAGCTAGTAGTTTGTAACTCTCTTAGCGTAACGCTTAGGACATGAAATTAATAATAATAATAATATTCCACAAGTATCACACAACGCCATCTAGTCCCAAGCTAAGCAGAGCTTGTGTTATGGGTACTAGACAACTGATAAACATACTTATATATTTCTAAATACATACATATTATAGATTAATTACACCCAGACACAGAAAAATGATCGTGCTCATCACCCAAACATTTGTCCTGGGTGGGAATCGAACCCACGACCTACACCACGACACGCATAGCAGTCAGGGTCGCTAACCACTAGACCAACAGGTCTGTCAAATAAAATTCCGGGACACATGTTTATATATTATGCTAATAAAATATTATAGAAACATAGTTAAATTAACAAAATACGAGCACTGTAGAGGATAATTAGTAATAAAATCATTAAATGCAACTTCTTAGCGCTAGAAGACATTTTTTTCCAAAAATTTAAAAATACCCAAGAGATGTATTTCGGACATGCTATTTTTGTATGGGAAGAAATACAAAAAAAATTGGTAAATCGTAAGGTATGATAAATTTAAAGATCATCACTATTAAATCATGATTAATATAATCAGTGCCCACTATATTATCGATATCACCCCAGTAATGAATTAGTATTAACAAATACTTTCGTCGGACAAAAATAAAAATGAATTGTACAATTTTACACGGCCTTACCCATATACTTATAGTTTACATACTTACCAATCATTACATATTAATCAAGGTGAAGACCTATTGAATCAAAATTGGTAAGTATGCAAACTGTATATATATATAATTCTACTGTACGTGTGTATGTCACTGTCACAACTCCTAAACGGCCGGACCAATTTGAATGATTTTTTTTTGTATGCATTTGATTGGCACCCTGAATGGTTTAAATTCCTTATTGGACCCGGTAGGTGGCGCTGGTATTGAGTTCTAGGAAACAGGACAACGTCTGTACGGTCAGCTAGTATATACAGAGTTGATATGACGGAGAGGCATTAAAAGATACTACGTTTACTATACGTGTTTAGTATTAATTCGATACGGTAAGTATAAAAATAAAAAGCACCAAAATTGAGATTTTTTTTTCAAACAAACTAAATATTTTACAAATCAGAGTAAAACGTAACCAACCTTTGTTAATAAATTTAACTGACCTTAGATACCTAGGTAACAAAGCGGCAACGTCGCTCGCACGCGCGCTGGAACGCGGCGTGTGTTTTCTCATATCAAAGAGGGCGGCCGGCGTGGCGGTGGCGCTGGCTTTTATGTAAGTTTTGTAATACGCGCACAACAACAATTACAACAAAAACTTTTTTGCAAAAAAAAAAACAACCGACTTCCTTTTAAAATCACTACAAAGTGAAAAATAACTTTAATTTCGGAAGTCGATGTCTTAGGATCTGTATTTATGGTTTTTTTGCCACCGACTTCCGAAATTAAAGTTATTTTTCACTTTGTAGTGATTTTAAGGAAGTCGGTTGTTTTTTTTTTGCAAAAAAGTTTTTATTTTTAAATTTTTAGTTGTGGTATTTACCCTGCACTCCACATTCCAAACAAACAATGCATATTTATGCGATAGCAGAAATCGCGGCTGATTTGCTGTCATTTTTTAAAGAGTTCCGGTGTCTGTCTCCCGAACTCATCATCAGATCTATATGAAAATTATATGGGACCATTTCGAAATAAACCCCTTTCGAACAAAAAAATAATTTTGCAAATCCGTCTATATATGACGGAGATATGGCCGAACATACATAAAAAAAAAAAAAAATATTAACTTCCGAATTGAGAACCTCCTCCTTTTTGAAGTCGGTTAAAAAAACACTAAATTTTTATGATGCGGGCGTTTCTAGTGTAATTTTGGCTGTCACCATACCTCTCTCGGTATATTCGCAGAGCTAAAGCAGCGTTTCCACGGCATTCGCCGTAATTTAAAATCATGTCTGTGTATTTTGACGCCGTGTAAGTTACACGAGGCATTGTTGAATACTTTAATTACACACACACACAACCAAGTTTATTATTATTAGTTTAAGTGTCGTATCACAATAAAAGCAGTCAATCACAAAAAAAAAAAACACTAACACTAAATAATAATAATCCCGAGTTACGTGTCCTGTCACAATAAAAAATTTAAAAATAAAAACTTATTTACAAAAAAAAAAAAAACAACCGACTTCCTTAAAAACACTACAAAGTGAAAAATAACTTCAATTTCGGAAGTCGGTGTCTTAGGATCTGTATTTATGGTTATTTTGCCACCGACTTCCGAAATTGAAGTTATTTTTCACTTTGTAGTGTTTTTAAGGAAGTCGGTTGTTTTTTTTTTTGTAAAAAAGTTTTTATTTTTAAATTTTTAGTTGCGGTATTCACCCCGCACTAATTCCAAACAAACAATGCATATTTATGCGATAGCAGAAATCGCGGTTGATTTGCTGTTATTTTTTAAAGAGTTCCGGTGTCTGTCTTCCGAACTCATCATCAGATCTATATGAAATTTACATGGGACCATTTCGGAATAAACCCCTTTCGAACAAAAAAAATTTTTTGCAAATTCGTTTATATATGACGGAGTTATGGCCGAACATACATAAAAAAAATTAAAAAAATATAAACATCCGAATTGAGAACCTCCTCCTTTTTGAAGTCGGTTAAAAAAAAGAAATACTGTCTGTCTTAAACTTATTTAGTGTCCTATCACAATAACAATCACAATTGTCAGTGCGCGAGTTCGACAAAACAAAAGCTGCGCGGGAACGTGTTAGTAACGACCGTTCCCAAAGGATCGCTTCGGCGAACTGAAAAAACAAAACTGTTTTTTAGGCCGATCGCAAGGATCTGAGATGCAGTAGCAACACAGTGACCTATTGCTATTTCTTTTACGCGCGGGATGTTTTGCTATGACTGTCACTCTCGTAATGAAAGTGCTAGTATTTATTGCTTCCTTGTTTGCATTACCATCTTTTAGCGAAAATATTTGGTTGTACTTGTGACTTGCGTCTAAGCGTCATAGTACAAATCGGCAACAACGCATCGTATGTTATTACTCAGATTTATCGTTTTAAGGTGAATGACCTATGCGTAGACATAATCAGCTGTTTGTAAAGATACATCGTGTTCAAACGGAGCAAAAACTTAAAAAATAATTTGCGACTAAACTACTGTTCCTATGTAATTGATTTTTGGTACAGAGCTTGAAAATGGTACCTAGTATAGGCAGTTTAAAGGAAAACCCCTCTGTCGTATCAACTTTGTATATATATGTATATATATACGGATATTGTTTACAGTTTACAATTATATTCTTAATTGCTTATTTAAATATATTATTAGGTTATCATTCAAGATTTTCATTAGAGGGGAAAATCATTTTACTAAGATCTCTCACTCGCTCCAAGGCACAACACATGCATCGTGCGTCGCGCTCGCACTCGCGGCTGTATGCTTTTTGGGTCTGGGGGGATGTTTCGCTGGTTCGTTACTTATTGGTCTGGTTCGTTATTTGTTGGCCGAATAAATTAATATTTGAAATAAAATCCAAAGTAGAAAAATAAAATCAGCCATAAAAAACCGCCTTTAGAAAATAAAATAAGTTTTATAATTTTTTGTAGAGCTTTAAAGCGTCTGGCGGAAGTTATTGCCGGCGGAAAGCTGGCCGTGAGGAATATTATATTAATATTATAATTGTGTAACATTTATAAAATGTTGTCCTTTAGAAAATAAATTATTCTTAGTAATTATTTTTGTCGCAATTTGGTCTAGTCCATGGGAAAAGCACGAATTTTCTAAGTTCACCCCAGCCACTTAAAAAATTTCTTTTCCCCCCCTTTTTAGGGAAGTGGGGGGTTAGAAAGAGATAAAAAGTAGTCTATATCACTCTCCATCCCTTCAACTATCTCCATTTAAAAAATCACGCCAATTCGTCGCTCCGTTTTGCCGTGAAAGACGGACAAACAGACACACACACTTTCCCATTTATAATAATATATTAGTATGGATAATAATTATGAAGTATATTATATCATATTTTAGAGTATGAAAGTAATTAAACGGTCCAAAATAAAAACTTTTTTACAAAAAAAAAAACAACCGACTTCCTTAAAAGCACTACAAAGTGAAAAATAACTTTAATTTCGGAAGTCGGTGTCTTAGGATCTGTTTTTATGTTTTTTTGCCACCGACTTCCGAAATTAAAGTTATTTTTCACTTTGTAGTGCTTTTAAGGAAGTCGGTTGTTTTTTTTTTGTAAAAAAGTTTTTATTTTTAAGTTTTTAGTTGTGGTATTCACCCCGCACTAATTCCAAACAAAAAATGCAAATTTATGCGATAGCAAAAATTGCGGTTGATTTGCTATCATTTTTTAAAGAGTTCCGGTGTCTGTGTCCGGAACTCATCATCAGATCTATATGAAAATTATATGGGACCATTTCGGAATAAATTCCTTTCGAACAAAAAAAGAATTTTGCAAATCCATCTATATATGACGGAGTTATGGCCGAACATACATAAAAAAATTAAAAAAAGCATATAATAAACATCCGAATTGAGAACCTCCTCCTTTTTGAAGTCGGTTAAAAACAAAAAACGATGAAGATAATATTTCTTGTTTTAATTTCTTTGAGCTGCATGCAGGGCGAACATGATTCGATTGCAAAAAATATTAGAGGATCAGCTAAATATTCCCAAAACGATAAAAGAAACAATAACCTTAAAAATCCGAAATGAACAACGGACAAATAGAGGTAAACCAAGCTTTCGCAGACAATTAGGTATGGAATAGTAAATGCGGAAAACTTCGGGAAGGATAAATATTCTGGAGCTGTCGGAAATGACCTGAAACAAAAATAAATGACTTAGGCCGTTTGCTTACCGCCAGTTCAATAAGAAACGATATGATTCGAACCAGATGTGACTTTTCCGGTGGTGGCAATCAAGCGATCGGCAACCAAATTCGGTGGATTAGTATGGTATGATAGCCGTGGTGGGAAGATGAAGATGATCATACGCGTTTTATATTGCCGTCGTATAAGCTCGATACAGTCTTAGGTCGACTTCCAGCGGTGGCACCGAACTACTAAAAAAATCGGGTGCCCAAATCCCACTACTGCTACGGCCGACGAACAAGCGGTGAAAATGTATGTGAAGGCGTCGTCAATAGACAGCGGCGGTGGACAAATGCAGTATTCGAATTTGTTGAGTTTTAGTTAATGTAATTTTAGGCCGCCGATTTATCAAATTGTTATTATTGTCAGCAGCAACAATGTGCAGTCTCGTTAGATATCAAGGTAAAAATGTTCACTAGTCTACATACTACACGACCAATGCATCTGAGCGTTGTTGAAATATACTAATGAGACAAGACAAAGCTAGTATTCTGAGTTCCAAATTTATATTTTATTAGTTCTGTCTGTGTAATATGCCTCACATAAGTAAATTATTTGAAAAACATTTTCGAAGAAAATGTACGTGCATGTATAAAAAATCGAAATGTAAGTATATGAAATCGTACATAATACTACTGCAAACCTCGTAGTGGTAAAATTACAACTAAACTATGGTTTATTTTCGTTGAAAGCTTATAATTTACTAGCTTTTTCCAGGGAATCCTAGTGTGAGGTCCAGGAATTCAATCGATTTGAATGTAATATTGGCTAAATAAATTTATTCTTTATTCTTTATTCAGCGGCTTTGCCCGCATATTATACTTCGTCTAAGGTCTCTGCACACAGCCGGCGTGGCGTGGCGTGGCGTGGCGTGACGGGGCTCAGCGTAGATATGAGCGCCGATGGCCAATCTTCCGGCAGCGGCGCGCCGATTTCTTTAAGTCGGCGGCGGCGGCGTCGGTGACGTGACCTTAATTTAACTACTTACCATAATTTGAAATGAAAGAATAATATACGTATAATAAAGATTTTTGTTTTCGAAAAGGCTTCAGCACCTTAGACCACATCCATACTGTTCGGCAAATTGTACAGAAGACCGAGGAGTATGTACAATCAGCCGCTGTGTATGGCATTTGTGGACTACGAAAAGGCCTTCGACTCCATCGAAATTTGGGCAGTTTTGGCCTCTCTGCAATGATGTCAAATTGACTGGATATACATCGAGGTAATGAGGTGCTTGTTTGACGCTGCAACGATGACTGTCCAGATCCAGGATCGAAAACCAGCCCAATCCAACTGCTCAGGGGGGTGAGACAGGGTGCTGTGATATCCCCGAAACTGTTAATCATTGCGCTGGAGGACGTGTTTAAGATGCTGGACTGGACTGCACAGGGAATCAATGTGAACGGCGAGTACATCTCACATCTTCGTTTTGCCGACGACATCGTCATAATTGCAGAGACGCTGGAACCAGATGCTGACAGTTTTTATGAAAAACTTTTTGTTAAATACCACGCGGATGAAGTCGCGGGTAACAACTGTTACCTATAATATAACCTGAATTGACACATCTTACCGTGGTAGTACGTCCTCCTGCGTTAATTTCCGACATCCACGCGAGCGAAGTCGCGGGCAAAAGCTAGTCTACCATATAATTGACCAATACCTGCCATTGCTTAATTTTTTATTGTTTTTAACAATTGGGCATGGTAATTTTATTCTAGGTGTACCGTTTTCACATATAATTATAAAATTAATGTATCTAAAATATTGTAAACATTTTTTAAATAGTAAGGGTGAAGTTTCTTACCCATTCTTCTCCAAACTACCTTTTGGAAGGGCCGACGAGAATCAATTACATTTTAATGTAATTAGGGTTCCGTTGCCAAATGGCAAAAAACGGAACCCTTATAGATTCGTCATGTCTGTCTGTCTGTCTGTCTCTCCATCCGTATGTCACAGCCACTTTTCTCCGAAACTATAAGAGCTATGCTGTTGAAACTTGGTAAGTAGATGTATTCTGTGAACCGCATTAAGATTTTCACACAAAAATAGAAAAAAAACAGTAAATTTTGGGGGTTCCCCATACTTAGAACTGAAACAGAAAAAAATTTTTTTCATCAAACGTGGGGTATTTATGGATAGGTCTTCAAAAATGATATTAAGGTTTCTAATATCATTTTTTTCTAAACTGAATGGTTTGCGCGAGAGACACTTCCAAAGTGGTAAAATGTGTCCCCCCCCCCTGTAACTTCTAAAATAAGAGAATGATAAATCTAAAAAAAGATATATGATGTACATTACCATGTAAACTTCCACCAAAAATTAGTTTGAACGAGATGTAGTAAGTAGTTTTTTTTTAACACGTCATAAATCGTAAACTGCAATTTACCTTTCATTCAATCAACTCAAATATAAAAATCTTAAAAAAAGTTTAATTTCCTAAACATAAACCTTATACATAAACCGTGAATACCTACAGGTTTGTACGGAAACCTCGGTGCGCGAGTGTCTTTTTGAAATTAATGCGTTCACTTTAACTACTTACGCGTGAAAAAATCCTTTAAATACTAAATTTGTGCCAGTACCCACAAGTGTGCCGACTCCACCTGCAAGATATCATTTTATTAACTTAGGTACAGAGAAATAACACAGTAGTATAGTTTAAACGGAACCGATTCAGACAAATTGTATGTGATAGCTGAATATAATTCTGTGGCCTGGTGCTAAAAGGGCCAAAGTACTTTTTTTTTGTGAAACGAGATTGTAATGCCAGTTTATTGAAAAACTAATTATTTTAAATACATTTTTTTGTGCTAAAAGGGCGTTAGTTTACCAACAATCTTTCAAAGTTACTATGTAAAAAAGACCAATGTGTAAGACCAAGACCAAGGGCTGTAGTTTGGCCCTTTTAGCACCAGGCCACAGAATTGTATTCAGCTATCACTTACCACATTTTTTTGTACCGCAACCTGTATGAAGCAGTTCATATTGTGCGGAGTCATGTAACGTGAAGATTCTTGGTTCCTGCAAATCGAGCAAATAAGGAATGGCTCGCAGCCACGACCCGACGGTCTAGCTTAAGTCTTCCCTTATCAGTCTATAATGAGTGACCTCTTTTGCTATAATAGTAAGCCTATAATGTTCCCACTGTTGAATCACATATGTCACTTGTTACGAGTATTGGTTCGAGGGCATGGAGGTTTCCACACGAAGTTTTAATTCATCGTTTTAAGGGCAGTTCTGAAGATATTTGGTGTGTTCGGTTCAAATCACGACCTGAGACTTGGTAAGAACACACATCAAAAAGAGTTTGCGATCACTTTGAAAAATCAAAATCTTTTTTGTTACTACCGTAACAATCGAGCATGGGCAGTATCAGCACGCACAAAATGGCGGCGGTCATGACGTAATCGGTGACGTCACGAGATCCATCGTGGGAGCGATTTCGTTAATTCGGAACTGAGTTGACGGCACTGAAATCGATTATGGCGTGTTACGGAACGCGGCCTAAACGTTCCGTTTCATACTAGCTTTTAGATACGCCTCACCAATGTGTTGTCATCGCGTGCGTCGCGCCAAAGAAGTATCCATCACAAAGAACTGTGACTCATTTGCCTGTGTAAAACGAAACGTCTTGCCGGAAACATTGAGTGAATCATAACAAAACTAAATACTTTTCTTCAGTCGTTGACGTTTCGCGAAAATATTGTTTTTGACACTTTTTTAAGGTACTCTTTGTTATGTGTTCTTTCTTTAAACCTGAGATTGGCCGATTGCGATAACAACCATAGAAAAAAGAATACTAACCATAACCATAATGGTCGGTTCACATCTGACGGAAGATGCGTCGTGTATGATCGGTCGCGTAACGCCAGAACAGACTTATATGAGAAAAAATTCAACCATTCACACTTAACCGATGATGCGTTAGTGCGTCGAGCGTAAAGCGTCTGTACCGTTTCCGTCAACGCATTGTCGGCCGACGTAAAGAGCGGCAACGTCGCGCTACGCGTATATTGACTGATGCATTCAGACTAGGCGTAACATCAGCGGAGATTGTTTGTGTACAGACCGTTCGAAGTTTTCTTGCATTGAAAATGTTTGGATACAGAACGATTTATCACGGAAGTGCATATTACGCCCGACGCATCTTCCGTCAGATATGAAAGCACACTATTTGACCGAATAGACGCGACCGATGATACGCTCGACGCATCTTCCGTCAGATGTGAACCGACTCTAAAGTAGAAGATTTAGTTCAAATGTCATTTAGTTTTGCATAGTGATTTACTTTGTTTGGATTACACACATTATGCCGAAAATCGTAAGTATTTCATAAAATCTTTCATTGGTCGTGTCATTGTCTTTGTTTGGTCTTTTGTTTGATGATACCTATATAATTTTGTTAACAGCCGAATCTCCTTGCATTTGGTAAACATTGTCACAATTGTGGAAAGCGGATGCAGCGAAGGGCTCTTCGTAAAGATGGTAACTAATATTTTAGTAGGTATGTAGGCAGTTTGTGTTTTTAAATGAATTTGGTTCTATGTTTTCTTCTTAAAGTGTGGATTGTTGTAAGACTTTCTGCATTTAAATAAAATAAGAACTTATTTACTTCCAGTGGAATGCAATTTTTGTAATGGCAAAACATTTGGAAGAAACTGCAAGCAAATGTGCAGTCGATGTGTAGAATGCGACAACATTATACTTGGTAAGGGGCTCAAAATTTTTCTCTATAACCCGACAAATAATAATAAATGACTACATGCATAGCCTGTGTTGAGGTTTCATGAACACATATAGAAACAGACACGATTTATTTTGCGTTTTCCTTGATAATGGAATGGACCCCTTAATGCGCAAGTTCAAATTGAACTTGTTTGGTTCTTATTATAGAATTAGACATTATAAATTGTATAATATTTTTGCAGATAATTTCAATTATTGCGAGTGTCTAGAAACAATTAGGCAGTTATGAATAACCAAGGCTCGGGCACTTTCAAACCTTTTTCCAAAAAATATAACGGCACCTGTTGCATCTGTTAAATCACTAGCTGCCTCTACAATACAACCTGACAAATCCCAAGATTTGCCAAAATGAAAAATAATACTTATTACCAGATAGAGGTGTGAGGATATACCTACATATAAACACGATACTTATTATTATTTGAATATTTGTCTTATATATTTTCTCCTTTAAGGTCGATAACGAAGAGTTGACGCTAATCGAAGAGTCACTGGTGACTGATGATGTTTCTTCGGATAACGAGAAAAAACCCTAAGAGGTAGACATATACCATTGCGGACATTTTTGTAGGCCTTTTTAAGGTGTACAATACTGTAGTATATTATTTTGGTCTATTTCGTAGGATTCACCCAGGGTTTTTCGAATTTTGAGACGTATGTCAGCGTAGTTTTCGAAGACAGTTATTTTTTTCTAAAACAAAAGAATATTTCTAAAATAAAAGTAGCCTGAGTTACTCCTTGTTACATCAGCCAGCTGCCAGTGAAAGTCCCGTCAAAATCGGTTTAGCCATTTCAGAGATTAGCCGGAACAAACAGACAGACAGACAGACAAAAATTGTAAAAAATGTTGTTTTGGTATATGTGCCGTGTATACATCCATTTACACTTAGTAAAAAGTGGTTATCTTAATATTAAAAACAGACACTCCAATTTTATTTATTTGTATAGATTAGCAGACCACTATCAGGATTTACTATGCCTACAGCTAAAAAAAAAACGATGCATTATATAACTACAACAATAACTAAAGTAAACTATGATGGAATAGTACTAGACCTATCACAACTTAATCTTGATCCCATCTATCAGTCGGCAGATCCCAACTTTACATTGGATTATTTAATACAGTTACTTCAAAACATTATTGAAAAAAATACAATGACGAAAACCTTACCAACACGGTCAAAAATAATAAAGTCATGGATTACCCCGGGATTACTGAGGTGCATGCGAAATAGGGATAAGTTACACAGAAAAGCTAAGCTATCACTGAAAAATGAAATTTTACAAATTACTTTCAGATGTTACAGGAATTTTTGTAACGCTTTGTTACGAAAAATAAAGAGAGAGTACGAAAAAAACCTCATTGAAAATGCACAATCAGACAGTAAAAAAATATGGACAGCTATTCGAAACATCGCTAACACAACAAAACCAACACAACTCACAAAAGGATTCCTAACATTATCTACTTCTCCAGAGCAATCTTTAAATAATATAAATAGTTACTTCATTAATGTTTGAAACTCATTGGCTGATAAAATTCATCAAAATTCTAACACACCTGATGCACCTTTTCAATTTGTTAATGACGAGTGTAACCAGCAGAGTAACTCATTTGTTTTGATGGATACTGATGAGCAAGAAGTTGAACAAATTATAAATGGTCTGCAAACAGATTGTGCATCAGGTTGTGATAAGATAAGTAGTAAATTTCTAAAGTTACATAAAAATACTCTGATTCCGCCTATCACAAAAATTATCAATGATAGCTTACAGTCGGGCTTGTTCCCTGATTCATTGAAGAAGTCAGAAGTGTGCCCAATATATAAGAGGGGGGGCAGAAGGGCAGAGGGCTAGGTTTTAAATAGTTAAAATAATCTTAGATAAAACCACGCTCAAGCACTCACAATCACCCACACTCACCCTCACACACTAACACACACATGCACTCACATCACTTAAACTCCACATAAATCACGTACACATCTTCACACACTCACAAACACAAACACTTCACTCACGTATAGAACACTTATTTATTATTGTATAGGTAATATTAAAAGTATCATTTAAGTTAGGTATAAGTTATTCCAAATTAATTAGTAGTACGACCAACCCGTTTGCTCTGTTGGCATTTTATTGTTAAAAATATCGAGGTAAAGGTACTGGAAACCGAAATACAGGCTTTGCCTAGTTCGGTTACAGTAGCTACATCCATTTATTAGAAAAATATACTGCCACACTATTTTCTGTAAAATATTATTAAGTTTTTTGAGAAATAAAATTTACTTTACTTAAATTACTGTTACAATTACATTATGATTAATTACTAGTTGTTTTTATATAAAAATTAAAAATAGTAGTAAAACACACAATAAAGAATTGTTCTTGATAAAGTTCAATTAAAAAAAAAAATATCAGCTTATGCTAGAGATCACAAACTTTTTTAATGTGTGTATGTACCGCAGAGCCACCACAGCTCTTTTTTCATCATCATAATCATCATCATTTCAGCCGTAAGACGTCCACTGCTGGACTTAGGCCTCCCCCAATTTGGGGGGCTTTGCCATAATCGCCACGCTTGGCATGCGGTTGGCGATCGCAGTATGGTGGTAAAATGCATAGAGAACGCTGCTGCCCATTCTCTAGTAAGTCCCTTAGTCGCCTTTTACGACACCTACGGGAAGAAATGGGGTGGTGTTATTCTTTACGTCCGTCACCTCAAAGAGTACTCTTTTTTGCTACAAATTAAAACAAATAGTTGAAACGATTACCTACCGAGAGTTGAAGAAAATGCAACCGCACAAAAATAACAAGATGTTACATCACTTGCAACTAGGTCACCTTGAACTGTCTTGTCATACATAATAATTACACCTTGCTATAAAAAAAACGATTTTAGTAAAAAAAAAAATATTGAGGAAGGAATTGAATTATTATTAAAAAGAGAAAGCCGTTGTTTTCTATGAAATGTATGATCCAATCATTATTATTCAGCTACCGCTACAATTTAAGATAATTTATTTTTCATTTAAACATATTGAGTGGCAGGGAAAGTGACGTGTGATTTGTTACCATGGATTCAGTAATATGATTCTGAACCCCCTGTGCTGAAATTTTTCGTTAACTATTTAAAAACAGACTTTTGCTGTCGTTTTGACCAAGTAGGTTTCGTATTTATTTATGAAACAGCAAATTTTTTTTTTCATTACTGACTATAAATTTCTATATTTTTGCCACCAACTGGACACAATTCCTGAACCCGGACTACTCAACGGCGATCACAGCGTGCCGCAATAGTAAATAATAAGAGGACGGTTAAAAATACTCACGTCTTCAAATACTTTCAGTATTGCGAAATTTATAGGAACCATCATGGTTGTAGCAGCAGTGTTCGTTATCCACATGGAGGCAAAGGTCGTAACACAGCACAAAGCCATGAGCAGCCTGTAAAAAGAATTTAACTTGTGTAAAAGTGTCAAGGATTTTCTGCTTATCCGCAGTGGGGTTGAGACCACCCTATTGTTGACTTTTCGTAATATTTCCTTTACATATTTTTATGCTTTTAATGTATTTTTTAGTGGTAGTGACCCTGACTGCTATGCCAGAGGTCGTGGGTTCGATTCCCACCCAGGACAAATGTTTGTGTGGTGAGCACGATCATTTGTTCTGTGTCTGGGTGTAATTTATCTATAATATGTATGTATTTAGAAATATATAAGTATGTTTATCAGTTGTCTAGTACCCATAACACAAGCTCTGCTTAGCTTGGGACTAGATGGCGTTGTGTGATAGTTGTGGAATATTATTATTATTACCTTTAAGTGATACAATGTGTTACGTGTTATTTTCCGTACCCAATTTTATTACATATTTCAGAAGTGGCAAAAGCCTGCTTGTTGGGTGCAAGATTTGTCCTGGGTGGGAGTTGAACCCGCGACCTCGGTCTTGGCAGTCGGAGTCGCTAGCCACTAGACTAACGGGCCAGTCAATAATAATGCAAATTTGCCTCTTTTGACCTTTGTAATATCTATCTACGAAGTCCAATAGTAATAATAGTACAAATGAATAATTTCGCTGTAACTGTCAAAAATTGGGGAGGCCTATGTCCAGCAGTGGACTGCTATAGGCTGATGATGATGATGATGATGAACTGTCAAAATAAAAGTGCAAGATAAAGACAGAAACTGTTAGAACCTTTCGTATCTGGTTGTCGAGGGGTGTAAATGAAATGCCGGAGTCCAATATAAAGTATATTACTAGAACAGGAGTTATGTTACAGTGGCGTTCCTTACAATATCTGTTAGTACACAAGTTAACGTTAGGGCGCGGCGGAGACGACTGGGCGCTCGACCTGTATGCGCGGGGCTTATTGCAAATTGCCTCGTTTGCATTGTTGCTACTGTAGTTCCTACATACCTCCCCCATTAACAAAAATGCGCCTTTACTTATTATTTATTTAAAACGTTAAGGGTAGTCACCATGCCAAAGTACTCTGCTATAAAAATAATTGATCACCCTATTTGAGTCGACAGTATTTGCCATGATGACGCCACGCTACAATGAAACACATTCACACAATACTTTTTGCACGCAGGCACTGTTATCCAATTTGCATTATTGCTAATCTATTGTTACACACTACTTATACTTATACACTTTCATTGTTAATACATACATATTATATTATGTTACCGAGAACTATTGTTATCGAAGACATTTCCTGTAATACAATATTTCTGTACAAATACTGTTGTTTTACTTATTAAATACACTTTGTTATTACGCGTATGAAGCCTGCGGTATGGTAGCCTGCTGGGCCGCTGTGATTGCGGGTCCCTCTGACCACAATGATCTCAGTTCCTTTCTTACCCACTTCCTAGCGCTGGAACAACATTGTTTTCCACATAAACAAATGCACATGGTCACCAAAGCCATACCGATCACCATTATAATTATACCATAGTTTTCCAATTTGTTCTGTATATCGCTGAATTGCTTTGCATTATTAGTTCCCTGCTGAGCTATAACAATTTCTTCGTTTTTAGTGTTGTAATTTCCCATTGTATTTAATTGTGACTTAATTGTTGCTACGCTTTGTGTGCAGTTGCTTCTTTGACTGAAAATGTTCTGCGCACTATTTGGTACAATGTATTTTGACCCTATTACTTGTTCTACGGCAGCAAAAATCGCACCGTTGGCTTTACACGCCGACCACTGCGTGTGGTCAAACCAATAGGCGGAAGCGATTTATCGTCATCTTTATTATTATCATTGTTTTCTGGTTGTTTGTGCAAATTATCCGCGTCATGATTCTGCTCGTTTTCTTGTAGTATATACGCTGGTTTTAATCTATCTATTGATAAGTCGCTTTCTCTATTTGGTAACTTAACTCTAAAAACCTTATCATTTCTACTTATAACTCTATATGGGCCGTCATAGGTAGGACTAAGTGATTTTTTCATTAAGTCGTTCCTTATGAATACATGAGTACACGACTTTAAATCTTTACTTACAAAAACCTTTCGTGAATCGCTATTCGCTCGTGATGTGGGTCTTAGCTTGTTTATTGCTTGGCGTAGCTGTCCTACATATGTGCTGGGGTCGTTGTCTTGTTGGTTTCTCGCGTGGAAGAAATCGCCCGGCAACCTAACTGTTTCCCCATATACCATCTCTGCAGCACTGAAACCCGAGTCACTTCTACAGGCTGCACGGAGTCCTAGCATAACTGTTTGCAGTTCGTCAACCCAATCCATGCTTTGTGTCAAACGTGCTGTTAATGCGCTTTTTAATGAACGATGCCACCTTTCTACTAACCCGTTGCTCTGCGGGTGATACGGAGTTGTCCTAATTCTTTGAATGCCTAACCATTTCATGAGACTGTTAAAAAGGTCGCTTTCAAATTGTCTGCCCTGGTCGGTCGTTATTCTACTTGGACAACCGAACCTGCATATCCAGTGCTCGTAAATGACCCTGGAGACCGTATCAGCTGTAATGTCTGAGACTGGAATAGCCTCTGGCCAACGCGTGAAACGGTCTATAATAGTTATGCAATAACGCTGTCCGTACTTTGACGTGGGCAAAGGGCCTACAATGTCTGTGTGTATGTGTTCGAACCTGTTACATGGCGGAAAACTACCTGTATTTGAAACTGTATGCCTATTAACTTTTGCCTTCTGACACTGAATACATGCTCTAGTCCATTGGTTAATTTCTTTATTCATGCCTGGCCAGAAGTATCTCTGTGCGATCATCTTACGTGTAGTGCGGACACCTGGATGACTATTGTTATGTATGTTTCCGAACACTTTTTTTTTAAATTCGTCTGTTATAAAAGGTCTGGCAGTACCGGTTGATACCTCGCAATATATTTGCTTATCAGTTTCCGGCGTCCCTACGTGTCTGAATGCCAACCTTTTGCTGACGTTACTACCTACCGTAACCCGATCACGCGCCTGCGCTTGAGCCAATTCGTCGAAATTGAGTACCGTTGGACAAACAATTGTCTCCACCCGTGATAACGCGTCTGCAACTGTATTATCTTGGCCCTTTACATATTGTATGTCGCTGGTAAACTCGCTAATATACAATAATTGTCTGGCCCTTCTTGGTATTTCCTTATCGTTACCTACTTTTGTGAATGCATATGTTAATGGTTTATGGTCTGTGTAAATGGTAATTTGTCGTCCCTCAATCAAATTGCGGAAATGAACCATGGCCATGTAAATTGCTGCTAACTCTTTGTCATACGTACTATACTTCTTTTGTGCCTGTGATAACTGTTTGGAGAAAAATCCTACTGGTCTCCACTTGCCGCCTAGTTTTTGTTGTAAAACTGCCCCTACGCATGTATCCGATGCGTCAGTCATTATTGACAAAGGCGCGTCAGCACTTGGGTGAAACAATGTAGTCGCTTCTTTAATGCTGACTTTACATTGTTCGAACGCGTCTATACTATTGCTATCCCACGGTATTTTTGTTTTGTCCCTTTTCTTGGCATTGTGTAAAAACTTATTAAGTACTGCTTGATGTTCAACTGCGTGTGGTAAATGCGACCTATAAAAATTTACCATTCCTAAAAAACGACGAAGTTGTTCTACTGTCTCTGGTCTCGGATAGTCTGTTATCGCTTTAACTTTGTCTGTTAATGGTTTGATTCCCGTCTGCGTTACTTCGAATCCTAGAAATTCTATTTTTGCTTGCCCGAATTCGCTTTTACTCAAATTTATCGTTATGCCCACTTCACTGAAACGTTTAAACAGCAAACGAATATGCTCTTTGTGTATTGTTTCGTTGTCTGAGGCTACAATTACGTCATCTATGTAACAGAACAGCGCTGACTTGCCATTTGCGTTATCTATGCGTTCTATCCCTCTGAGTACCTGTTGGTCCATGAATCGCTGAAACGTTTGGGCCGCATTCCTTAATCCGAACGTCATGCGTGGGAATTCCCAGAGACCGAACGGGGTTGCTATAGCAGTTTTTTCTATATCCTCCGCGGATACTGCGATATTATGGTAGGCTCTATTTAAATCGCATCGCGAAAACCAAGCTTTACCTGCTAAAATGTATGTGAAATCATTTACCCTTGGAATGGGATAACGATCTGGCTTTGTTATCGCGTTTAACGCTCTATAATCTCCGCATGGGCGCAGTTGTCCATCCTTTTTTGGTACCACGTGCAATGGACTAGACCACTCTCCTTGTGGTGGCCTACATATTCCTAACTCGTGCATTAAATGAAATTCGTCCCTTACCTTATTGTAGCGATCGGGCGGTAGTGGCCTTGGACGCGCGTGTACCGGGGCGCCGTTTGTTATGATGCGATGCTCCACTGCGTGCGCTGGCGGTTGCTTAAACGACATCGGTTTTGTGATCTCTGCGAATTCCTCCAGCAATTCACGATAAGGATTACACTCCTGTATACTTTTAACTGACGCCTCATCATACCGTATGATCGACCCACTTGACCTTAAATTAGTTTCACTGTCTATTAGTCTCTTATTATGTAAATCTACCACTAACTTGTGCGCCTCAATGAAATCTGCGCCCAAAATTGCTTGCTTGACATCGCTCACAATAAAGGGCCATTTAAAAACTCGGCGCAGGCCTAAATTAAGTTCTAGAGTTTTTAGTCCATATGTCTTGATCTCTGTGTTATTTGCTGCGTACAGCTTGTATCCGCTTACGTGACGCACATAATTTCTAACACTGTTCACTGGTAACACCGATACATTAGCACCTGTATCCACGAGGAAGTTGATTCTTGACTTCCTGTCTATTACGCATAAACGATGGTTCCCCGTTGTTGCAGCGCAGTCGCCCAGGGAGCACGATTGCACTGCACTCAGTTTTCCGCCCTCGAATTCTCTTTCCAGTTGCATGGTTTTGTGCATCTCCTTGCTTCCTTACCGTATGCATAATGGTAGCTGCACAGCCACTCGGGACTCTCCGGAGTGCGACGTGGACCTCTCGATCTTGACTGTGGTCTGCGCCAGTTTCCGCGATTTCCGCGTCCCCTGCTACGTCCGCGTATTTCATTCACTTCCCGCCGTAGTTCCTGCAATTCCGTAGTAAATCCGTTCATTACGGTCGCCATGTCCGTTGTTGCCGTGGTCGCCGTTGAAGCTATGGTGGCCACCTCTGTACTGTTTAAATTTTCCATGATTTTATCTGCCATTTCCGCGAGCTTTTCCGTTTTTTGGTCCTGGCACACCGACAGAACGGCCTTCAATGGTCCAGGCAGGCGCGAAATCCACAGCCGTTGTAAGGCCTCTGTTGGTACTTCTGTGTTTTGCGCCAACTCCGACATACGCCGTAGTAGATGTGACGGGCGTTGCGATCCTAGCTCCATTTCTCCGACTAATTTTTGGAATTGTCTCTCAGCGCTCTCTTCGTAGGCCGTTAACAATCTTTGTTTCACGGCACCATACTTGTTATCGGTAGGGGGCTTAAAAATTAAATCGCTAACCTGCTGTAACGCGTCTCTGGTCAGTCTTGAAATGACCAAATGGAATTTTGCTGCGTCCCCTTGTTTCTGAGGTTCCATGGCGGACTCGAATTGTGCAAACCACAACCGAGGCATGTCCGTCCAAAACTGCGGAATCCTGTCCGTTACGTTTATGCTGGCCAGTTGAGCTACCGGTGGTGGTGGTGGTTGACTCATGCTGGAGAACCCTTGAAATTCCCGCCGATAGGTTCCAAATCAACGGGGAGTCGCCTTCCGCGCAGCCGCACAATATCACTACCGCGATTTACTTCCCCACAACCAGGACCTTGAGATCACGTCGGGGTCACCAATGTTAGAACCTTTCGTATCTGGTTGTCGAGGGGTGTAAATGAAATGCCGGAGTCCAATATAAAGTATATTACTAGAACAGGAGTTATGTTACAGTGGCGTTCCTTACAATATCTGTTAGTACACAAGTTAACGTTAGGGCGCGGCGGAGACGACTGGGCGCTCGACCTGTATGCGCGGGGCTTATTGCAAATTGCCTCGTTTGCATTGTTGCTACTGTAGTTCCTACAGAAACATATTTAAGAAACATATGCGTGCGGAGAAACGTTATTTTATCTAGGTCTATGAGATTTTTGCACACAGCAAACTATAAAGTAGACAAATAATACAAAATATTTAATGAACAGCTTAAATATTTACTAATTATTTACAACATGAAATAAAGAAAAGTAAGGAATTAAACTTCTAGAGGTGTAAAAATAGAATGGACGTTGGTATATAAGAGATTGATACACATTTCCTTCAAGGTCGATTTCGTATGGTAATCTATATGATGAATACCAAAATTACTTGACATACACATATTTTAGTAATTGCGAGTAACTGCGGTTAGAAAACCAATGTTATTGCCGTCATTTTGTTATTGTTTCTAGATTATACTATCTTTTTATTTGAGTTTTGCCCGTCTGCGGAGGACAATGTGTCTATGGGCCTGTGTTTGTATGTATGTTTGTTCCTTTTTTTTGCTTAACATTACGTTATTTTGGGGTTAGGCATAATTGAGAGAAAGTAGCAAATGAAGTTTGATACAAATAATTTGCTAATCAGTCTTCATAACATCCTAGTAGTATGTTTAGTGTCATTGAAAACAGTCAAACACCATTGTTTTGCTTTTTCATAAAATCTTTTACGAATGGAAATTATATTAAATTAAAATAAAATGTATGTTTTCAATAAAGCTTAATATCCGCTAATAAGCTGCCATTTTGGCGTTTATGGGATTATAGCCCGTGGAACTACAGTATCCGCTATAAGCTGCCATTTTGGCGTTTATGGGATTATAGCCCGTGGAACCTAAGGATATTTTGCTTGCCCAAATACGACGAATCGGTAAGAAGTTATGGGAAACGGATGAACATGCATATACGTACATGGCCTGCTGGAATCCTGCCCTCCTTTGGATCGTTGTTGGGTAAAACATCACCTTTACACAATTCTAATACTACTCCATTCCTTCGCTTTGCTTTGGAATTTATAGTGATAGTACTTGACATTCTGATATATTGTTGACGGACTTCAAACCATAAACTAATCATATATTTTAATCTATTTCTAAATAAACGATTATTATAAGTTTTTGGAGTAAAACAGACGTTTTTCTTTAGAAAATAGGGTGCTTAGTCCATATTACTTTACAAAGCGAAAATAGATTTTTGCTGATAATGCTTTAGTCATAGTGATGCATTCGACTTACTGCATTAATCATCTTATCGGTATTGAATTTCTTAAAAATAATTCATTAATTGCCCTGTGTAGGTACTCTTAACCTTGCAGGGACAGAACAGTTTTGGTTTATTGTTTCTTCCCATTTTCATCCATAATTTAGGCCGTCAATAGTAATAGAAAAAGAATGTTATATTAGTCACAATCACAAAAGTAGACAGATATATAGTCTAAATGCAAAACTAATCACCGTCTTTTATAAATGAAAATTGTTTAACAAAAACTAGATACGATTATTATCGATGTTTTAAACTAAACTTTATTTAATAACTTATACGTATTCAATTCAATGCATTTATTGCAGAACAAAGAAGTAAATACATTTTAAGATGTTGAGTAGATCCGCAGTTAATTATGTCCTACCAATTTAGGCATGCAAAATATTATTTATAATCAACATTGTACACAAGAAAATTTAATACATTTAAAAACAATTTAAAAGATTGGTTACTTATGTTAAAGAAAAATCTAAATTATACAATGCAATACATAGAAAAAAAATACAGGGTCATAAAGATTTGAGGCCTAAATTATTGATAAAATGCCAAATGTCAAATAAATTTAAATTTAATTTAATTTAATTATATAATCTCGTCAAATATAGTATGTATAGCATGTCTAATAATATTAGGTTAGTCAAAAAAACATACACTTGAATATTAAGTTCGGATGACATATAGTTAGAAAGGTACACTAAAAAGAAAAAGCACGTTTTGTTCAATAAATCACCTTAAAATTTAAATTAATATTTACAAGTAGGTGCCTGTTACTGGATAATCCCATTTACAAACTACTGATATGGACATTGATAGTTTAAATATATAAAGAAAATTATCTGATTAGGGATAACAAACATTTTTTTTTTTTAAATATCTTGATTAAATTACAAGAATCTCGTTTACAAACTATTTTCACCTTGCGCTGGACTTCACTTTGTAAGGGCACAATTAAACACATCATAATTTGAAGTCTGTTTCCACATACTATATTGTTTACAAAGTTATAATTATCAGTATTGATTAAATAGACACTACGATTACAGATTTACTAGTTATTTTACGGAAATTTTACAACATTATCGTAGCCGTCATAGTTGACATGCTACTTGTATTATTTAATTTAGTAAGGTTGTTGCTAGAATCTATAGTGCTTGCTATTGTTTGTGACTATTATAATTATTAGTACTTACCGGGTGTGTAGATAAATGAAAATCATTTGAGAATAAATGGTAATAAATACTAGAAGTTAATATGGATAATTTTTCGTAATGTATTTTGTGGAATTAGATTAGATTAGTTAAATAGTTAGACCTCTAACCTATTTATTTTTGTTTACGATGATTTGAACTGTGATTAATACCCCCATTTGGTTTTGAAACCATGCTTGAATATATAAATGTTTTGATTTCAAACAATATACTATAATGTATTATATAATAATATATATCTTTCATCTATTGCTTGTGAGATGGAAGGTTCACAAGCATTTAATGTCGCCATGGTTTGTGAGAAGGAAGGTTCACAATCAACGTGATTTAGGAATAACTTACATATTAAACTGATGAATTTATTGTTTGTGAGACAAGTATTTAATGTTACTATGGTTTGTGAGAGGGAAGGGTAACAAGTACCTTATTATTATTTTTTTTGGGTTACCAACAATTGGCGATGGGCTAGCGCTGGTGACTATTTATTTATTTAATTTTGGGTTAACAACAACTGGCGATGGGCTAGTGCTGGTGACTATTTATTTATTTATTTTTGGGTTACCAACAACTGGCGATGGGCTAGTGCTGGTGACTATTTTTTTCATTCAATCCTTTCCTTGCTCCTTAGATGTGACAAGGAATTGGACTTCATCATATTTGGAATTCATTTTATCTCTGTTGGAGGGAGAGTGACCAGGTCAGGTGCCGAGCTCTACAGGGCGGTACGGAGGCGGGGTGCCGCCCTTCCCCCTACGGGGGGAAACGACTTAAATACTAATATTAACATAATTAGGAAAAACGAAAATTTTATCAGCCGGGGGTAATTGTGGTACAGTCACAATATTATTGAGAAAGATAAAAATCTGAAAATAACGTATTGTGAAAAAAGGATAGCTAATAAACTTTCCTCTTAAAGAGCCTCATAATTAAAACCTGATAATTAGAAAGTTATGAGACTTCAAAACTTTCAAATGCGTTTTCTGAGAAACCAGGTTTTCTGACTTAACACGTTCTTGCCGCAAATGAGCGATATGTTTTCGAATTTTTGGTTCTAGGACATGGCAGTTTCCTTATAATGTTTTCCTTCACCGTTTTGATAGCAATGGTTGTATTATGTTTTGTTGTTTGGGTTAGTGGGCCGTAATCCACCATACGAGCCTAGTGCAGGAAGTCATGTTTTCGAGGTTTTGATCTAGGACATGGCAGTTTCCTTACGATATTTTCTTTCACCGTTTTGAGAGCAATAGATGTGAAAAAGTTGACAAAATAAAGCATCTGTCATAGTTCAAACCCATGACCTTCAACTTTTACGTCACGGCCGTTACAAACACGCCGTTAAAAAATTGGGGGAGGGGGGGAGTTCAATGCCTCACTCTCCTCCTGACTTAAAGTGACTCGCTGAGGTGGCCCGTTGAGGCGGCCTGGCACCAGCCGGTGATCGCGGAAGTCACATTAGATCCCGCGATCCCCCACCGGGTGTTTCGTGTCTGTATACCCAGCAGGACCCTACGTTTAATCCGATTGAAAGTTAAATGTTAACGTGCGTAGTATTTAGTACCTTTCGAATTGTATAAGTAAAAAATTAGTACCTTAATTATTACAGCGTAATCTTCAATTATATTCCAGCAGGACCCTCCGCTGTTTGAAGGTCTGTAGACAAATCTTTTATGGTCCCGTTTAGCGTTGTATTAGTACCTTAAAAATACCTTAGTTTAATTTTAAAATAATAATTATTTAATGAGGAATGCACGTGCAAAACTTTTATCAAGCCAGCAGGACCCTATTTTGTTTTGAGGCTTTTAATCTAGAAAGTCATATTTCTTATAAGAATTTTAATAGTACTTTTCAAATAACCTTATGTTTAATTCAAAAAGTCTGTAATTTAGCTGAAAATTTGAATTAAAACTTTTTAGTACTTTTTCAGCGAACGAACGGACTTCGCTCTTCATTCGCTATTAAACAAAACTGTCTCTCTATAAAAATTAATTTTATGTGGGTACTTATCTCTATACTATACAAACTGGATAATACGGAAAATTGATGATTTTGGTTAGGGTAACCTGGTCTAGGAGTACGCACTTAAGGTTTGAAGTCTTCTAAAAAAAACAAAATGAAATAAAGAAAATCAACAAGCCATTTATTGCGTCTACAATTTAATCATCTATCATAAAAAAACAGAAAAAATAACAAAATTACGATTTAACTCTTTCTATTAGAAAAATAATCAGAAGTGGGAATTGCGTACTCTTACATGGACTATTGTGTAAGAGTACGCATCTATGTCGATAAGAGTACGCAGGTAGTACTTATTTTTTTATCATTTGCAGAGGTTGCAAATAAAATGTCCACGGCCTTCATATGTTGTGCAAGCTTCGTGCCACCATTCGGAGCATTTTGAGCATCCTATCCAGTCTTCTGCGGGGGGGTCAACGTTCATTTCAGTACAAGCTGGGCATCTCCAAACCTTTTTTTGGGCGTTGTCTTTGGCACTTTAAATGGTTTTTTTGGATTTTTTAGGCAGAGTCTTTGAACTCGGTTTTGGTACTTTCTTTGAAGCCAAAGAATCCTCGAGAGCCACTTTATATGGAGACCCACTCAAAATATCCGACTTAGCTCTTTTGCGGACTGCCAGGGTCGCGAGATTGTTCGAAAGAGATACCGTGACCCTGGCACATGGGCATCTGCCCAGAGCGGGAGAAGACAAAAATTCAGCTCGTGGTAGTGGGGCTACATCTTCAAGTGTGACAAGAGGCGATTTGACGTTTTGAATTTGAAGACAGGCAAGTGGTGTACGGGCTCTATCTGTTTCAAGTAATGGCTGAATAGGTATATCAATTTTTGAGCACGAAGGCCGCGGAGAATTTCCTGTCACACAATTTTCACATTCAACAGTTACATATTATCTACTTTTTAAATATAATTGCACAGCTCTCTTTCCATTTCACTGGAAAAGGTTTTAGAGTACCTGCCCAAGCTTAAAGCTGGAGATGATCTCTTCAGTCTCTTCCGCAAAGTGGCTTCATGCATTCCTAATGATTTAGCAATTGCCCTATTTGATTCGCCTGCCTCGACGCATTTCTTAGCATCCAGCTACTGTTCCGGAGTACAAAAACTTCTTGTACTTTTTCTCTGACGTCTAGACATCCTGTGAATAAAATTAACAAATTAATAATATGATAACAAAATGAACATCAAAAAAAATGCGTGTAAGAGTACGCGCGTACTCTTAGAAGATGCACAAGTGCGTACTCATACACATTCTAGCTTAATCTTATTTGAGCGGAGTTTACTGCCATCTTTTGGCGTTGACCGGAATTACGTTCG
Source organism: Aporophyla nigra (assembly GCA_947507805.1). Taxonomy (NCBI): domain Eukaryota; kingdom Metazoa; phylum Arthropoda; class Insecta; order Lepidoptera; family Noctuidae; genus Aporophyla; species Aporophyla nigra. The sequence continues at coordinate 10,836,448 of OX382297.1, read as the reverse complement.
CTGCATGCTTTAGGTAACGTCTTTGAATACTTCACTGTTTACCTCGCTTTTACTAAATAATTGCTTTTATGTCACAATAATACTTGCAAAATGAGAAAAATAATAAAGGTTTTGAGTAAAAATCTTCAGACTTACGTAATTTCTGTGTTTTCCACTGGATTTGATTTTTTTTTCGCCCGGCACTTCTTATCGTCGTCGAGATCAAAATACAACTGAAGTTAGCCGCGTATCGTAAACAACTTCACGGCTTCTTGTGTTGCGTACTCTTATCGGCTGCGTACTCATAGACCAGGTTACCCTAATTATAATGATTAAATACTTACCAAATTTATTATTTTACATACTTACCAAATATATTAAATAACATAGGTATACATTGCATCCACACACACACATACACATACTTGGTAACACACTCACATCCTTCAACACCATTAGTTTCCTCAAAACTCACCCATCCCAAAACTAACATACGATTCACTCTACCCACTTTTAAATTTATCGTTTTTGTTTTTCTTAATGATACTGGTGATTGATTGTTTTGAAATTATCATAATTACTGTATTATGCTAGGTTCTTATATTCTAATAACCGGCTATCACTGAAAGTTACAATGTTACTTATTACAGTTTTGTTTAATAGCGAATGAAGAGCGGAGTCCGTTCGTTCGCTAAAAAAGTACTAAAAGTTTTAATTCAAATTTTCAGCTAAATTACAAACTTTTTGAATTAAACGTAAGGTTATTTGAAAAGTACTATTAAAATGCTTGTAAGAAATATGACTTTCTAGACTAAAAGCCTCAAAACAAAATAGGGTCCTGCTGGCTTGATAAAAGTTTTGCACGTGCATTCCTCATTAAATAATAATTATTTTAAAATTAAACTAAGGTATTTTTAAGGTACTAATACAATGCTAAACGGGACCATATAAGATTTTTCCACAGATCTTCAAACAGTGGAGGGTCCTGCTGGAATATAATTGAAGATAACGCTGTAATAATTAAGGTACTAATTTTTTACTTATACAATTCGAAAGGTACTAAATAATACGCACGTTAACATTTAACTTGCAATCGGATTAAACGTAGGGTCCTGCTGGGTATACAGACACGGGTGTTTCCATTGCGTTGGAGGACACGGTGGAGAATACGGTGGAGGTGTACCCTGCCTGGGTGGAGCTCCACCGTGTCCTCGTGGAAGCGATCGGTGGTGGCGACCTCTCGCGTCCGGCCCTGGTGCGAACCATGTTACGGAGTGAGAGGGCATGGGAAGCCGTCACCTCCTTCTGCGAAGCAGTAATACTCGCGAAGGAGGAGGCAGGGCGCGTGAGGGAGTGGCAGTCTCTGCGCCCTGACGTCTCTAGCCGCCGCAGGACGAGACGCCCCGGGCGTCGGGAGTCGATCGCGGACTCCCGGCCACCGTAGGCGCGGGCTTGCGGGTGGCGAGCAATGGGTAGCTCGCCACCCGGTAAGGAACAGGCCCTTGTCGACGGCGCGTAGTGTTCCACGCGCGCCTCAAAGAGCTGTCCGCATTACTGAAGGAGTCTGCTAGGACCGGTGCTTGCCAGGGTCGCGAGATTTGTTCTAAAGAGATACCGTGGCCCTGGCAGATGGGCAACTGAAGGAACAGGGGTGGGTTTTAGTCAGTTAAAGTCTGACCAGCCCTCCCGCTCCACCCAAGAGCGGGAGAAGTCATTTTATGATATCCAACGCAAAAAAAAAGGATGTGGCAAGGAGATCGTGTTCATTCAAAGCTGGCTATTTTACTATGGTTTTCATCCATCGTTAAATTCAGAAGTGAAAAATATGAGTGCGTTTGTTGGTGAAAACAATAAAACATATATACTTACCTTAAGTGAGAATAACCGATTAACTGTATAAAACAGTATGCCAAGCGTTTATGTAGTCCAGACTGTTCCACTGAATAGGATATTATCAAACTTCCTAAAAACATCATGACAGTATCCTGTAAATAGAAAATTCGTTTTATTAGTATTCTCTTTTATCCATACACATATTATTACGTAAAGCAAAAACATTTATTTATTTAAACTTCTCGCACACAAAAAAAGGTACAAAGGCGAACTTAATGCCTTAGGCATTCTCTACCAGTCAACTAAGGGTGGTGAAGAGATTAGATGGCAGGTGCTTTGGTTGAGAGGAACAATGATTGAAATACTATTAAAACTACAATAATCATATTGAATTATAAATAATAAGGGAATAGTAGTATATAAATAGACCAAAACTAATATACACATACACACATACATATAAGGTGTATCTATTCATACACGAAATATTTTACGAGGTACACCTGTAGGTGATAAAGAAGCTATAGCAATGAAAAACAAATGTTTTCCGAAATGTATTTTTTTCAAAATTTAATATTAATAAATTATTTGACGCACATAAGAAATACTGGCTCATTCTTATTTTTAACATCTATTATTCTAGTTTCTATAGTGGCCGCAATTTGGAGTAAAGGTTTTATGCAAAACGTGTCAAGCAGTTTTAAAATTATAATAATTACGAAAATTCAAAAACGCTTAGATAAAAAAAATCTTTTTGCTTCTATAGCTTCTTTACCACCTGCAGGTGTGCGTCTTAAAAGATTTCGTGTATGAATAGATACACCCTATATTTACTATAATATCTACTATAATAAATAAATATATATACATACAGATTAAACTGAGACAGGAGATGAGGCGACTCTACACTATTTGTTTCGAAAATAACTCTGCAATTTCCGCTTAAATGCATACCGACAGGTGGCCGTTCTGATATCGAGAGGGAGCGCATTCCAAAAAAGAATGGACTGAATATGAAAAGAGGTATGAGCAGGTTAGAGTAGGAGAAGATTGTTAGAAGAACGCAGATTTTTAACGTGAGAAGAACATAGATATTGGAAGTGAAACACAAGATAAGAAGGAGGAGTGAGAGAGTGCAGAAGGGAGAAAAGCGTGGTCAAAGCGCGTAAATTTCTTCTTTGGCGAATGGACATCCATCTCAGCCCTATAGCTCGACACATGGTCATACTTTCTGGGGTTGAATATGAACCGTATACAATTGTTGAGCAGTCTATCGAGCTTATCCAGAAAAACCGCATTTAAGTCAAAGTAGCATACTTTACCATAGTCGATCATAGGGAAAATCAAAGTCTGCACAAGCATTGTTTTGTCTTTTGGCATACATTTCATATCGATGGTCATTAAAAGGCAGAACTATTACATCTAAGAAATTTTACAGTCAGAATCATCTTTTGGGATACATTTCATATCCATAATAATTGAAAGACTCGCCTAGATCATAATAAAAGAGTTGATCGTGAACATAATATGCGGTTTTTATTTCCTGTAAGAAGCAAGCAAACAAGCATACGCCATACATGCATCTATCATGCAAACATGCAAAGAAGCATATATCATGCTTGCAGTAAGCAGGCAGTATGCACGATTTATGCAGCAAGAAGGCAGCATGCATGCGATCATGCAACATACAGCAGGTATTGTTTCTGTTACTGCTCCGACGGATCGTTACAGATGGTTTTAACGCTCACCGCCGTAGCTTCGGCCTGCTAACCGGTTTCGCCACCCAGCTTCAGATGCGGCGGCGTGCCTTATAATCACCTGCTCCTCAACTCGCGAGCCGCCTCGACTTTCCGCGCCTACGCGGGTTTAAATTACACTCTAGGAGGTAGGGCAAACAAGACTACGTGGAGTCGGTTTCGCAGCGATTCATTTCTGTCACTTGTTTAAAAAATATTTTGCCAACTGTTTTATGTAAAATTTTCTAAGCATCGAGATTCTGCCAGACAGAGGGGAATCCATTTGTGAAGCCAAGAAGCCCACAAAAGAAGCAAAGAAAATATTGAACACGCTCTTGAATAATTAACTGGATTTCCTCAAGCTTTTAAAATAGCTGTTATCAAGCCCATTTATAAAGCTGGAAAAAAAGACTGTATCAATAACTACCGGCCCATCTCCATCCTACCTGCTCTGTCCAAGATATTGGAACGCCTTATAAATCAACGTCTGGTTAAGTTCCTAGAAGTTAATAATGTCCTTTCGTCTTCACAATTTGGTTTTAGAACTGGCAAAAGTACCAATGATGCAGTTCAAGAATTAATAAACTCCATTGTGGTTAACTTGGATGACAGAAAGAGATGCCTAACGGTGTTCCTCGACCTTGCAAAAGCCTTTGACACAGTCTCTATTCCGCACCTTCTAACAAAGCTTGAGCGGCTCGGTATCAGAGGAATCACCTTGAAGCTGATGGAGGACTATCTTACTGGCAGGAAACAACGAGTACGGATAAACGACTCACTCAGTGACGAGCTCTCAGTTGATTTTGGTGTACCACAGGGTAGTATAATTGGCCCAACACTATTCCTGGTGTACATTAATGACCTCTGCCAACTTTCTCTTTATAAAGGCAAGATTATTACCTTTGCTGACGATACTGCACTGTTCTTTGGTGGTGACGGATGGGAGGAGGTATTTGATGTTGCACAACTAGGTCTAAATCGTGTTAGTAACTGGCTGCAAGACAATGTTTTGACTCTTAATGTCTCTAAAACTAAGTACATAACCTTTACTCAAAGATCTAACTTGCTCCCACCCTCAACTCTAACGATTACTGCTCACTCATGTGGCATTGAAAATGCCCAGTGCTCTTGTTCGCCTCTTGAAGTAACTGAGAATATTAAATACCTGGGAGTCACTATTGACCAACATATCTCCTTTAAACCTCATATAGAAACCCTCGTGACCAGGTTGCGAAAAGTAATATACATTTTTAAAAATCTACGACAGTCGGCCAACCGAAAGACTATTAAGATGGTCTACTATGCATTTTGCCAATCCCTTATTGATTACTGCATCACAGCATGGGGAGGTGCTGCAAAAACACACCTTATCGAAGTTGAAAGGGCACAGCGTGCCATACTCAAGGTTGGAGCTGGTCTCCCCTTTCGTTTTCCAACTACTGACCTCTACAAAGAATGGGACACTCTCACCGTCAGACAAACATTCATACTTCGTACAGTTCTTAAAAAACATTCTCAATTGCAGTTTGACACTAAGCTACTCAAAAACAACCGTCGAAAGGGAAGGGTATGTCCCACGGCTCAATTTAAATCCACACTCCCGAAGAGATTCTTTTGCTTCCTTGGGCATTATCTTTATAACAAATTAAATAAATTTCTAAACCTATACCCAAAAACTCGATCAAGCTGTAATAAAGAAATAAAAAAATACTTAAAAACCCTGGACTACGATAAAACTGAGAATATTTTGACCGTCATGAAATAAAACTACTATTGACAAACCTAACATTATGTACATAGCTGTTTTTCACCTTCTTAACACATAAACAACTCTCGCTCCATTCACACCACAAAACAAACCTACACTCACACACTGCTCCTCTGAATTACTCACATACATCTCCTACTATTCTAACACTGCACACAAGTAAAATACTCACGCACATATCATCTCACAGCACGACTCAACTTCTGCAGATTTTTTTAATTTTTTTCTATTTTTTTTTTTTTGTTGTTATTTCTTTCATTACTCAATAATTTAGTTTTAGTTGTGTTACGCATGTCTTTTAACTCCCACTTAGTTTTGATTTTTGCTATGCATATTGTTTGCCTGCAACTCTTGCACGCTACCCTCTACCTTGAAGTTAATTCTAGCCGTGGAAGGGGCCTGGTGACCTGTATCACAGGTTTTTTTCTAAAAACCTATATCAGGCACCAGTCTCTCACAAAGGTGGAATTCAGCTGAAACATTATTTTTGTACACACTAACTTTAAGTCAGCTTTGTGAAGAGAGAATAAATGACTATTATTATTATTATTTCCTTTATTCATTTTAAAAACTTATAAATTATATTTTTAAATATTAGAATATAAAATAAAAACATTTAAAAATATAAAAAATAGTAGCCCACCGGTATCGGGAACAGGGTCCAAGCTACCGGCGGTCAGGGCTCCAGAGAGAGGAACCTCCTGACAATGCGAGCCGTGTCCAGAAGTACCGCTTTCTGAATCAAGCCCTTGACCCAACTGCTTAACGAGAGCCTCTTCAGGTGTTTATTATTATTATTATTAAAAGCTCGACACCGTTTAATCCAATTAAACTAATTGTTCCATTAAATAATAAATAAAATAAATATCTTAGGACAACCAACACAGCGTTATCTGATCCCAAACCAGGCAGAGCTTGTACTATGGTAACCAGACAACTTATAAATATACTTATATATTTCTAAGTACATACATATGATAGATAAATTACACCCAGACAAAGAACAAATGATTGTGCTCATCACACAAAGATTTGTCCTGGGTGGGAATCGAACCCACGACCTCAGGCTTTGCAGTCAGGGTCACTAACCACTAGACTAACAGGCCAGTCATTGATTTGGCTAATGGCATACAAGTAAAACTGAAGTGTGCAAATTCTTACATTCATGTAATTTGCGCAGCAATTTCGGGTACTCATTAATCCTTGCACTGGGAATACCGCCATTGGCAAGAATGCTGTTATCGCCAGTGGGATACATTCTGATACCCAAAAACTTGCCATTAAAAGAAGAGTATACGCGACCCATTGGGAGTCCTGGAAAACAAGAATTTAATATAAGGGGTAGCATCAAAATAAAGAAACTTTGAATTCCACGGGCTACGCTGACGTAGGCAGCAAAAAAGTAGCTCGTGAAATTAAAATTTAATTACGTTTCCACACGAGATTTGCGACCGCAATAAGTATGCATTTATAGAACCACAAGCATTAAATCATCAACACTTTTATCATCATTACGGCTTTATCGTACGTAATACAACATGTCCAACGAGTAATATTACGTAACACCACTGTTTCTATCTTAGACAAGTACCGTTATAATATTAAACCTTGGAATACTCCTGGAGTAATTCGATGTATAAGACACAGAGAACTCCATCAAAGAACAAAAATTTACCCTGATAATCTAATAATTGAAACCACCTATAAATGATATAGGAATGTCTGCAACACTCTGCTAAAGAATTTTAAAAATAATTATGATTTAATCGAATTAACAGAGCAGGTTAACGATGATGATGAATGATTTTCAAAGTTGCATGCTATCTGCATGGAACTTAGGAAACCATTCAATAAAGGGTATTATAGCCGGATTAATATGGGAATTCTGCCCCTGTAGCTTTTTTGACTCATACTTAGGGGGTTGATTTGGTGTCGAATGAAAATACTTAAATTTTTAGCTCTTTAACTCAAACGGTATTTGAAAATTTCAAAAAAATCTGTCTTTCCGAAAATATTTTTATTTTTATAGTAAAATTTGAAATTATTCACTGATGATTTTTTTCCCTCATTTTTGCGATGTTTCTTGTTGTTGCGGTATTTGTGTTTATTTAATTAAACAGTTTTTGGTGTATTTCGGTAATATTGCTCATAATTAATTTATCCCAAACCCCAGCTCGTAACATTTGGAGTCAGAAGTAAGGGATAAATTATGCCAGTTTTACCAAAGGAGGACACGGAAAGTATTCGTAACAGAAGTCAGCGTCAGCAGGAGGTGGATTAGAGGCGATTTGAAGGATCTTCTCGACAGACACCTGGAGGTAATCAGCCGACGACGGAGCCAGTTACCGAAGCGTCTGGTGTTCCTACAGCATCACCAGCCATGGATCTTTAGAGTTGCAAACGAGTCGAGTCCTAATTTTAAAGACTCGACTCAATTATGCAAGACTCAGTGTGCTCAAAACGCTCGGAGTCCACAGATAAGCCCTCGAGTCTTAAAAAGGACTGGAGTCTTAAAAAGAGCTCGAGTCTTAAAAAGGACTGAAGACCTAAAAATGACTCGAGACTTTAAAAGGGCTTGAGTCTTAAAAAGGACTCGAGTCTTAAAATGAACCCGAGTCTTAAAGATAAACTCGGAGCATGAAGATGAAACTTGTACCTCATCATTCGAAAAGACTCAAAAGAAGGCAATAAATTCAAATTAATGGTTATGATGTAACTTTAAAGTTAAGTGTTAAGTGAGTCAAGTTAAAATTCAAGTCACTCTTTTAGACTCGAGAATGACTCGGGCTCGGCTTGACTCTAGACTCCGAGCCTTTTGAGCACACTGAGTCTTGCATAATTGAGTCAAGTTTTTAAAATTACGACTCGAGAACTCGAGTCCTTTGCAGCACTATGGATCTTTCTGCACTAATGGCGATGCTGCAGAAGCAGGTCCGTCGACAGGAAGAACACGCCCGCTGAGAGGAAGAACAGGCCCACCAACTACAGGAACAGCTACAGCAGAATAAAGAAGGTCAAGCCTGCCGTCAGGAAGAACAGGCACACCGACAGGAAGAACGGACCCACCGACTGCAAGAACAGCTTCAGCGTAATAAAAAGGAGCAGATTCTTCTCCTGAAAGATCTTCACACGACATTTGGCAAAGACATTAAAGCCATGAAGGAGACGGTTCAGCTACATGAGAATCGTATATCAGAGGCCGAAATCCAAATCGCTGACATAAGAAAATCGTTTGGAAATCTGAAGGTTGGAGACGGGACTGTGGCTTCTGTAGTTGTTGCCCCATCTGCGCGCGGATTTAAAGCCACCCTTCGATGGTAAATCTTCCTGGTTGGCATATAAAATCCAGTTCGAAGCTGTCATGGATGCAAATGGGTGGACAAAAGGGCAGGCCATGACCGCGCTTACTTTGGCCCTTCGTGACCAGGCCGAAACCGTATTGGAGGCTCTTGGCAGGAATGTGACTTATGAGCAGCTGCTGGAGGCGTTACAATCCAGATACGGTGACGCGAACCTGGAACCCGTTTTTCGTGCCCAGTTGAACGATCGTGTACAGCGCCGTGGTGAAAATTTGCAGCAGTGGGCCCTGGAAATTGAAAAGTTGGTCCGAAAGGCGTAGCGGTCTGCGCCTGCGCTCATTGAAGGAACTCTGACTCAAGCATTCATAGATGGCATACGGGACCTAAAGTAAGGGCTGCTGTGAGACTTGGGCACCATGAGAAGCTGAAGGATGCCTTGGCCCATACGTTGGAGGTGGAAGCATTGAGGCATGTTCATCGAGCCCATTACTTCAGAGAGGTTGTGAAGTCACCTGTTTGTGACCATATTAGGTACAGCCCTAGATGTTACACTTGTGGTAAAAAAGGCCACATCCGGTCGAATTGCCAATATCCAATACTTTTTAATTTCCAATACCGGTGGGTATTGGAAATTAAAAAGTATTGGAACAAAAAAAAACAGAAATAAAGTTTGGATTTTAGGGGACTTATTATTATTTCCTTTATTTCATTATACAAACATTTTATTATATTTCATATAAAAGAATAACAAAAATTATGAAAACGTTTAAAAACATTAAAAAAAATATAAATTATTATCATCATTATTGATATATGAAGAGTGTTTTTTTTTTTACCCAGTGATCGATACTGTGAGGTTTATAGGTCTATTTTATCTATTCGTTGGCTGGATTGGAGGAACTGCTATTTGGTTCACTTATTAAAACTCACTATAAACTTGAAGACGTATTTATTTCTTTAATTATTCGTCCATTGTGTGGATTTTACAACAAAACCTAAAAATTGAACATGCGCTATACTTCTAGTCACATGTAAACACATAGGTGCAAGTTGCACCCGCTGCGCCGAGTTATTCAATTTCAATTTTCCAATAAAATAACTAATTAAGATTTAGGTTTTCACGATCGACTCCGAGTCCACCAATCAGAGACAGGCAAGGGCGTCTCGAGGGTTGGACAGATTTCGACACGTTCTGATCTGACCAAACCTAACTCCGGAATCTATCGCGATTACAAGTTTTCTTAGTTCCTAAATTGAATAGAATCAAACTATATCGAAACTAACTTATAGGTGCTATTATTTACATTGATCATACATAGTATACATATTATTACATAAGCGATCTATGGGCGTCCTGCACATTCCTCCCGCCGTGCGTCGTCCGCTGCTGGCGTCACAGTCGTAGCTTCCGATGCAGGATCGCCGTGGTCTATTGATAGCACCACTATCTTCTTCACTGGACGTCGCAGGATACCTCCCTTTGTTGATACGTCCACTGTGCGCACCACTCCATCAGGGCCGGTGAATGTAACACAGATGCTTCCTCTGATCCACATGTTTCTTGAGAGGTTGCCATCTATGATGAACGCTAGGTTGCCGATCTTGGGAATTATGCTTTTAGTGTGTGGCTCTCTGTGATTTCTTAGTTCTGGGAGATATTCTTTCCATCTGGCCCAGAATATATCGGTGAGCCTCTGAGGTGCACGCCAACTGGCTCGTAGGCGTAAGTCACCGTCGTCGAATTGCCCTGGTGTCGCGATGCGACCTGGACCGCCCAAAATGAAGTGATTGGGCGTCAACACTTCAGGATCTTCTGGGTTCACTGACACGTGTGTAAGTGGTCGTCTGTTCACCGTGTGTTCGGCTTTAATGAGGAGTGTGTTGAGCAATTCTTCGCTCGGGAACCGCTCGTTCATTGGGGTTGATATTGTTGTCTTCACCGACCTCAACATACGTTCCCAGGCGCCCCCCATGAATGGTGCCCCAAGTTGGATGAATCGCCAGTCGAATATCTTCTTCGACGCTTCCTCTGCGATGTCCGTCATGGCGGTTATTCTGCTCTTCAGACGAATCTCTTAAGATGAATTCTGTGCACAATGCGTGTAGGCGACTGCTTCGTGAGATGGGCTTCTTGTTCTTCAGGGCTTCTATTTCTTCCTGGAAGGATTGTTGTTATGAAGCCCTCAGGATCAGACTTTTGGCGCGGTGTAAGAGTTCAGCGGTGAGAGGCAGGTGATTATTTGTGACCTGTAGTCTCTCTTTTGGTTTGACCTGCACTATTTGCTTACTCCTTCTCCAATCAGGATTGTTGCTATTGTTCTTCTCGGTTCTCTTGTAGTTAATATTCTCCCCTGATTGACCGCAGAGTTGCAGGAACTGTAGAACTCGTGCTGTGGCTCGTAGGTACCTCGCCCAGCGCAAGAATCTATTGACGTTTGGTATAGCCTCGCTGATCTGTACTTTCTTGTCTATGATGCTGCAGGTTCTTTCTTCTCCTGTGATTATGACAGGGTTCTTCTCATCAGCTAGCCATGTTTCTGGGGGTCCTCAGAGGAATTCGGGACCGTAGAACCAGCGGTGATCTGCATCATAGTGTTCTGTTACATCTCTCGTAGCGTCGTCTGCTGGGTACAGTTTGGTTCCATCCAGCGCCATTAATTGATGGAGCTGTGTTCCTCGATTGCTGCGATGCGGTGAGCAACATATGGTTTGTAAGACCTGGCCCCAGTCCAGTGGTCCATGACAGTGTAGTTCTGCTGTCGGTCCAGAACGTGGTTGATTCTGGTACTCTTTCATATTCTTCTTTAACAAATGTCGCCATTCTTGCGCCAAGCACTGCTGCTTGCAGCTCTATTCGTGGAATTGACAGTAGCTTTAATGGTGCCACCTTGGCTTTGGCTGTTATCAAGCAGACGTAGGTTCTTTCGTCCCCGGACCGTTCGCGAATATAATGCTGCTGAGTACACAGATTCGCTTGCGTCGGCCAATATATGCAGCTGTAGTGGTTCCGTAGCGCTGAAACCTGGATAAGTTCGTGGAATGGAGATATGTTCAAGTGCTCCGAGACGAGCGAGCCATTTCCTCCAGCTTCCGGCTAGGTCACCGTTTAGGGCTTCGTCCCATGCTGTTCCACTACGCCAAACTACTTGCAGTATTTGCTTGGCTCTGATGGTCACCGACGGCGACGATACAAGTCCCAATTTGTTGAATAGGGACATGACTATTCGGAGGGCTTCCCATTTAGTGAGCGTGTCGTTCTATAGGACTTTCTCAGGTATGCGTGTGAGGGTCAGATTGAAATTCGGTTGGTTGTCTCTTAGGTCTCCTCTCCACAAGTAGCGGAGAGCGTCCCGGTCTTCTGTTCGAATTTCTATTTGTAAGAACATCTCAGTAATGTCAGCGGTCACGGTGATTGAGTGCTGACGGAAGCGCATTATTACTCCTGGTAATGATTGCAGAAGATCTGGACTAGTGAGCAGTTGATCATTTAGAGATATTCCTCTGACTTTGGCTGCAGCGTCACAGACAATTCTTAACTTGTCCGGTTTCATTAGATCTAAAACCGCGAAGTGAGGTAGGTACCAGGTCTTATGTTCTGACGTGGCCGGTGGAGCTGGTTCAGCGTATCCCTTTGATACTAGTGCTTCCATTTGTTCAGAGTACCTCTTCTTTAGCTCTGAATCTCTATCGATTTTCTTCTCCACGCTGATGAGCCTTTTCATAGCGCTATCGTAGTTGTCTGGCATTTTTATGTTCTCCTCTCGCCATAACAAAGCGGTTTGGTCTTTTTTGTATGTTTCAGGCATCTGGCTAGTCCGGGGATACCACACGGTCTCCTGCGAGGCGGTGAGCCTCCTTGCCGGAGTGCCGTCATGGGATCTGGAGGCAAAGATCCTCGCACACATGTGGGAGTGGTACGAGGAGGCGAAGCGCCGGGGCGACACTTCGCTGCCGCAAGAAATCACGGCACGGAGGACAGAGCTCCGGTGTGATCTCGTGGTGATATGGCGGGTACGATTGTTGCAACCCAGTGCTTTGCACGCCACAATAGGGTATTTTCCACTTTTTAAAAAACTATTTAATTTTGAAGACTGTGAAGGAATATTTAACAGTTTTTTTTTTTTTTTTGTAATTAATCTCCATTTTCTGCATTAAAAGTGATTAAAATCTAATTTATTTTCAATGGTTTTAAATTTACCGCCAAAACGCTCCGTACGATGACGTTTACCACGGTGACGTCATCTTTGTGTAAACAAGTTGTAAACAGTATTCCGATCAAGTAATTTCGTATCTCAAATGGATAGAAAATGTTATTACTGGTGTGTGGTGCCTCTGTGTACAAATACTTTTAAAACTGCGCCACATAAACTATTATATTCCGTAGCACAAAAATCGGGGTTGTTTGCAAAGAAATTTTCAACTATAAAAACATCTACTGTGGGCAGATTTGCAGTATCGGCTTTTATAAAACCAGCTTCCATTGTATTTCCATTAATCCATTCCAAAAATCCTAAATATATCCTAAATCCACTCCGAGATTTACAGATCGAGCACAGATTACATACCTAAGTCAAAATGCAATATACACAAAAATGACGTCACACGGTAAACGTCAGCGCACCGAGCGTTTTGGCGGTAAATTCAAAACCATTAAAAATAAATTCGATTTTTTTCACTTCTAACGTGTAAAATGGACATTGATTAGATAAATTTTATTTTTCTGTTGAATATTTCTTCCCAGTCTTCAAAAAGAAACTGTTTTTTAAAAAACGGAAAATACCCTATTGCGGCGGTAAGGCCCCACTTTAAGGAGTGGATAGAGAGGCGCCACGGCGTCCTCACCTTCCGCCTGACGCAGGTCCTCACCGGACATGGGTGCTTTGGTGGGTCCCTGTTCAAGATAAAGGAGGAGGAAACGCCCGGGTGTTTCCATTGCGAGGATCGTCTGGAGGGCACGGTGGAGCTGTGCCCTGCCAGGGCGGAGCCCCGCCGTGTCTTCGTGGAGGCGATCTGAGGCGGCAACCTCTTGCGTCCGGCTCTGGTGCAATCCATGGTACGGAGCGAGAGGTCATGGAAAGCCGTCCCTTCCTTCTGCGAAGCAATATTGCTCGTGAAGGAGGAGGCGGGGTGCCTGAGGGAGAGGCAGTCCCTGCGCCCTCACGCCCCTAACCGCCGCACGAGGAGACGCCCCGGGCGTCGGGAGTCGATAGCGGACTCCAGGCCACCGTAGCGCGAGCTTGCGGGCGGCGAGCAATGGGTAGCTCGCCACCCGGTAAGGGCTAGGCTCGGGTCGACGGCGCGTAGTGTTCCACGCGTGCCTCAATGAGATGTCAGTTATACTGAAGGGGTCTGCTAGAACCGATGCCTGCCAGGGTCGCGAGATTCGTTCGAAATAGTTACCGTGGCCCTGGCATATGGGCAAGTGAAGGAACACGGGTGGGTTTTAGTCAGTAAAAGCACGCCCTTCCGCTCCACCCTAGAGCGAGAGACGTCATTTGATGATTTCCCACCCAACAAAAAAAAGGGGTCTTACTCATATGTAATAGCCATACCTATCTATATCTGAGACAAAACTGATGTTACTTAGGCTAAGTGTTTTGTTAAATAAAATGATTACTTATTTGTTGGCTGGATTGGAGAAACTGCTATTTGGTTCACTTATTAAAACTCACTTTAAACTTGAAGACGTATTTATTTCTTTAATCATTCGTCCATTGTGTGGATTTTACAACTAAACTTGGCGTCATAAGGGTAAAATATCATAAAAGTTTTGGGGAAACAATAAATTTGCGCGCGATTCACCAAATGCCAACTTGCAACACGACCTGGTTGACCACCTTATGATATGTGGCTTGAGTGGGGTAGACACGCGACTATGAGAAAATTACTGACGTGGCTAACGTGGCTCCGGAAACACATTCTAATCAGGTTCAGACCAGGGTATACTCATCGAGGCTTAGGAGAGCAATATGGGGGGGGGGGTCCCAACCAGGTGCGCCTTATATGGGCTCTGTGTAGGGGTAGACACGCGATTTTAAGAAAGTTACTGGCGTGTCTAACGTAACTTCGGAAGCAGATTCGAATCCACTTCAGACCGGGGGGAATACTCATCGGGGCCTAGGAGAGCAACATAGGGGTTCCCAACCGGGTGCACTCCATATGGGATGTGTATAAAAATAATTGACAAACATCTGCTCAGATATTATTGAAATAAGGATGTTTCACATATGTAGGTTGTTCATGTTGGTGTTCATTAATTGTTCAGAAGTATTTGGTTTGCTCCAATAGTTAGATAAACGGCGACTGTACAAAAGACAGCGTAAGATCTTATTTTTTTATTATAGATTATTAAAAATATAACAAAGCATATTTACCTTTCCAGGGAATGGCGTCAATAACGGTAACAGTGCAAGTGGCGCTAATATAACTACTACACCTCGCCAATGACAAACAAAAAAAATTTTCAATTTCTCCCCTATCGTTAGATCGGGCTCCGGCTCTTTAACACGAAAGAAAGGGAGCATACTCTGAGCAGGCGGTTCCTTTTTTCTGAAAAAAAAAAAAAACTCAATATTTGAATTGATAACATCTACCAACCCGCTCAGTACGATAATCCATCCATACTAATATTATGAATTCAGTATGTGTGTCTGTTTGTTAGTCTTTCACGGCAAAACGGAGCGACGAATTGACGTTATTTTTTAAGTGGAGATAGTTGAAGGGATGGAGCGTGACATAAGCTACGTTTTGTCTCTTTCTAACCCCCCACTTCCCTAAAATGAGGGGGATGGAATTTAACGCGAGCGAAGCCGCGGGCAAAAGCTAGTATGAAATATATTTATTCGATCAAACAAGTGATATATAAGAATGAAAAACATGCAGGGTAAAAATAACCAAAATAAAACATAACCACTTTACCACATACACTACTGGAACCAAATTTTTGGGCATTTTTCAACAGGTCGTAACTTTGAAAGAAATGGTTCGTACACGTAATAAAAAAATAAAAAATAGTTTATAAAAACTAAAAAACACGCTTCCATTGAAAACCAAACTAAAAAGTACAAAATAATAGAAAAAAAGGCATGGGGTGCTTTTTAAGGTATTTTTTTATTGATATCAGGCATCCCACTGGTCAATAAAATCTAGTCGTTTAAAGTGGGTCAAAATCGCGCTATAAGGAGTCGGTTACAAACAAACATACAAATATACAAACATACAAGTGAAGCTAATACAAAGCGTATAAAAAGAAATTGTAGCTCTAAATGTATAGTTTTTGGATTCATCATCACATCACACATCATCACTTCAGCCGAAAGACGTCCACTGCTGGACATAGGCCTCCCCCAAGCACCGCCACTTCATGTTTAGATTAGAACATTAAAATTTTGTAGCGTCCCTGACGCTACAAAATTTTTAGATTTTTAGTAATTTTTAAAAAACCAGCAACAGATTTTTTTTCCATTTTTTTAGTTTTTTTTCTTTGATCTACGTGCGTGGAAAACCTTTTTTTTTTTGGTTATCCACTATAAGAATCGGATACTTTGTTCAGTTAGCTTTAATTTATTTTCTTATAGACCTTCAAATGGATAAGGATCTTTTAGTCTTTGATTAATTATGGGTTCCCTGTATCTGGCAGAAACTTGATGCTCCGATTTTTTTTTTCACTAGCTTTTGCCCGCGACTTCGTTCGCGTAAATGTCGGTTATCGCGGACGCAGATGTCGCGCGACAAAAAATATCGCCAAAATTGGTAATGCGGTAGTGAAAGAGGGTGATTCAAGATCACAAAAACACAATAAATTAACCGGAATTACTTGCCACACATTCCACACAAAACTTTATTGTTTCTGTGTTTATATCAACGTAAAATCGCAATAAAATAAATAAAATGTAGAATTTTGTCAATTAGGTTCAGTGTTACCACTAAAAACTTAGTTGTAGTTTCCCACATTTGTGGGAGTTTTTAATTTATGGAATAGGTGATTTTAAATATTTCTATAATAACATATTTGCAGCGTGCCTAAAAATGCAGCTGAGAAGAGAGACTGACTGGTTACCTACTAAATCTACTGTCATTTAATTTTGTTCGAAGCACTTCCGTGACAAAAGCTAATTATTCACTCAAACTTACAAAAAAACTTTTTTACAAAAAAAAAAAAAAAAAAACTACCGACTTCCTTAAAAACACTACAAAGTGAAAAATAACTTTAATTTCGGAAGTCGGTGTCTTAGGATCTGTAAGTTATTTTTCACTTTGTAGTGTTTTTAAGGAAATCGGTTGTTTTTTGTAAAAAAGTTTTTATTTTTAAATTTTTAGTTGTGGTATCCACCCCGCACTAATTTCAAACAAACAATGCATATTTATGTGACAGCAGAAATCGCGGTTGATTTGCTGTCATTTTTTAAAGAGTTCCGGTGTCTATCTCTGGAACTCATCATCAGATCTATATGAAATTTGTATGGGACCATTTCGAAATAAACTCCTTTCAAACAAAAAAAGAATTTTGCAAATCCGTCTATATATGACGGAGTTATGACCGAACATACATAAAAAAAATATAAACATCCGAATTGAGAACCTCCTCCTTTTGGAAGTCGGTTAAAAAGAGAGTCTAAAAGGCAACTGTATACAAAACTAATGTTACATAGTGGCGTATGATTTCATTAATAATTATAAATAATAATATTTAAAAAAAAAAACAAAAAGAAAATGTCTTAATTATTTTCATTAGTGATAAACTTCTGATACACACCCAATAAGAAATATATAATTCAAATATTTAAAAAATAATTTTACTTAACGTTTAACATTTGTTTTTTATGGCTTAAAAAGTTGGGTAAAATTTCGCATGGGTTGGCAACCCCATCCCGCCATTGCATGTTTATATTGCGGTCTTTGTCTAATCTAACCGATGACATTATTCTGGCGACTTGTGTGAGTGAGACAGACATATGTTTACTTGTAAATGTTTAGTGGTTTCAAAGCTACGTCGTTGCGTTTAAATAGTGGTTACACTTTTTTGACAGATTTTATTGAGGTTTGCTTCTCTAATTATTTAGTTTTAGATCGATATTATTATATTTTATTTTTTTTTAAATAGAGATCCTCACGAAAATAACAACGTTACCCACGTTATCAATAAATTGCCTATATGTCATTATTTGACGTACGCTGCTAAAATTATTGATGGTAATAATGAATAAACTCTGGGGGTCTAAAAAGGCCACTTTGGTAGAATCATATTAGGAGAATATTATGAATCATATTATAATCCGTAAAATGGTCACAAACTGACAATTCATAATATTTTCTGCGTACAATTCATTAAACACAATTCATCTATTTGACAGTTTTGTATGGAGATTCGTAAAATGGTACACTTAATATGAATTGCTTTATTGAAGTTTAATGTCAAATAGCAGAATCATAAGAAGTTAGTCAAGAGTATCATTTTACAAATCATATTTGGGATTTTGCGAAAAAATATCGTTATAATGGCAAATTTAGGCTTTAAGAAAATTTTCTTGAGCACGCTCGTGATATGTAGTCCATTTTAAGTTACCAATAAATTGTGGCACTTCGAAAAATGGACATAGCGTTTCAAATGTGGGACCTCCAGGTTTTTTGGGTTTAATAGGCTAAATATAAGTCGTGATAAGGTCCATGAGCTGGAGTCGTACATATGTACTGCCGCGCTGGTATGAGTACTACCTACCTTCAAGAATAGTAATGAAGTAGACAGTTTTAAGGTAGTTCCAAATAGACCATCTAGTGTTGTGAATGTTACAAATTACTACAATCTTCTATTCGTATTTTAGGCACTGAGTAGATCCAATTAGTACTTAAGCATCTGGATCATACCACAGGATAATATGGGCGCACACCATATATACAACACAACATATAATATATTTACTTACTCTGTATTAAAAATGAACAAACTTACATGAAATACATACAACCTACCTTCAAGAATAGTAATGAAGTAGTCAGTTTTAATGAAGCAGTTGTAAATAGACACTACCATCTACTCTTGTGAATGTTACAAATTACTACAATCTTATAATCATATTTCAGGCACTGAGTAGATCCACTTAGTACTAAAGCATCTGGATCATACCACAGGTTACCAAGAGCGTACACCATATGATACACCAAGTTAGTGTATAAAACTGTGTGATAGCTGTACCAGTAACTCGGTCACACTTCAGTGCCCAGTTGAAAAAAGACATTCAAAAGTACACACTATTCACACCTAGCTTATTTTTGTGATTTGCACCCAGTAAGTAATAAACATTTCCAGAGGAAATATGTAGGTATATTTATTTTCCACATCATACAGCCCACTCACAGACAGACAGATGGACGGACCAATGGACAGCGGAGGCTTAGTTATAGGGTCCCGTCTTGGTTACTCTTTAGTTACGGAACCCGAATAAAAATCTACAACCTACAAGGGACATAGGCCTTATCTCACTTTACTTTTAGTCCAATTTTAATAGGTAGTGCATACCTATAAAATAGGACATACATTATATCTTTATGCTTATTATTATAAAATAAAACAATACACAAAGTTAAAATATTTTAATAATTTACAATTCTCATCTTATATTTTATATAGATCTAGCAATAATATTAACAGAAACACTATAGTTAATCAGTATATTTTTCTATGAATATTTTATGTCTTGATGCAAGTAGCGGAGCTGCGGAGAGGCAAACGATGTATGCTTGGAACAACTGCCAGCTAAAAAAGAAAATGTGTGGTTTTTAAGAAAGTCAAATCATCAGGCAATAATTATTAACATAACATCTAAATAAAATTAATCTGAAAATAATAATATCATTGTTTCTAACACTCTAAGAACAACACTGATGACAGGGTGACACCAATAGTAGACTTGGAGCCCAATAACTTCTTTGTCTTCAGTTACTGTTTAGTTAATGGTAAAATATAGATTATTTTCCTCTTTGTATTTCATTATAGGTATATTACATGAATGTTAATGATAGTACTCAATTTTATGTCGAGCCAGAGGGAGACCATACGTTACATACATAACATCATAATCATTTTCAATCATCATCATAAGTCTTAGTCGCAATAAAAATAGCTGTAGGGCTAGAAAACTCCACTCACAGCGGTATCTTGATTGCCGACTGTCAAAGCCACTGTTTTAGCATCGGCCGGGGCAGGGTTTCTGTTGACGCACGAGTTTGGCAGGAACTAGAGGCTGCAGTGATCTAGGTAAAGGGTTCAATAGCGCCAGAGCTCCCACTTTCAATGCAGAATGTCGAGCAGAATGTTTCATTGTGTCGCAGCACGCTTTCCCATGCCTACAAAGAATTACGTACAATTAAATACTTTTGTACAACGATGCAATTAAATATTGATTAAGGATAAATAAGTATTTACTTACTCTGTATTAAAAACGATCCAACTTGCATGAAATACTTAGGTTTTAAAATAAACACAAGTTTTGTTGATAATAATTTATTGTTGACATAACCACAGATTACACATATCTAAAAAGAAAAACTTTTAAGTAAGCATTGCCAGCTTATAAAGTTTTGTATTGTATTTAGTTTCCCTTTTCAGGGCTTATCTGTGATTACTTGATAAGTCTTTATGGATATTATAATTAATAACATTTCAACAGTTAAAAATAATCAACTGTATTAATTAACTCTTCACAGAAATATTTACCGGTAAAATTACGGTCTTTATTTTTTTCATGTTGCGTGCGATACCGCTAATATGTGTCACCATTTTACGAAAATTAGAGGAATTGCTAAGGAAATGCTGGGAATTCAGAAAATGAATTGGTTTTAGAGGAAATGCTTAGTGTGGCCTTTTTAGACCCCCTGGGATTGATTTTAATAATTCTTTCATCAATAGATAACTGCATTATCGCTGAGTAACACAGGCTACTTTTTATCCCGAAAAATTGCACAGTTCTTGTGGTTCACGCGAACGAAATCGCGGGGTAGAAGTGTATTGAGAATAATAATAATAATGTTACTGTCTGTTGTGAAGCTACCATAAAGTAAATACCTACCTAAATATCAACGAAAATTGATTATAGGAAAAATACTAATATTACTCACGCGCCCATTTTCAAAACGTTTTAAAGTATATTATTTTTAACTATCCAATTCTTTTTTCCGCTAATTAGAAGCTAGACAAAAACTCAAAGGATGAAAAATTTTCACCGTTCTCTTTGACTTCTGCGATTTAAAAAGAAGAGTACTTATTCTACTCTTAAAAAAGTGGAATACAAATATTGCCAGTATTTTTGGTTTAATTTATTTACAAGAAATAGGTTGTATGCCACATTGGCGCGGAAGCTCGCCAGCAGAGGTATTTGAAAATCTGTCACAGCATGTGCAGTCGCCAAAAGAAATAAGTAACCAGGGTTGTTGCATGTAGTTGAAGTTTTATAAGAATTCGATGGAGGTTTTCGAATGAAATTTAATTTGCCAAATGAAGTGTTTGTTTCAGAAGAATTAAATTCTTCATCTGTCTGGTGACCGTATGCCACCGCTTATTTATTCGTAGGTACCCCATTATATTTCATTGCAAAAAAGTACTAAAAGATTATCCCATTATCTCCAAACTCTAAATTATGATAACACCGAGGATCTTCTGCTGGGCAATTTACGGTAATGATGATGTATTATAAATATAATTTAGTCGTAAATGTAACTTCTTATCCTTTCTCACTACAGTCACTACACACACTCACCCTACACTTACTACATACACACACATACCCTACACTTATTCAATACACACACTCACCCTACACTTACTACATACACACACATACCCTACACTTATTCAATACACACACATTTACACCTTACATTGATACACCTCACTACACAGTTAAACTTTTTTTTCATTTTACTTTTAATTTAAAAGAATCTGTTTTCTTTGCCAACATCTCTTATTGTTACAGGCCTACACCTAGGTTAGGAGTCAGAGGATATAATTTAATGTGACCTAGTAATAAGCCTTAAATATATAATATATCTTTGGACAACCAACATAATGTTATATGATCCCAAACTAGGCAGAGCCTGTACTATGGTAACCAGACAACTGATAAATATACTTATATATTTCTAAATACATACATATTATAGATAAATTACACCCAGACATAGAACAAATGATTGTGCTCATCACACAAAGATTTGTCCTGGGTGGGAATCGAACCCACGACCTCATTCTTAGCAGTCAGGGTCACTAACCACTAGACTAACAGGCTCGTAAATGTTCTTAGTTTTATGGATATTTTAATGTCATGGCTTGTGGTGAATTAAAGATTTTATTTATTTACTAGCTTTTGCCCGCGGCTTCGCCCGCGTGGATGTCGGAAATTAATGCAAGAGGACGTATAACCGCGATAAGAATGTGTTATTCCAGGTTATATAGGTAATATAGACTCTGTGTGCTATTTTCGATCCAGATCCATTCAGCCATTTTTGTGTGATTGAGAAACAACAACCCAATCATACATATTTTCACATTTATTTATAATATTATTTGCCTGCGGCTTCGCCCGCGTGGATGTCGGAAATTAATGCAAGAGGACGTACTACCGCGATAAGAATGTGTTATTCCAGGTTATATAGGTAATATAGACTCTGTGTGCTATTTTCGATCCAGATCCATTCAGCCATTTTTGCGTGATTGAGAAACAAACACCCAATCATACATATTTTCACATATATAATATTATTAGTAGTAGGATTATAACTCATATTACTTAGGATTCATAGTTTATGAGAACATCATGTGTGTTGGTGTTTTTAAAATAAAAGTAATAGTATTCAGAGTAAGAAGACTGTGACATAGGGCTTGGTTTAGTTGAATATAAGTCTTCCTGGTTTTTCTTAACGCTCCTATTTTACCTATACAGACACTCAATCATTTACCAGACACCGAACATAATTATAGGAATAGTACTTTTGCCAGTGGCTTGGCCCGTATAGCTGTCGGAAAATATCACCCGGGAACCTACTACCGGGATAAAGTAGGTATCCTATCTGTTACATATCCATGATATATCTTTGTGCCAAATTCGATCTAAATCCGTTTGGCCGTCTTTGCATCATTGAGAAACAAACATCCAAAAATCTAAACATCTAAGCAATTTCGCGGTCTCTTACTTGAAATAATACTATTAGGTTTATTTTGAGTATAATGAACACACATGATATTCGCAATTACTTTGAAGCCAAAGTAATATGAATTACAATCCTACTTATCCTGTACTACCCGGCCCCTGCCAACGCGCTCTGCGCCCACTTTTTAAATCTCTAATATCTTCTAAGATATTCATTTAAATTACATGCTGTAAAGGGCCATATTGATCTATATTAAATGCACAATGTATTTAAGGTACTTAATTGGATAAGGATTAATGCTGTATTGCTTAAAATCGCTTCGTAAATAAGCCCTTATTTCTCGTAAAAAGTAAAAGATAAAAAATGGTTATTGTGGGTTATCCCTAAGAGATAGACATATACCATTGAGGACATTTTTGTAGGCCTTTTTAAGGTGTACAATACTGTAGTACATTATTTTGATCTATTTCGTAGGATTCAGCCAGGGTTTTACGAATTTTGAGACGTATGTCAGCGTAGTTTTCGAAGATAGTTATTTTTTTCTAAAATAAAAGAATCTTTCTAAAACTTTTTTACAAAAAAAAAACAACCGACTTCCTTAAAAACACTACAAAGTGAAAAATAACTTTAATTTCGGTAGTCGGTGTCTTAGGATCTGTATTTATGGTTTTTTTGCCACCGACTTCCGAAATTAAAGTTATTTTTCACTTTGTAGTGTTTTTAAGGAAGTCGGTTGTTTTTTTTTTGTAAAAAAGTTTTTATTTTTAAATTTTTAGTTGTGGTATTCACCCTGCACTAATTCCAAACAAACAATGCATATTTATGCGATAGCAGAAATCGTGGTTGATTTCCTGTCATTTTTTAAAGAGTTCCGGTGTCTGTCTCCCGAACTCATCATCAGTAGTCCATCTCTAGTGTCTGCTGAGGAATCAATTCTCGATGTCAACGAGTATGTCTATCTAGGACAAGATATCTTCTAACTCCTGATCGATAAGGAGTTGTACCTTCCATCATCAGCTCAACGGAATATAAGAATACAAGTAACGGTCTAAACGTGCCTATAATATTCAAAGAATTATCCCCTAACCTTCTAACCTTTCACTGTAAGTTCCTATATGTACTGTTCACCGATGAGGAGTTCCATGCGGTATCTTCGAAGACTATAATTAGTTCACCACGGATGGATAGATAGAACCAGCAATTATTTTTGATCTTTAGTACAATATCCAAATCACATTACGTGTACTGTTTGTTTTTGAGGAGTTCCTTCGTTTATCTCACAAAGTATACATCAAATCTTCACAAAATTAATATGGGACCACCTCAGGAGTATACCCTTACGAATAAAAAAAGAATTTTCAAAATCGGTTGACAATTGGCGGAGAAATCGGTGAACATACATAAAAAAAAAAATACATACAGTCGAACATATAACCTCCTCCTTTTTTTGAAGTCGGTTAAAAATAAAAATAGCCTAAGTTACTCCTTGTTACATCAGCTATCTGCCAGTGAAAATCCCGTCAAAATCGGTCCAGCCATTTCCGAGATTAGCGGGAACGAACAGACAGACAGACAGACAGACAGACAGACAAAAATTTTAAAAAATGTTGTTTTGGTATATGTATCGTGTATACATCCATATACACTTAGTAAAAAGTGGTTATCTTAATATTAAAAACAGACACTCCAATTTTATTTATTTGTATAGATATAGATTGTACGTGTTCATGGATAGGTACTACCATTGTCGCGTCACGAGGACTAAGTGGTTACAGTTTCAGCGTATTTCCTGTTTAACACGGTGCAATCACCGCGCGCCTCAAAGAGATGTCAGCAAAACTGAAGGGGTCCGCTAGGACCGACGCCTGCCAGGGTCGCGAGATTTGTTCGAAAGAGATATCGTGGCCCTGGCATATGGACAACTTAAGTAACACGGGTGGGTTTTAGTCAGTAAAAGTCTTACACGCCTTTCCGCTCCACCCTAGAGCGGGAGACGTCATTTGATGATTTCCCACCCAAATTTTTTTTTTTACCTTAAGTGCTACATGTAGCCAATTTGGAAGTACAAAACAGAACTGTGAATTAATATGATATTCCACTATATGTATATTATTTAGGCTTGGCGAATGTCTACGGTAAATAATAGCTGCCTTATTTCTTATTTTTTATCCTTAAAATTGCGACTACTTTTCATTGTGTTCTTCATTAGATGTTTGCATGCTTTATAATTATGTACTAATTCTGTTTAATGTATAATATTCTGCTTAACGTATGCAAGATTGACCACAACACGTTCCTTTAGATAACCCTTATAAAAATAACAACTAATTTTGGGGCCGGTTTCGCTGAATACCAATATTTTACGTGTAGTGACTCCCTATCTGACCTCCACAACTTAGGTACTGCCCTACCCAGTAGTAGCTAGGCAGTTTGTGGAGGTCAGCTCTACGTACTTCTTGGTAAGACTGATTGTCAGACTTTCGGGCTCCTGACTACCCGTAACGACTGTCAAAGATTCATTAATGACAGCCATGAACCAACGCTTTAACGAGTATGTAAAGATGTTCACCCATCAATGAACCGAACGCAGTAAGCGTAGTTAGCCGGTCAATCTAGTTGGGGGCCCCCCAACTAGATTGAAAAGGTGGCTGGGATAGACTGGATGCGGAATGTAAAGGACAGGGTTTTGTGATTCACTATGGCCTATGTCTAGCAGTGGGCTGTGTTGAACTACAATCAAAGAAACTACAAATTTTGGCTTTCAATCAGAATGAGGGCTAAAAATAGTTGTATACCCAAATTGGTCATTCTATACAAACAATAATATTATATAAAAAAAATCATTTGACTATCATTGTATACAAAGATATTTTGGCGCCTGTATGACATTGACAGGGGGCCGTTGTGTCCAAGAAGTTTAATTTTGGCTAAGCGCTATTGAGCAAGGCAATAGGTCAAGATAGCGCCGTTCGTAGCTAGTTCCCAAAACGTTGTTTTAATTTATGTAATTCTCCGAAAAACTCTTTTTTTTTCTGGATGGGAAATCATCAAATAACTTCTGACGCTCTGGGCGGAGCGGGAGTCCGACTTTTACTGACTAAAACCCACCCATGTTCCTTCAGTTGCCCATGTGCCAGGGTCACGGTATCTCTTTCGAACAATGTCGTGACCCTGGCAGGCATCGGTTCTAGCAGACCCCTTCAGTGCTGCTGACATCTCTTTGAGGCGCGCGTGGAACACTACGCGCCGTCGACCCGAGCCTGGACCTTACCGGGCGGCGAGCTACCCATTGTTCGCCGCCCGCAAGCTCGCGCCTACGGTGGCCGGGAGTCCGCTATAAACTCCCGACGCCCGGGGCGTCTCCTCCTGCGGTGGCTAGGGACGTGAGGGCGCAGAGACTGTCACTCGCTCACGCGCCCCACCTCCTCCTTCGCGAGCATTACTGCTTCGCAGAAAGAGGTGACGGCTTCCCATACCCTCTCGCTCCGTACCATGGTTCGCACCAGGGCCGGACGCGAGAGGTCGCCGCCGCCGATCGCCTCCACGAGGACACGGCGGTACTCCGCCCAGGCAGGGCACACCACTCCACCGTATGCTCCACCGTGTCCTCCAGACGATCCTCGCAATGGAAACACCCGGGCGTTTCCTCCCGCTTTATCCTGAACAGGAACCCACCGAAGCACCCATGCCCGGTGAGAACCTGCGTCAGGTGGAAGGTGAGGACGCTGTGGCGCCTCTCTATCCACTCCTTAAAGAGGGGACTTACTGCCGTAATTGTAGCGTGCCCGGCGCTGGGTTGCGACAATCATACTCGCCATGTCGCCATGAGATCCTGCCGGAGCTCTGTCCGCCGTGCCGCGATTTGTCGCGGCAGCGGAGTTTCGCCCCGGCGCGCGGCGTTTCGCCTCCTCGCGCCGCTCCCACATGTGGGCGAGGACCTTTGCCTCCAGATCCCATGGTGTCCGAAAGACCCTTAACTATGAAAGTTACGTATGGTCACGCCATCTACAATTCGGTATATAAAGTTTTTTGCGATATGAAGTTTATTTTATAATTTAAGCTATATGAAATGACTTATCTTAACACTAGCTTTTGCCCTCGGCTTCACCCGCGTGGATGTCGGAAATTAACGCAGGAGGACGTACTACCGCGGTAAGATGTGTTAATTCAGGATATATTGTATTATAGGTAGTAGCTGTTACCCGCGACTTCGTCCGCGTGGTACAAATAGTTTTTCATAAAAACTATCTTTGAAAACTACGCTAAAATACGTAACAAACTACGCTGACATACATCTCAAAATTCAGCGTGTTTTTAGTTTTTTTAAACTATTATTTATTTTTTCTAAAATAAAAGTACGTTACTCGTATATACGAACCTAAGTTACTCCTTGTAACATCAGCTATCTGCCAGTGAAAGTTCCGTCAAAATCGGTCCAGCCATTTCAGAGATTAGCCGGAACAGACAGACAGACAGACAGACAAAAATTGTAAAAAATGTTGTTTTGGTATATGTACCGTCTAACATCCATATACACTTAGTAAAAAGTGGTTATCTTAATATTAAAAACACACACTCCAATTTTATTTATTTGTATGTATGTATAGATGTAGGATTTCCAAGTAGTCATTTTTTTATAAACTTTGTTTGTGTTGGCGTCATAAGTAAGGCAGAATAAAAGATCTTTGTTACATCCTTGGTTACATCTAATTCTTATGGAAAACTTAAATTATTTTAAGAGTCGGTACACATACCAATTCCATGCAGAAAATGCAGGAAAATCAAAGTGTCAAACTTGACATAATATATTTTGAGTTGCAATAATGTGAAATTCGTTTTGTTCATCGTTTCTTTTTTCTATCTGTATCAGGGGGGAGACAGAACAAGCACAACTTTAGTAAAGAAAGAGTCGCCACCTACTTTTCTTAACAGAGAAACTAATAGTTTCATAATTATCGATAGGTGTCTCTATAATGAGAAATGAAAAACTCAAATAATTAAGATATATAATTTAATAATCAGCATTTTTTTAGAGAATAATTATAATATTTTTTATGAAATTATCACATTATTATATTTCGTGCCTGTCTAGCATTATCGATTATGGCAACCTTGTCACGGAAATCTTTATTGTGATATATTCTGGCAACATTAACTCAAAGTGGCCGCCGCAACTTGAACTTGCGTCCGCGCCTGTTTGTGTTTCGTGTGCTCATTTTGTGTTTAATTATTGGTTTTTGAGTGTTTTGTCTACATCAGACGTCGAGTTGAGTTTCTCCTCCGTCCTGTTAGTGGATTACAACCCATAAACTAATATTTGTCACTTGCTACGTTGTGCCAAGCAATTTTCGCAAAAGTTGTGAAAAACTGTTGTTACATCTATTTAGTGATATTCTTGCGAAAAGACGCTTATTTTGTGCTTTGTGTGTCTATCAAATAGATACAATGCCTCACCGTTGCGCTTTCGGATGTAAGGATACTGGTAAGTCATTTTTTTAAACAACTGCTCAAAAAAGATGTGTTTTTATACTCTTCTTTTTTCGGCTCGCCTAATCAGTATTCTTCTAATAACCATTTATAAAACCTTTCGTTCTCTTAATTGTTATCTCTCTAGATAGACATCTTAAAAATATGCTTTTCTTCAAAGCTTCAAAAGACTAGATTTCGTTTGTTTCTTAAACTAATCTTCTGTTAACCAACTAATCTTTTGGCACCGTCATTTTAATATTGTCCACTGGTGCAATCTGCCAGACCAGATAAGATTCAGTCGTCTGCCTTTTCCAACTGAGATTTGAATGAATAATATTTTACATAGAGGCCCACGAAGTTCCCGCTAATGTAAAACTCAGTTAAGAGTAACTATACAATTTACATCATTTTTAGGAAATATAGTACAATCGACAGTCTTTTTACATGCAGCAATCTGATAAAGACAGCCTTATGATGGACAAAATTGTGATTAAAAGACAAAAAATAATATTATTATATTCTTTGGTTTCAGGCAATGTGATGCATTCATTTCCGAATCCTGGCAAATTTCCTGAACGTTTCAAAGCTTGGGTTAATCTTGTTGGATACAATCTGGGAACCCTAACGGACTATGACATTTATAAGAAGAAGAGAATATGTGATATTCACTTCACTCATGAGGACCGTAATCGCTTTAAGCGTCTAAATGCATTGGCAATGCCAACTCTGTATTTGCCTGGTGAGTTGAATATTAAATTACTTCATAGAAAACCCAATGCATGGTCAAGATTAGCGGAGCACATTAACAGTAGTAAAGTGTTTCATTTGGACAGTTCACCTATGATCATTCCGTTGTTTATGTCGTAAAACAAATACATTTTTTGAACAAATGAATCAACGGATAGCAATTTCTTTCAAAATGATTCATATTTCGATTGATAATGATTCGCTAAGCCAGCCTGTTTAGGGAGCCATTCTTGTTTGTGTTTTTATAATCTATTAATAAGCTCTGTTTAATTTTGCATTTTTTTTTTTTCAGTATCACCTGCGCAATCTGATTCTAGCCTAAGTGTTACTCATCCTACCACAAGCACCTCTCTTCCTTCTACTTCCACGCCAGGTATGTTTTTATAAAATATTAGTTAGATACATGTCTTTGATATTACTGCATTTGGTGTGCTTCCACTTGTGTGCTGTCCTTTTGGTGTCAGATGCAAATACCACTACCCTGTCTCTTCTGGTGGGTGTCATAAAATGGATATCAACAGGTTTATAAAATTATATTGATCATTATAGTGTGTTAGCCATCTTTCTGGAATAACCATTCTTTAATCATTTAATTTTCATTAAAGCCCATCAGCCTTGAGAGGAATAGGATTTCTGATGTCTGTTAATTTCCAGTCAGAAGCATCAAAGTTTTTATTTAACTTGAAACCGGTGTGCGTGTATAACCAGATATATTAATGTCAACGGGACAAAAGTATGAAAGAATTGAAGCAGGTGTTGTTCTGTAGTTTGTCCCTACACCAATGGGGAGAAGACGTGAGTTTATGTTTGTATGTTGATCTAAAATTAATTAGTATTGTATGTATTTTTTCAGGTGTATGTCATGGTATCGCTGCTACGACCCAGCAGTTTGAGGCTGTCAGTTTTAGTCAACCTTCCACTAATACCTCTCTCCTTACTACTTCAACCTCAGGTATTATAATTTATTAGTTTATATTCTATCAGCATGGTGCATTCTCTTGCATATTAAATTATTCATCTTTTAATATCTTTGGACAACCAACACACCATTATCTGATCCCAAACTAGGCAGAGCCTGTACTATGGCAATCAGACAACTGATAAACATACTTATATATTTCTAAATACATACATGATTCTTTATTGTATTAATATTGATACATATTGTTTTCATTAATAATAAATAAAAATTGTTTATTTCAATTACAAAGGGCATTTCAATACATGTTATTGGAGATCACCTTTTAAGCAAGGAATTGCTTGTGTTAGGAGACTCCGCGCTTCCACTTATCATTATCTTATGCAATTGAAGTGTAGACAATTTAAACATGCAAACATGCAAAAGTAAAAGTAAATGGGTAACTTAAAATTATACAAAGCACTGTAAATGAATGAGCGTAGTGCATAGAATGGGCCAAAACGCGCGTGAACGTGTGATGTGTGTGAGTGTGGGTGAGAGTGTGAAGAGTGAGGGTGTGTAGTGTACATATTACAGATAAATTACACCCAGACACAGAACAAATGATTGTGCTCATCACACAAACATTTGTCCTGGGTGGGAATCGAACCCACGACCTCAGTCTCAGCAGTCAGGGTCACTAACCACTAGACTAACATTCATGTATTGTATATGTTTTCAGATAAAAGTCACTGCACCGCTGCTAAAAAATTCCGTGGTAATGGAACATAATTATAGTGTGATAAGCAGATCAAAAGAAGAAAAAATACTCAAAGGTAATAAAATTTGTCATCAACATTATAATTAAAGCCTATTGCTGTGGTCATCATCAGCAGCCTATAACGTTCACACTGCTGGAACACAGGCCTCTCTCGGTGAAAGGGAGCGAGCCATAATCCACCACGCGGGCCCAGTGCGGATTGGTAGATGTCACATGTCTTCGAATTTTTAATTCTAAGACATGCCGGTTTCCTCACGATGTTTTCCTTCACCGTTTTGAGACCAGTGGTGATGAAATAATTTACAGAAAGTAAAGCGCCTGCTTGGGTTCGAACTCACGACCTACTTATTACTCGTAAGTCGCGGCCGTTACCACTGGGCCACCACTGCTCTCTATTATTACTGTGGTATTGTTGAGCTTTTGGCCTGCGGGAATATTGTTATTCCACATGAGTGATGTTGCAAATAAAGCTTGTTTTAAGTAATTAACTAAATAAATAATTGAATTGTGAAGAAACAGTTTTAAGTTAGAATATTTGAAACAAAGTATATATGTAAGTACCTAATCATTATGTTTTGCATTTTTCAGATGTTCGTTGGGGTGGGTTCAATTGCATACCAGTGAGATCAGTCCAGACAAAAATGAAGTATCTTCAAAATGAAATACGTCGTTTGCGCAAAAAAGGACAATCATTCAAAGCACGATTGGCTAATGCAGAAAAATTGTCCAATAAAGTTGCATTTCAGCAAGTGGCAAAAAATATGTCTAAACCAGCACAATTGTTTCTTCACATGCAACTCCAATCTCAAAAGAAATCCAAGGGAAGACGGTTTTCAATTGAGGAAAAAGTGATGTCTTTGTCACTTTTCAAAAAAAGTCCCAAGTGCTACAGGCTGTTATGCAAATATTTTGCGTTGCCATCAGCAAAAGCTATGAAGCGATTGCTAAGCCAAATTAAATTAGTACCAGGTATAAACCCCATCATATTTGAAAAAATAAATAAAGTGTTAGCTGAAAAGGATGTGCCAGATCGACTCTGCAGTCTCATGTTTGACGAAATGTTAATTATGCCACAAATTCTTTTTAATGCTAATAAGGATCAACTGGAAGGATTTGCATCAAATCAAGACGGATTATTTGCTGACCATGCCCTTGTTTTTATGGTGAAGGGGGTGAAAAATAATTTTAAGCAACCAATTGCATACTATTTCACAACCGGATTAAAAAAAAAAGAACTGGAAGTTTTAATAAAATCCGTGGTCCAACATGCATTGGAAAATAGCCTCATCGTGGTTAACACAGTATGTGACCAAAGTCCTGTGAATGTTGGCGCTATAACCGAATTGGTTAATAAAACTAAAGCCGCCTATCTTCGTAAAGGCAAAGAGTGGCGTCATGAAATGTTCCGGGTTAATGGTCAGAGTATAATCCCTCTGTATGATACTCCACATTTAATAAAGGGTCTCAGAAATAATTTGCTGACCAAAGATATGACCTACGTCATATCTAATCAGAAAAAAACCATTAAATGGGAATATTACCAAATGGTATATGCTGCCGACAAGTCTTATGGAGAATTACGTCTTCTTGACAAAATTACAGAAGAACACGTAAATCCCGACAAAATAAATAAAATGCGTGTGAAATCGGCGACACAAATATTTAGTCACAGTGTTGCTGTTGTAACAGAACACTTGACGGCAAGGAAGGATCTTCCCGACGAATGTCGTCAAATAATAGACATGACTATATTAATAGATAATTTATTTGACTCATTGAATGTGAGCAATATGTTCATACCAAATGGTAAAATTTATAAAGGGCCTGTCAAACGAAATTCGCCTCATCATGAATTGTGGCAGAAAGCAAAAAAAAAATTTTAAAACTATAAAATATATTAAAAAAGTTAAAGTTGGGAACAAAATTCGTCTGACTGAAACAACCATACCATCTGTGACAAATCTAATTAAAACTATAGAGGGTATGGAACGTCTTTGGCAAGTGTTGTCTAATAAATATGGTTTAGATGCAATGTTGACACGGAACTTCAACCAAGACCCTGTCGAAGATTTCTTTGGGAATATCAGGAGTTACGGAGCAAGGAATAATGCGCCCAATACAGTGGCTTTTGAAGGAGCATTCAAAGCTCTCTTATTAAATAATTTTAACTCTCTCCATTCAAGTAGGGCAAACTGTGAGGAAGATTCGAATGAGTGCCTTCAGACACTAGATTTTTTTTTAAGAGAGAAGTTAGATACTCCTGACGTTCCTGAAGAAACTGAAACAATTCATTTTAACAGTGAAATTTGCTTTGACCAGTCAAATACTACAGATGCTGGTCAGAGCAATTATGTCTGTGGTTGGGTTCTAAAAAAATGTCTAATAAATGTTGTAAAAAGTTGTCAAACTTGTAAAAATACTTTACTAGAGAACACAATTAGCAATAAAAATAATGTATTCATTAAAGCTAAAGAATATGTAAACAAAAAATGGCTTTGCTATCCCAGTAAAGAAATTGAAAATTATTTCAACGAAATTCAAAATATAGCAACGTCATGTCTAAAGAGGAACATACCTAAAAAACGTGTGAAACACACAATAATTTCTTTTACGGATATGTTTATAGATTGTCCAAATAAATGTCCAGCCCATATTGATACATTTAAGAAATACTTTTTGAATGTGTCATTAAATGTACTCATTTATAGTTGGTGTCGATCAGTCAACCGAATTTTGGTCGGAAAATTAATTTATGATGGTGAAGATGAGACGAAAACTGCTGCCCAAAAATATTATAATAAGAATAAAAATTATAAAAACAGAAAATAATAGGTACAAATGTGATAAGATTGTAACACAGGCAATAAAATTTAAAATAATATTTCTTCTGTTTAATTTCTTAAGAGTTAATCATGAGTAATGAGCAATTTCTTTTTTAAATTTAGTGACTTATTGTAATTTGTAAAAAAAAAAAAAATATAATTTTTAAAAGAGTTTTTGTCCAAAATGAGTCTTTTCTGAAAAACAAAGGTACCTAGATAATATTTCCCAGGTACTTTTCTTGTTTTCGTATACTTGATGTAAAATATAACAAAATTGTTACAAATTACAATGAATTACTAGACCCAAATAGTAAATGGGTAAATAGTTTCAATGCAGCCGCCAAAATTCCTTTCCCTTTTTTGCTTTTGTCTTGCAGCTGTTTTTACGTTGTATTTTGATCAACATGCGATTTATGAAAATCGCATTTTGATCAAAATACGACGTAAAAACAGGTATAAACAAAAGAAAATTTGAATTTCGCGGGCTACGTATAGAGCCTTAGTTCCTGTTAAGAAACGCAGATGGCGTTTTGAATTGAAATGCTTCGAAATTCCACAAGAGGGCTCTCTTCTCCCATATTAATATTATACTCTTTGATCTGTATCGTAGGTACCGCAAAGATAAAGCTTGTTTATTTTATTATGAATCGCTCAAATACTAGTTAATCTAAATTGCATCTTAAAGTTATGTAAAACACTGCAACGATTAGCAAAAGTGTCGATGATTTCAGACAAAAAAAAATTAACACACATTCAATAATTATTCATATTGATTGAAGTGCTAAATAAACTAAAATTTAACATATACGTTCAATAAACTGCATCGAGCAAGGCAGTGGATCGCTCACATGTGGGAGTGGCGCGAGGAGGCAAAACGCCGCCGGGGTGAAACTCCGCTGCCGCGATAAATTGCGGCACGGCGGACAGAGCTTCGGTGTGATCTCATGGCGACATGGCAGGTACGATTGTCGCAACCCAATGCTGTGCACGCCACAATTGCGGTGGTGAGTCTCCTCTTTGAGGAGTGGATAGAGAGACACCACGGCGTCCTCACCTTCCGCCCAACGCAGGTAATCACCGGGCATGGGTGCTTTGGTGTGTTCCTGTTCAGGATAAAGTGTGAGGAAACCTCGAAAGTCAGCCTCGCTCGGGACGACCATCAGCTTTCCACCATGTTGATTTGCGCCGTGAACTGTAACAGAAGCCGGATGCAAGCACTCGTGAATTACCGACAAAACTCCACTGCAGCCATCACGCTATAGAACATCACCTGCACGAGCTCGGATATAGGAGAGTTTTATCCCGATGGACACCTCATGCCCTCACAGACGCCATTGGTGCTGTTCGGGTCGCCGTCTGCCAATCGCTTCTACTTCGACCGCGCAGGAAGGAGTTATTGGTGGATTTGGTCACAGGGTACAAGTCGTGGGATCTCTACGAAAACAATACGCGCCGTGCCTTCGGGCGGCTACGAGAGGAAGACCCACCAACTCAACCAAAGCAATGTCAAAACCGCGGCGAAAAAGTTCTACTGTACTGCTTTTGGGATTCTCAGGGCATGCTGTTTTATGAATTATTACATAATAAAACAGTTAATGCTAACACATATGCGGCACAGCTCGATAAACTAGCCACAGCTATCAAAGAAAAAAGACGAAGAAGAGCCAATGTCATTTTACTTCATGACAACGCTCGCCCTCACACTGCATCCACCACCCGCCAACCACTGCAGGGCTTAGGCTGGGTGACGGTAACTCACCCACCATGTTCCTCAGACATTGCCCCTTCAGACTATCATTTATTCAGAGCCAAGAAAAATGATTTGCGTGATAAACGCTTTAACACTGTTAATAAAGTTGCAACCTACGTAGCCACCTTCTTCAACTCACGGCCCGCTGAGTTCTGGGCAACAGGCATCCAGTCCTTGCCTATACGTTGGCAAAAAGTCATAGATGCTCACGGCGAGTATTTGATTGACTAAATGTATAGTAAAATAAAAATGTTAGAATTTAAAATGTAAAAACAAACTGTCTCATTTCTTTCGTGCCAAGCCGATATTTACACCTGTTACACAGGCCTAGAATTTAATAGGTTGGGGGAAAAGTTTCTTCGCATTTTTTAAGAAAATTCAAAACATTTTTTAATAAAGTTTATTTACATTTAACTAAAGTATGTAGGTACCATTTTATTCGATAACTTTTTGCCATCTTGTAGGTAGGGACATGATCCCATTGCTATAGAAATTTTGGGACTTCTGGTCAAAATACCGCGACAAGTGGTTTTGGCAGTCCTCTCGTGATGTTAACCTGACACTGCCTAAAGAATTCTGAAGAGACCGAAACAGGTGGAAATCTGAAGGTGCAAGGTCAGGACTATACGGCGGATGCATTAACACCTCCCAGCCAAACTCTCTTAATTTTTGTTGGGTGGCTAAAGATGTGTGAAGTCTAGCGTTATCATGATGAAAAACCACACCCCTTCTGTTGATTAATTCCGGCCGCTTTCTCTCAACTTCTTGCTTTAATCTCATCAGTTGTTCGCAGTAGAGTTCAGAATCGATGGTCCTGCCTGGTGGTAACAGCTCATAATGAATAATGCCCTTCCAATCCCACCACACACACAGCATCACCTTGTTGCGAGTTAACCCGGGTTTCGCCACAGTCTGTGAAGCCTGACCGGCCTTTGACCACGACCTTTTTCGCACGTTCTTGTCATACGTGA
Source organism: Aporophyla nigra (assembly GCA_947507805.1). NCBI lineage: Eukaryota > Metazoa > Arthropoda > Insecta > Lepidoptera > Noctuidae > Aporophyla > Aporophyla nigra. The sequence continues at coordinate 10,800,253 of OX382297.1, read as the reverse complement.
TCCACTTTTCATCACCAGTTATCAGCTTCTTCAAAAATGGTTCGGTTTCATTACGTCGTAATAAAGAATCACAAATGAGTACACGGTTCATTAGGTTTCTTTCAGTGAGCTCGTGAGGTACCCAAATGTTGAGCTTTTTTGTGTACCCAGTTTTTTTCAAATGCGCCAAAACTGTTTTGTGGTCAATTTCCAGTTCTTCAGCTACGTCGTAACTACTGGTATGCCGATCTTGCTCCACTTTTTCAAAAATGGCATCCATTTTATCCGTAATAGGGCGACCAGAGCGACGTGCATCTTTGACATCAAAATTTCCGGATTGGAAACGCTTAAACCAAATTTGTGCTACTCTCACAGACACTACACTAGGTCCATAAACATCGCAAATTTTTTTCGCGGCTTGTGTTGCATTTTTACCTTTTTTGTAGTAAAATTTTAAAATGTATCGAATTTCTTCATTAGATTCACTCATCTTGACGGTACGAAAAACAAATGAAAATCACACATTTTCCTAATTTGAATTTGGAATTATGTCCTTTAAAATTTAAACTTTCAATGATACCAAAACTAGCCAGATACAAATAGTATAGCCAAAGAGATTTTATTACAAGTTCATACATACTATAATGCGAAAAGACTTTTTCCCCTACCTAATATTTACACAGAGACTAGACCTATCGCACCCGAAGGATTTTGATGCGTTGAATCCCAATCCAGAATTGCTCCTATACGTCTGGTTTTCGAGATATCATAACCTAAAAGAGCAATAAACGCGTTTTTTTTTTGCAGTTTTTGAGCTTATGTGATAGAAGGAAAAAAAATGATTATCAAAAAACGTTGGATGTCAATTGAAAGTACTACCCTGTCCCTTTTAAACCTATTTAGATTTTATCAAATATCTTTTTTTTTCACCAAAATATCGCTATTTGAAATTTTACACTTTAGCGTCTATTAACGCAACCACAAAAAAAAAAACTAAAAAATTCTGCCCGAGACCAGACCATGTTGATCTTGTGTTTTTGGGGTCGCTGATTGCGAATCCGAGGTCCAATTCACTCTAATAGGTCAGAGTTTTAGGGGTTGTTTTTTGAGATTACGAAAAATTCTGACCTTATAGGGTAGACCACGGATTCGAAATCAGTGACCCCAAAAACATAAGATCAACATGGTCTGGTCTCGGGCAGAACTTTTTCGTTTTTTTTTTTTTTGTGGTTGACCCTAATACGCTAAAGTGTAAAATTTCAAATAGCGATATTTTGGTGGAAAAAAAAGATATTTCATAAAATCTTAGGTTTAAAAGGGACTTGACATCCAACGTTTTTTGATAATCATTTTTTTCCCTTCTGTCACGTAACCTCAAAAACTGCAAAAAAAAAACGCGTTTATTGCTCTTTTAGGTTAAGATATCTCGAAAACCAGACGTATAGGAGCAATTCTGGATTGGGATTCAACGCATCAAAATCCTTCAGGTATTTTAGGTCTGTGTCTCCTGTATAGCAATAAATGTTAACAGAACGAAGAAGCTTGAATCTTACGATACAGGGAATCCTAGTGTGAGTTCCAGGAATCAACGAATTCGAATGTAATTCCTTTAATAAATTATTCTTAATCATCTTATTACTAACAAACGCGTGCACTGACTGGAAGGGTATAGTCAAATCTGTATAGTTGTATCCTCAAAAGACCATCTTAGATATAAACCTGCATTGGCCCTTATACGGCCTGACCAAGACTAAGTCTGGACTTCAATTGAGATACTGGGTCCTTGTTTTGGTCTTTATTCGCTAAGTAGTGCGTTAGGGAACACTGAATTTATCTAGTTTTTGAACTAATTTACAGAAATAAATATAATTTATTATCATTTGTTATTTATAAATAAGAAAGTTTTATCTTATTAGCCTTTATTTTGATTACAGTTGTGTCAACTTATTTCTGTTAAAATACTTACAATCACCACAAGTAGATAATTCGACGATCACTTTTGTAGATAAGACAGCCCATTGCTCCAAATCGCTCTATTTATACATGCCATATGATCACATGAGATTCTAAGCAGCAGAAGACTTAATTAACATTTTACAGCAGGTCCCAAACTAGGTACACCCTGTATCTTGGTGAGCCAAACTCTACACAGAGTTAATAGTTTAAAAAGTTTTGCGTGCACTGACTGGAAGTTAATATCTCCATTGGAAAGAAATCCGCTGAAAAATAATTTGAATTTGAACCTATAAATACATAAAAAAAACGGTCAAGAGTGAGTCGGACTCGCGCACTGAGGGTTCCGTAACATTATATATAAATATTGTATAGTGTTATCTTATTGCATATTGTATTGCAGTTTTAGGTCAGCGCCATCTCTTGACCGATATTGTAACAAATGTAATTTTTAGGGTTCCCTAGCTCAAAATGAATAACGGAGCCCTTATAGGATCACTTTGTTGTCCGTCCGTCTGTCTGTCTGTCAAGACCCTTTTTCTTGGGAACGTGTGAAGGTATTGAGTTGAAATTAAAGGATATACTCGAGTCTGAAGTCTCTTGAAGCTGTGAAAAAATCAAACTTCTAAGCTTCTAAGTTAACTTGAAAAAAAGATACGGCAGTTTAAGCCGCAAAAAACCTATTATGACTCTCAAGGGAATCAAAATGTATAGAGTATTTCCCGTTTACCTAGAACTATGAAATTTGATATGAATACCGTCTTATACTACAAGCATAAGGAATAATCTAAAAACTATACATATATGTAATTAAATCATTAAAAAACTTTAGAGGTGTCAAGGGACACCCGGATGGAACGAAGTTCCTTTCCAGGATTCATAATAGTTATAATTTTTAAATTATTTATTATGTACAAAAAACCTGTATACACTCAACAAAAATATTCTCTCTCTCTCCCTATCTCCTTCTCTCTCCCTCTCTCTCTACCTCTCTCTACCTCTCTCTCCCTCTCCCTTTCCCTCTCTCTCCCTCTCCCCCTCTCCCCCTTATCCACCTCTCCCCCTTCTCCCCCTCTCTCCCCTTCTCCATCTCTCCCCCATTCCCGCTCTCCCCCCTCTCCCCCTCCCCCTACCCTCCCCCTCTCCCCTCTCCTCTCCCTCTCACCCCTCTCCCACTCGCCCCCTATCCCCCTCTCTCCCCCTCACCCTATCCCCCTCTCCCCCTCTCCCCCTCTCTCCCTCTCTATTCACAACAAAAAAAAACACCAACATACAAAATATATACGGTCGAATTGAGAAACCTCGTCCTTTTTTTGAAGTCGGTTAAAGCATGTCGTGACAACTTTTCGTAAGATTTTTTTCCGTCTAGCCCCCTTTCACAACGCGCGATAACTTCGTTCCAAAAAATGATATTTAAGTGATTAAAAAAATATTTTTGATAATATGTACCTACCTACAAATTTGTACGGAACCCTCGGTGGGCGAGTCCGACTCGCACTTGTCCGGTTTTTTGTTGATGTTTTTGAAAAGTGTACTATTTAGAGACAACGTTTTATTTTTCCGGTAATCTTTACACCAACTTCTATCTGGCCATGCCTTTGACTCTGTGTCGATCTCGTCTCTTGTGACAGGCTGGAAAGGTATGGAATAAGGGAAACGGTACTTAAATTCTTCAAAGACTTCCTTACTGGCCGTATGTAGAGGGTTAAAGTGGGAAGTGCTATTAGGTTGGATGTCGCAGTCATATGTGAAGTCCCACAGGGTAGCATTCTCTGTCCTAGTCTTTTCCTGATTTATATAAACGACTTATGTCAAATGACACTGAATATAGGCGAAAACGGCGCCGAACGTTGCCGTCGGCATCCAATCGGCTGCCATCGGGTCCGTTCGGAGCCGGTCGGCCATGCATCGTGGAATACGAATGGAGATTACGGTGCAGCAACTAGCGAATCATTGAAGTTGTGTTCTTCAAGCGACAGTTTCAAAAATGGATACGGAAGAAAAACTAATTTCTTTAGTTCAGACATATGATTGTGTTTATGACGTTAATTCCCATAAATACAGTGACAAGTTGTGTAAACAAAAAACATGGGAAAGAATAAGTAAAGAAATAGGAATTCCAGGCAAGGGCTAGCAAAACGACGTCCCACTCCACCATATTTTAAATAAAATTTCACTTTACGTCTACGCGGTGCAATGTGAGCAGCACTTCTGAGCGCTTAGAGTGCGTACGGATTCCAGCGGACGCTGTCGGCTGCCGCGGCACGCGTACGGCTACCACGGCAGCCGAACGCATGCCGCGGTAGCAGTACGGCTCCGACGGACGCGTTCGGCTGCCGCGGCACGCGTACGGCTCCGTTCCGATGCGGCGCGACGCGAGCCGGTTGGTCTGAATCGCACCTTAGACGTAAAATTTCCTGACAACCTCATATCGAGATGGTTTTGTCACGAGTCCGGAAACTTCCATGGGTTTTAAAAATCTAAGGCATGTAGCTGTCTGCCGGGGTCGCGTGATTGTTCGAAAGAGATACCGTGGCCACGGCACATGGGCAACTGAAGGAACACGGGTGGGTTTTATTCAGTAAAAGTCTGACACGCTCTCCCGCTCCGCCCAGTGCGGGAGAAGTCATTTGATGATTTCCCAACCAAAAAAAAAAAGGCATGTAGCTGTCAGCAATCTCCTCCGTATAGTTTATTATGCATTGGCACAATCGGTTATTGATTACTACAATGGGGACTTAGGGAGGTGCATGTAAAACGCATCTCTTACACTTAGAAAAAGCGCAATGGTCACTTTTTTTCATATTTTTGTTTTCATTTGTGTTTACCTATTTTAAAACTGTGTTTCGTAGCACATATGTTTGTATATTCCTTTGCTGACTTTAGTGTCTAAGACAAATATAATGGAAGTGTACACGTACACCTAGAGGAGCCAGTGGCAAACAGGTTTCTGCAATCATTTATGTCAATAAAGAATTACTATATTTATAAAATTACTACATATACAGACAGACTGAGTCTCACCTTAAGGGTTCCTTTTTACCATTTTGTTACGGAACTACAAAACACGTTACCTGCCTCTTATAAGCTGATTGAAAGAATAATGAAACAAACATAATATCAAACGAAGCGCTTTCGTCTTTTTATTCGAGCCAAATTAATTCCTTCGTATGCTTGTTCAAGTCAGGCCATATAACGGGTGCCCAGAAGTAAATACTTATCAACGATAATATTACTGTTGTAACTGTAGGGCCAACACCGGCTTTCACCTGTAATAAGCAAATTACAATTTTAATTTGAATGTATGAAGATGCAACTATATAAAATACCTATTGTCACATAGAATGACATCCACTCAATCCACTATAGATATGTATAACTACGTCTTCTCGTCATATATATCGTAAGGTTCAAGACTTTTGCCCTTCATCAATACATCCTGTCGGTGATATGCACGTGATATGGGGGCCAAGTTTACTAATTCACCAATGTTGTAGTGTGAGTTGCCCTAAGATTGATGATTAATCCGGTTTCAACTAGAATATGCAGTGCTGATATGGAGTCCCTATTATAATAAATATACTGACTATATCGAGCGTTCACATCGGAAGTTCTTGAAAATGATGCATTGCCATTGTTCTAGAAGGCGTATTTACCAACCCTATAGTGACTTCCTAAAAAATATAACTTGCTCTCTGTGAAGTTTAGAGGTACCTTTCTTGTAACTATGTTTCTATATTATGGCCTGTGTGATAAATCGTATGATTATGTGGAAAATCTGTAACATGTTCTGCTATGTTGCACCTAGAACTATTTTTGCCTCTTTTGCCATCACTCCTAGTCATACGGATGCAAATCTTTAAAATATGTAAAATGTTATAAAAGTGTATTAATTGACAAATAATGCAAATTATTTACATATATTATGGTTGACTTTGCATTACAGTACGTATGGTTGAGCGCTGCGCAATCACCGCCCTCTGTCGCAAAATCGGTTGAGTGCATAAAAAAAGTTTGAAGTAAAATCTGTCACAAATTTTATGCTCTACAATTTTTACTATACATGTAAATATAATTCGAGCAATAGAAACCGAGATAATCGCGACCTTTAACTTTGACCATGAATACCTTGTGACGCAGACCGAGATTATATAAGACTATTGAGACAATTTATAGAACGCCAAAATGAAGGTATATACAAAAATTCAGCTTATTATCCTTCATTCTGAAGTTGATGGCTAAAGTGACTGGACCATCTGGGTTTGTGTCGGTAGTCTACTTTGCAGAAACAGGTTAAAAGTTAAAATCCAGACCAAGAGTGATACATGAACCTGGCAACATGTGGCGAGCTGTTTGGCAGTAGCGAATCCACGGACCCATTCTTCTAGGAGAAGTCTTGTGCCTCATATAGCTTAGTTTCCTTTACCTACCGGCCAAAGTGAGCACTATTAAGGAACAGATCTCCCAACTCATCTTTGTTTTGCTCTTTCCAGGAGTCAGATGACATTGTTATTCAAGTATTAATAGTAAGTTGGTTTAATTTACTTACACCTACTTTTTTTAATTTTTTTATTTATACATATAGTTTTAACACAGGTTCGTTTCTGTTTAGTACCATTAAACCAGAAATGGTTTGTATTGATACTTACAATAATGTAGTCTGCTCAGTGCCATAGTTTCAAAAGGTATTACATGTCCAGGCTTGACTAAGAAAAGAATTTCTAAATTGACGAAGGGTTTTGATTGTATTTGAAAAATATCGTCACAAATAAGCTATGGTTTTCAAATCATTCATAAATGTGTATTCTGTTTATATTTTGTGTATTATTTTAAAATTTCTTTGACATAATCTTGGGAGGGTCCCATGAGTCCGGGGGGTTGCCGGACCGTTAGTAGGTGTACACAAGGCCGATACCAACTCTAATATTCTAGTTCTGCAAACATCCGCAAGGCTCTAGTCCATCTGTGTGGATGCACGAGCAGCCCCTACCGCCGGCCGTTTGCAGTATCTAATGTTTTATTTAGGCATCGTTAATATTCCAAGAAGTTACTCACCATTTTCATTGTGGGTATATTCGCAGCGCTCTGAATAACTAAATTTCCTGGAGTGCCTACAGGTAAGCAGAAACAAAATGAAGCCGAAATACCAGAGGCAATATTATACCACAACGGGTGTATGTTAATTTCATTAGCCTGAAAAATGTGATTTTTTTATCATTATTTTTTGTGTACAGACAATTTAATGGTGAAATAGAAATGGAAAATTTATCTGCTTCCATTAGACAGATTTATCTAAATATGCGTTACTAAGGTCCGCCGACACCCTTCCTTTTTCAGTGGGAGCAGCTTTTCAGTTTTCTACTGGCCAACTTCCAAATATGCACTCAAATGTCCTATTAATCGAAAGAATCCAGAGATCTTAATCCAGAGACCTCTGACGGCCAGAACCCATATACGGCCAGAATGGCCATCAGGTTCTGGAGCAGTGTTTTTGACCTAAAGCCTTTGTACTGCTACTCTAAGTTCTGCCTGGGCCACTTCAGACAAATTATCATCTTCATATTCCGGGTTGGTCACTATAGAAGGCGGAACTATATATGGCGGTGTGTGCTCCCGTTGTGAGGTAAAATAAGCGCTCACCACTCTTTCGAGCAGCTGCAGCTGAAGGCTACGGGAAAGTGGAGGTGCCCACGACCGGAGTGAGAACAGGTGTAACTTTATCTTGCCATTTTTTTTTGTCCTTTGTCTATAAGGTCCAAGATAAAACCTATCCCAGTTTTAGCAGTAGGTCTTAAGCAAAATTGTCAGTCTAAGTTGCCAGTAAAAGAATAAATGCTCTCTCTACGTTGCCTTTTCCCATTTATGTTAAGGTCGGTTTCCAAACCAACCGGATGCAGCTAAATACTAGAGTAGTATTTTATATGGAGGGAATGCCTACCTCACTTCCACAACCATTTTATGGGGTAAAACGATATGGCTATATATAGGTATAACTGGATGGCACACTAGTGGGCTTCTGACTACGAGTAACGACTTTCAAATATTTGCGAATGATAGACAGAACCAACGACTTAAAGTAATTTTCAAAGCACAGGCCTCGATATGTAATAATTGATTGGCCATCATATACTAACCAATGCGGCAAGCGTAGCTTAACCTTAGATTCCCCTTGCCACTGTTATTATTTTGCCACGAGTCCCTTTGCGAGCGGCTTATTGCACTCGTTAAGTATACAAAAATAACTTTTTTCTTAAAATGTTCTTACCATTCGCATCACTATTGGCGTGATCACATTGCACACTGCCACATTTGAGGCAAAGTTTGTCATGAAAACAGTAAAGAAAATTATTAACAGGATGATAAAGAAATTTGGAAAGATGTTGAGATTTCTCAGCAAGGTCCCAATTTTCCCATTCAAATCTGAATGTTCCTTCTTGGCTGCCTCAGAGAGAGCGAATCCACCTCCTGGAATATGTTTAATCTCATTAATCGCACATCATACAATTTGAAAATTTAGACTAAATATTCTTAGTTAGAAAGACCTAACATAATCCATCACTTAAAATGAGTTCCTTGTTAGTCTACTAGGCTAGATTGTAAATTAAGAACTTCAGATCTCATTATTATAGGGAAAAAAAAACTATTTTAGGCATTTTATTTTAAAAAAAAGACAGAATACTGTTTAATACGACACAGTTTGTGAAACACAACATACAAAAATCAAAGAAAAAATAGTGAAAAGTTTTTAACAACAATAGTGTGTGCCTTTTGCCAAAAAAGTTCATTTCAGCATTAAAGCTCAGACAGACAAGACAGCATCTGTCTGATGCTGTCTGACGCTGGTTTTGTAATGAACTTTTACGTACAATTGACGAAGAGTAGCAACAGTTCTAACATACTTAATACATATTTTTATACTTATAAATAAATAAGTAATCAATAAAATACGAAAACAAAAAAAAAGAACGAAAACAACAATACCTGTTTTAGCTAATCCGATTCTTAGCAATTAGACTCTGCATCATCTTATTTACACTAGCATATATATGGATCATGGCTTAGATCAAAAAAAAAAAACGTCATCTCTGACTAATATGATAATCAAAGTTATCTGGGTTATAAGTGCAGGAATGTAAAGTCTGCACTAATTTTCAAAACACTGCTTAGTGAATCAAAAAGCGTGGCCATAAAAGCCACCTTCAAGAAAGTATGTTGAAAAATGCTATAAGACTAGGCTATTCGAATCTGAAAACTTTTTAAAGAAACCTTTGATTTTGTTTTTAAATATTAGGTATGCATGGTCAATGCCAATAAAATAATAGTATTAAACACAACTTGTTAGAAATTGAAAATATAGTGCAAAATAAATGCATAAAATTTCAATTATACGTTAATAGTACTGCTATAGCATGTTTAATGTGTTACCTAACAGAAACATAAAACTATAGGGCATCACTTCATTCATCAGTACCCAATTTAATACTGAAGGAACTGGCTTGTCCGGTAGTTCGTCAACTGAAAAATGCATAAAACAGTTATAAAAATTATAACTTCATTTTTTATTTTGATGGTCACAGGAAGACTCGTTTGACTAAACTAGCTGTTGCCGAACTGTCCATAGTAATTTATGCCCCGAATTGTATCTTTAGTACCTTTTTATTTTATTTTTTCGAATTCATCTAATGACTTTTCCTGCTCTGGACGGAGCGGGAGGGCATGTCACACTTTTACTGAAAACGTGTTCCCGTGTTCCTTCAGTTACCTGTGCCAGGGCCACGGTACCTATTTCGAATTAATCCGCAACTCTGGCAGGATCTTTAGTATCCTGACTTTATGAAGAAAAGAAAATCAAAAGTCATTTATTCAAATTAAGCTGAGGATCAGCACTTTTCGAACGTCAAAATTACAAAAGACAGTCCCCCCAAAACGCCCACCCGTCGCGCACTTCCTAGTGCTTTAGCTGGGAAGAAGTGGCCAACAAACTCCCCAGCAGCACAGCTGTCTGTCCAGTTAGAAGAGCTTGATTCTATACAATGGTATATAGTAAAACATTAAGAGACACAAATTAAATTAAATGATGTGCTATAGGTATGCCAAAAGGATGAGAATGTTCCCTATTCTCTATAGAAAAGGGAGGTGTTCAAAGAGTGTTGTCTCTGGTGGGCGACATACTGCCCGACGATTGTTGTTAGATTTCAGTTCACCTATAATATATGCCAAAGAGGGCAGTCGTGGCTCTGTGGTACGGGAATGACTTACGAGTTGGAAATTATTGGTTCAAACCTAGACAGGTGCTTCGCTTTGTGAAAATCATTTCATCATCACTACCCTCAAAACTGTGAAGGAAAACATCGTGAGGAAACCAGCATGTCTTAGAACCAACATTTCGAAGACATGTGACATCTACTAGCCCACACTTAGCCCGCATGGTGGATTTTGACCCACTCCATCTCACGGAGAGGAGGCCTGCCTCCCAACAATTGCAACATACTAGGTTGATTATGCATTATGCTATATGCTACCCACGCAGCTCTGCTTCTGCGATGTACGATTATGTTGGATTATAATGAAGGATTATTATTTAAGGCGTGATGCCGTAGTTCAAATGTGGCGTTTTGAACAGAAATTGGTTTATGTATCAAGTATCTTAATTTAATAAACAAGGTTATCGGCATGTAAGATGTAGACTTAGTCATAGTGCTTAATCAAGGGCTGCCCTAAATAATTATATAAATAAAATGTCAGTATTACTGTTTGCGGAGCAATTTAAGAAAATATCCAGAGTAGATGGCAGAAGAAGCATTAAGAAACAAACGAGGAAAGCCGCTGCAGAGTCTTGTACGCTGAAATAAAATAAAATAACTATACAAGTTATCTGCTTCGTACCGAATAAGCTTGAAATAGTATGTTAAATAATTTCTCTGAATAGTATACAGCTAAGTCGCTGTTTTCGTCCGTTTGTTACTTCGCCTACTTTTTCTAAACCATTCAACGGATTTTGACACACTTTTCAGTATCATTTAGTTTTCTTTCAAAATACTGAATTATTTGATTATTTATGTTTAATTGAATCCATACTAATATTATAAATGGGAAAGTGTGTTTGTCTGTTTGTCCGTCTTTCACGGTAAAACGGAGCGACGAATTGACGTGATTTTTTTAAGTGGAGATAGTTGAAGGGATGAAGAGTGACATAGGCTACTTTTTATTCCGCGACTTTGTCTGCGTCCGCGATAACCGAAATTTACGCGAACGAAGTCGCGGGCAAAAGCTAGTGCTTAATAAATTGTCAAATAATAAATCCATCTTCATGTTTTGAGAAACGAATATGACAGGTTATGAACAAATAATTATATTTTTTTAAATACATACAATTTATTGTCGTTTAACTTGAAATAATCAGAAATAAAGTCACCCCATCCGGGAAATATTTGTGGTGAACGACAGAAGAACAGCAGCATAGCGCCACTAAACAATATTATAACCATCTGTAAAAAAAAGAAATTCTGTGTTCTGTAAAAAATATCTCGTGAAAATTTAGATGAAATCAACTGTACTGTAATTGTGTCCAATGGCATAACAGCCACGACTTACGATTTGTAGGTCTTAGGCGCAAACCCAGGCAGGGTTTTACTTTGTATAAATTATTTCATCACTACTGCTTTTAAAACGGTGAAGGAAAACATCGTCAGCACACATAGTACCCATTCCAGCCCGTTCTCACCAAAAAGAGTTTTTGTACCAGATGTAAGAACATTATAGGTTGATTATAGTTATGCAGCTATGATGTGAGGTGAAAACCTGATGCTAGAAATTAGCACTTACTTCAAGAAAACTATATCTTAGGGTTCATACGCACAGCGGTTGCGAATGCAGCCAGCCGGATTGCGGGCAGCCGCATTCGCAACTGCAACGTGCGGTTGAAGAACCGTAGCGATTTGCGGTTATATCGAGCCATTTCAAAGATGGAAGCGAAAGAGTTGCTGCTATTTACTACATTTACATACGTTACGTAAAGAAGAAAAAACTAAGCAAGAAGTACTAGGAGCATCCTTATTTGCAAACACGAGATGAAAGCAAGCATTTTGTAATATTTTCGAAGAACACACACATTCACTCAATAGCGGGCAGCCGCAGACTGAGCCGCGCACAGTACTTATAGCAACCGTCCGGATAGCCATCACTTAACCCAGATCCAGCATGTCCCTTGCTGCCCTCCCCCAGTGATTGCCTAAGCCGAGGTGCGAACCCCCCTCGGGGTTACCCTTAGGACTTTCGCTTTAGTTTTAATTTTACTATGGCCCGGCTGGAGGTCTAAAAAGTTTACTTTTTAGAAATCGCCGGCCAAAAATCCGTTTAAGTAGTCAGAATCTTTTTCAGATTAATTACGAGATGTCCAACAAAAAAAAAAAAAAATAGCCATCACTCGGCCCGCAGCTCTCCGAGCGACCGGAACGGTCTGCGGGTAGCCGCAACGCAATGCGCATAGAAATAAATATTACATACATAATTGTGCTTGCAGACAGCCACACGGGTAGCCGCATTGCGGCTACCCGCTTAGTGCGTATGATCCATTAGTTTTCACGTTTTCACGATAAGATTATTAACAAAATACTGGTTCGTCTCGGTATCAAAGGCACTTCTAAATATTTTTCCAAATATTATTAGCTTATTGGATAACCCATGCGGAAATTAACTTCTGTACGGGTCAATCGATCATTTGAAGCTACGCCTACGGTGGTTGGTCCGTGAATGATGGCCATCTTTGCGTAGGTAGACCCCACTGTGCCTCGTAGCAGCAAAATTAATTAAGGTAAGCAATAAAATCTTACTATTTCCCAAAAAGTTATTTTCCCTAATTTTTGCCAATTTTCTTCAACCGCATTCTTAGCAGCTAGAACTCCCTCTTCAGATATCTTTGCACTTTGGGCAGCTGGACTCTTAGGCCTGAAATTATTTACTGGCTCATAGAATTGCCATAACATAAATCAGTATGTTGCATGCTTGGCTTACAACACTTACTCCAAAACAACGTTTAAAATTAATCAAAACAACAGTTTCGAGAAACCGAACCTAAAAATAAACTGCATAAGTACTATGTGAAAAATATTTAAACCAACTGAATGTTTTTACCGTCTCGCCAAAAACTGAGTATAAAAGGTGAACGTTGTAGAAACCTATTATAAAGAAACAAAAATTAAATAAATTAACCTATCAGTTAATACTATAAATTATTTAATGTAAACTTTTCATTAAAAATACCCTCTAGCAAACAATACTGTACACTTATCAGCGTCAAAGACACCATCCTGGAATATTCCAGCAACACCTGAGGAGGAACACTCGGCAAACAATTAATCGATTTGGCGTAGGCCAGTCAGTCCACTGCCCATCAGCTGTTTCAATAGTTTTACAATAATGTAGTTATTATAATTGGAAAGAAGTTCCTTATCGCGCGTTGCGAAAGGGGGCTAGACGGAAAAAATTAAGACCAAAAGTTGTAACGACACTTTTTGTTATAGTTGTAAGCCGTGCGGCGTGCGCGTGTTTCTTTGTCTGTCTCTCTCTCTCTCTCTCTCTCTCTCATAGAAAGCAAGCCAGTATTATGAGTATAGATAGTAATGTTCAAAATTGTCGTAATCATAATTTTCTAAATTAGTTTTAAGTTAAATGTCTTTTATTATTATAATTATAATGTCAATTTTGAACATTACTATACTCATAATTCTGGCTTGCTTTCTATGACGATTAGAAAGTCAGAAGAAATTCAGATTAATAATTTTTTTTTAGTGAGTGATTGTGTCAAGAATTTAACATCCACAGGTTTGTCTTCATTTCTACCAAAAGTTTTAGCAACCTTACGAGATTTAATTGATAGGTTTACAGTTTCCGTGGCTAAAACTAGGTCCAGCAAGTTACGTATGTATAAGTATATCTGGTCCTGTGTGCAGTCACAGCCAAAGATGAAGAACGAAATCTCGCTCATTCATGCACTATCGCAGATTTCACCGATTACTATCTCCTAATTTGGGTTACTATTGCTATTGCGGTATGGGCTATTGTTGAACGTGAGCGCCGTAGGGTATTTTCTTTTTCATGTATGACATTTGTTAACTTAATAGTGTCAGACAAATATTAGCGTAAAAGGATGTATCTACTTACATAACAGACCATTTTTGTTGTCGACACTCAAAAACGCCAGCCATTATATTCGATGGCTTTGTTGTTATTTAATTTAAATATCAAACCTACTTCGGGTACTTCCCGTGGATCTTGATTCATATAATTTGGCAAGAAACAAAGTCTAAATCGTTAATCAGTCGTTTTATGACACAAACAGATTTTTTTTGCGATTATAAACTTACACTTGAAGTTTTATAGTTCACCGTGACGTACATCGAAGTATAGGATAATATTTATTGAACTACAAAGTTTAGTTTGTTCTTTGGCTAAATTTATGCTAAATATTGAAATTGAAGCCTACATTGTGCGTGGTCCAACACATACTTGATCGGTTTATTTGTATGAAATCAAACTACTAATACTCTAGGGTAATTGTGCGTATTATACACATTCACGTGCCTAATTTTGGATCTTAGCACCCTTTTTTTTTGTTGGTGGTAAATCATCAAATGACGTCTCCCACTCTGGGTGGAACGTGTCAGACTTGTACTGACTAAAGGTCACCCGTGTTCCTTCAGTTGCCTATATGCCAGGGCCACGGTAACTCTGTCGAATAGCACCTGAAGCCCTAAGCTGAGTTTAACATCTTGATGAGGGGGAATGTCGTGAATTATATAGTAACTAGACACTCTATTAACACCTTAAGTAACTAGACAAAATACGTTAATTTGCGGTAAATATTACGTAAAAAAATAACACAAACAAATAATACAGCGATGGAATTGCGGAACACACTAGCAGTACGAATGGCTTTAATTTTGACGAATCAACAACTTTCTTTGTTGACCAGACAAATTTTTCGAACATAACATAAAGCGATGGATTTTTAATCCGTTGCTTTATATTATGTTCGAAAAATTTGTCTTTAGCTTTCATAATAATTTAGATTCTGATTGTTATGTGTGTTATGCAATTAGCGTGCAAACAAATTTATGAAAACGTTGTACACACCTTAAAAATCCCAGATACACAACTATTAGGTAAAAATAAATTCCGACCTCTAGGAGGATCATGTAAGGTATTGAAAATGCAGAGAACTTTGGAAATGATAAATATTCTGGCGCCAATGGATATGTCCTGAAATAACACATGAAAAATTTACCTAATATAAAATATTTTAATCATAAACAACTGTTTTACAAAAAAAAAAAAACAGCCGATTTCCGAAAAACACTACGAAGGGTTTTTTCCTTAATTTTTACTTTCGCAAGACTGTGGCAAATCACGACAATACAAAGTTATTTGAATTTTGTGGAGACTTGCGACCATGACACCAATTTCCAAAGTTTTTGAGTCTCACTTTATAGTTGTACCTACTCCACATAAATTCGTATACCACTACTTACTTTGTTGGTACATCATAAACAGGAGGTTTTTTTTTTTATCTAGCCTAGCGTAGCCTCCACTCATAGGTTTCTCTCAATTCAATGTATCTTATTATACTTCCTATTTGGCAGAACCTATCCAGATCGTCCCACCATCTGCTACGTGATCTGCCGTGATACCGCTTTGTTGTCTCATACATTAAAAAAGGCATAGAATTAAAGCGGCAGTTCAATATTTGAGTTATGGTAGGTAAAAAAAATAAAAAACGCAGCTTTGCAAACTAGTTTAGCAGTAAAAACTGAGCAGTAAACTAAATAAAAATGAGTCAGAAAATAATTTAAACGGGCAGTTCAATAAATACTGAACCGTGGAATAGTTGAACTGGGTGGTTAAGCGCGTACAGTTCTCAAATTATAATTGATTAGTAATAATTTTTATTTTAAGCAGTTCTGTAAAAGATGAGGCGGTAAAATGGGAGGAACAGCGCTATATTCAATGAATGACTCATATTCCAAACGTTGTTTTAAGAGATAGAATCGTTTCTGGCACGTAGGAGGGTACAGTTTTAACCTAACCTAACCTCCCAAAACCAAATCGGATTAGGGTATTTCAAGGTATTATTGCTTCTAGAGGGACTCACTAATTTTGTAACCGCCGAAAAATTAAATGACTACCCATTAAATTTTTCAACTGATCATGATAACTTCTGTATTGTTTAAATAACAGTTGTAAAAATTAATTCCCATTAAAAAAATGTATTTAGGCGAATATACAACCTCCTCCTTTTGTAACGTCGTTTAAAAATAGTCGCCTACGTCATTAGTCATTTACGTCACCGGAAATGTTTTGCATAGTCTTTAATAATTAATCAATTTACCTTTGGAAGAGTCCTTTGAAGACTAAATTAGTAGCAGTGCCCACTAAAGTGCCGATACCTCCTAAAACATAACATTCATCAGATAATATACGTTCAGGGCATCAGATAACGCAGAGGTCAATACACCCTTTTTTTCTGGGTGAGAAATCATCAAATGACCTCTCCCGCTCTGGGTGGAGTCGAAGGGCGTGTCAGACTTTTACCGACTGAAACCCACCCGTGTTTCTTCAGTTGCCGATGCCAGGGCCACGGTAACTCTTTCGAACAAATGCGCAAGCCTAGCAGAGGGTCAATACACCCTAAGGTTCAAATTCTGTGTGTAAATTCTGAAAACATTTCAACTTGAAAACTTCCGTGGAGTGAGCTCTAACAGTGTCATAACACTGATACTGGGGAAAAGGTTTTCAAACAAAATAGCATAACAGAAATTCGTTCTATTCTATTCAGAATATTAATACTGTTGCATATCTACAACGCTACAAGGCTATGGTCTATAAGGCTATTTTGGCAGAATATCAATGCTTTTGCATATCTACAATGCAACAAGACTATGGCCTATAAGGCTATTTTGGTAGAATAGCAATACTTTTACATATCTACAACGCTACAAGGCTATGGGTCTATAAGGTTTTTTTTTTGGCACAGTAGCAATGCTGCTGCATATCTACAACGCTACAATGCTATGGTCTTTAAGGCTATTTTGTCAGAATAGTAATGCTTTTGCAAATCTACAACGCTATAATATCAAATGGAGACGTAACGAAATGTGTGCAAAACAAATACGCGTGAGTTCAGTCATTTAGCGCCAGGGCAGTCCAGTTTTTTGTAATTTGCAGGCTAGTGTTTGGCCGGTGTTCATTTTATCTCATTGAAAGCCTAATTCATGAAATACTCATTCAGTGGGATTAAATGAACAAAGAGGGTTGTTTTAGTGATTTTAATTATTATAATTTTGTGAAGCCATATTTGTTATGGTTGCATCGAATCATATTTTAATCTAAATACAACCTGAACACGGACCTGCGAATTGCAAAAACTTATGAAAAATTGAAAGTCACGGGCTAACTTAGCACGAGGTATCGAAGAGATAGAAGTACTAGAAGAGATAGTCAACTCACCAACTGTTGCAGAAAAAGAAGCAGCACAAAAATAACAAGTGGTTATATCGGAAGCTATCATTTCACCGTTACTATCTTTCTCATTTATGATTAACAGGTTTTGCTGCAATTATAAGAATATTATTAGCCAATGGTGCGTAGTTTGATAGGTACCTAATGTGTAATAAACCTAACAAAGTTTATCTATACTATATTACTACATATACTATTTTTTTTTTGGATGGGAAATCGTCAAATGACTTCTCCCGCTCTGGGTGGAGCGGGAGGGCGTGTCAGACTTTTATTGACTAAAAACCCACCCGTGTTCCTTCAGTTGCCCATGTGCCAGGGTCACGGTATTTCTTTCGAACAATGTTTGATTGAACGCGCTAATCTCAGAAACTACTGGTCCGAATTAAAAAAATATTTTTGTGTTGGGTAGCCTATTTATCGAAAGAGGCTATATAAAATCACGTTACATCTAAGAGGAGCGGAGCAGTAATGAAAAATGTTGCAAAAATGGGGAAAATTGCACGGGTAGGCGATTCGACGCGACGGGAAGGGTCGGGGAACAAGAAATTTAACGCGGACGAAGTCGCGTGCAGAAGCTAGTCAAGGATAAAATGAATGAATATGGAACAAAATAATATAGTAAGTGACGCCGTGAAAAACGAAATTTTGGAATTGTCAGTCACCAAAAGAGATGAACCATGGTCGTTGGATATAGTTGAAGGTTAATGAGAAATCGAGAGAAGTTTTCGAAGTTTTAAAGACATTTAATTTGATAAATGAACTATTTGTTTCGTAGTTCTTGTTTCAATTCAGTTTTATTTGAAAAAATCCATCTGTTTCTTATTAAATTCAAACTATGAATATCCGACGACCCAGATAACTTATCTCCTTTAGGTCTCCAAAGGAAATAAGGTACTTGATCCTAAGTACACAGAGTACAGAATCCTAATTCCAGTTACCGCAGTACCGGTTACCGATGTGTGTCCGTGTTCAGTGGCTGTAAGAACGTAACATGTCCAAATTATAAAAAAATATACACATTACTCACGTTTTCAAAAATACGTAACACAGCAAAAATTATAGGCACCATCATGGTCGTCGCAGCGGTGTTTGTGATCCACATCGAGAAAAACATAGTCGTGACTGACATTGTGAACAGCAATCTGCATATTTATAATATTTTATTGTCAAAATTATTCAATTCCGGAATTACAAAATAAAATAAACCTAGTGGAGAAACAGGCGCTTTATTATTTGTCAATTTTTTGATCACCACTGCTCTCAAAACCGTGAAGGATAACATCATGAGGAAACCACCATATCCTATGACCAAACAATTCGAAGATCTGTGGCAACTAGCACGGGGTCAGCGGAGTGGGTTATGGCCCACTCCCTCTCACAGAGAGGAGGCCTGTGTCCCAGCAGTGGGAACATTATAGGCTGCATATGTAATCATAAAATCAGTGATAATAAATAAAAACCTGTAGTGAGAGTAGCCAATAATCCGGATGGCATATAATGCCAGCCTTTGGTGTAATCCTGACTGTTCCACGGCATATGCAAGTACCATGCTTCCGTAGAACATTAGAACAGTATCCTGAGTTTAAAAATAAAACATGATAGAAAATAAACTATGCATATACTGAGTTCTGAAAGAAAGGAAGGTAGTAAATAATAATTATGATCGGCTGTAAAGCTTTGGTTTCCTTCGAAAGCGGACATTTTTCACACCAGAAGCGCCAGGGTAGCCCACGAAATTCACTTTTTCTTACGATCTTTACAATTTGTAGAGGGGATTGCGTATCATACGCTTACATTATCAGTAGAAATCGCTTTCATTTCGACAGTTGCACAAAATTCATAGCGTTGTTTACGTTGCTAAGCAAATATTTTTTTTAACTCTAAAAGAATGGGTTACCAATAAGCTACATATTATGACGACACCGTTTGTGTACAAAATGCTAGCTTTACTTCGTGATATTAGAGTTTATAAACCATACTTGTAGACTTTGCTTGGAACTCCCATAATTGAGGCCCAACTTTCCTCCATGTTACTATCACAGGTCTAAATATCTTGAACTGATTTACCATTTACTTTAAAATGTATTTTACCTTCTTATACCTACTCACATTCATATAACATTGACACGTAGTCCGCGTGTCCATTACGCCAACCAGAGGGAAAATAACTATAGGGAGAAAAGACGTAATTGGCAAAGGAATACATTCCGTTACCCAGAAAATTGCCATCAACAGAAGAGTGTAAGCACACCACTGATATTTCTGAAAAACATATTTATTATTATTCCTAAAAATATAATAAGATATATTGTTATTTCGGGCTTTTCTAGGAGAGAGCTTTTGAACTATTCATAATTTTAATGCACCTTTTGGCTGCAGAGCTACATATCATAGATCACATTGTGATCACACCCGTTTTTTGGACTAGGGGTTTATTTATAATTGTTACTAATGATTAGCAACTAATATTACCATACAAACACTCGTATGGTGTTCAAACATCTCTTAAATTTAAGCAACAATAGGCGTAAATATCCTGAGTACTTGACTAGTCTCCGTTGTCATTGGCTACACTGACCGGTCAGGAGGTTAAAATTTACTAAATGAATATGTAAAAAGATCTTACCTTTGGAGGGATAGGTGTGAGCACAGGAATTAATAAAAGAGGCGTTAACAAGCAAACCAGGCCGCGCCAGTGAGTGCTTAGGAACAATATAGCTCTTCTCCACCATGGGAATTTTGGGTCTTCAGACCTGTGCATGAATGAAACTGAGGAATTAGAATTAAGCTTTTAAAGTTATTGTGTGATGAGCTACTGTTAAGTAGGGGTATTTCTGTGACCTATGAATGTATTTGCAACTATTTAGTACCCCATAAAGCCTAGAAGGAGTCTTTCCCATCTCTTTTAGTATAAACCATCTATTATATATCGACGTAAGTACTGATTTAGAGCGTCAAGTTTTAAAACGAATTTACCCGTCAACAGGTTCATCTTCTGTTTGAGCCTCGGTAAATTCTTCCAAAGCTTCAGCCATGACCAGATGAGAATTAATCAATAGGTAATAATTAAGGTACCACGTAAATGAGTTTATTATAGAATTATCACTAGGCAACAAATCGAGTTGGTCATGTATCAGGCTGGCAAAACTAGGAAGTTCCTCTAATAGTCAACTGCATGACGAAACGGAAACATAAAATAATCTAAGTCTAAATAAAAAAATATTAAAAAATGTTCATGCAAAATAAATATTCATAAAGCATCAAAAAAAAATCATCTGCATCGTTGTCAACTGGAAAAGTGCCCATAAGGCTGGCAGGATTGCCACGTTATATGGCAATGCTGATTCTATGGCAAAAAATAGGCCAGCCCTCTGGTCACGTGAAGAGTCGACCAGCCGCTTGGCAATGTCTCAGAATATTATGTGGGCACTCGGACCCCATGGCCCAAGAGTTTCAACCCCAAACGGCTCGAACATGTAATTTCCAATTAGGTTGGAATAATTACGCCGTTTGATATTTTCCGCACCTGCAGCAGCCGCTCCAGCACAGCCCGCCGTGGTAAGAAGATGAGATGGCGCAAGGGTGTCGACACATGTTGCATCCCACACCAAAGGCCGACCTAACTTCCAGGGCCTTATGGTCATTTCATCTGGTCTCTTCCCATCGTCACGCGCCAAGCCACTGCATTCTAGAACAGCTGGCACCCCGGCGATGACCAGAGCACGACGGATGATGTCATTGATGCTGTTGTGCCGTGCTATCCACCCTACGCTCCTATTGCAGGATAGGCCATGGTGTCCGAGGCAGTCAACACCTTCACCGCATTGGCAGCGATGCAAAGCCACGTAAGGAGCGCCCAGACGCAGGCAAGTAGCAAACCGAAAGGTGGTGTCACTCAGCATAGTACCTATGTCGGGTGACGGTAGTGACTGAAGCCAGAGGCCCGACTCCCACTCGCCCACAGCCAGAAGGCGGGCACGCTAAACAGTACTGGTGGACGTATTAATTAAATTATTCCGTACCAACCTGCAGAGCGGCTCAACTCACTGTCTCTAGGAAGACGGGTTCACGGGCCTATCTGTATTCGGGCAAGTAATTTTCCAGGCATTCACTGCATCTGTGAACCACGGCACTTCAGAGTCAACCAGGGAAGGAGCTAAAATTTTCTTTGTCAACTTTTCAATGCTGTGGACAGAGGATAGGAACGCTGGTAAGCTAATACTAGTAATTTTACGGACGCCGACACCCCCAAATGGATGGGTAGAGCGGCCTGAAGCCACGCTCGGTCATCTAAGGCCACATTTAAAATGGATGTTAGTGTGCTGCGAATAATTTGGTCAGTTTTGTCCAAGAGCTGTGGCTGCTTCCATAAAGAGGAAGAAAGTATATAAAATTTGGGCCAATACAACAGTATCTAATCAGGGTAAAAGCTGAGTGTAAATTTATTTTGGAAAGCCTGTCCGAAATGTCGTTGAATTATTTAATTTTATCGCCAATGAATTGAGAAAAGCTGTCTTCGAAAATTGGGGAAGTGAAGTGCAGTGAACTTTTTTCTATAATTTTGATTTGTGGGGCTATTGCATTAAATTTATCAAGTGTCAGTTGTCTGTCGGTAATGTCAGAAAGGTAGATTTCACACTTTGATGGGTGGTCCAGGCCAATACTTTTAAATTGCTGTTTCAGCAGTTGTAGGTCTTTCAGAACGGTGTTTGCATCACCTCCTAGCGTTCCATCATCTAAATACCACTTAAATTTAAACTTTGAATTCACCAAGTTAAATTTTGAATTTAGTTTCTGAATGATAGGATAAAAACTAAGCAGAAAATGACTGGCCCGAGAGGGTCACCCTGTTAACATCCTACTGCAGATTCCAAAACATTGTCCTTGTATAATAACTTAGAGGAGTACCTATAACATTGCCACATAAAACCATAAATGTCGGGTAGTTTTATTTTTTTACTTCAACCAACAAAGTGTCCCTGTTTGTCCCAAGCTCCTTCAAAAGTCACTCACCAGCTTCCCCGACGCCTGAACTCAAAAGATCCTTTAAATGTTGTGGAGTCAGGCCGTCGAGGCCGCCAGTGGAACCACTTTGGAAGGAGCTCACGGCTGCAATCAACTGGGGAGCCAAAATGTTAAAGAAGGTTGAATTGATAAATGACTGTTAGCCACACGACTTTCTGCGAAATGCTATCAGCTGTTATGCAAAATAATATAATATCTATACTAATATTATAAAGCTGAAGAGTTTGTTTGTTTGATTGAACGCGCTAATCTCAGGAACTACTGGTCCGAATTGAAAAAAATCTTTTTGTGTTAAGTAGCCTATTTATCGAGGAAGGTATATAACATTACGCTACAACTAAAAGGAGCGGAGCAGTAATGAAAAATGCTGCAAAAACGAGGAAAATCGCACGGGTAGGCGATTTGACGCGATGGGAAAGGTCGGGGAAACAAGAAATTTTACGCGGACGAAGTCACGGGCAGAAGCTAGTTATGATATAAAAAGTTCTACCCTGAAGGGGAGACCTGTTATTATCTCCTTATTTCTAATCATTCCTTTTGTCACTGTGCTAATGATGTAACAATCCTTCTTTGAAATACCCGGGATACTGACCAATTAAAGTTACCTCCAATATCGTAAGAACGTGGAAAGACGTCTTTTCTTCAAAGCATAAAATTGCTTTAGGAAAAGTATATTTTCCATCATCATTTTAGCAACATGAAATGTTAATTATCAGGCACAAATATCTGAATTGCGTTAGAAAGTGTATGAAAAAGATTGTGTGTGCCTATAAAGTCTGAGGGTTGCCCTCCATTTCCCTAGGGTCCCTGCTACGCCATTCTGTCCGTTTAGCTCCCCATTAACTCATGGCCAAAACCGGAACTAAAGTCACCAACTTGTTTTGTCAATAAAAGTTCAGTTACATAATTTCTTGTTCACCAGCAACGCCCCCTGTCAACGACAAATTATATGATATTTACAGCAAAAAATAAAAAAATTGGCAATTATACACCACTTAAAATAAACAACCAAGTCATAAACAAAGTAGATCAAGAAAAATATTTAGGGCTAATTTTAGATAGTAAACTGACGTGGCTTCCACATATTATATTCAATATATATATTCAAAAAATTAAATTAAAATTACAATCACTCACGGGTTCTTTACGGGGTATCGTTCGTTGCTTACCACGCCAAGTTCGTTATACAATCTACTTTTCCCTTGTTAAGCCACATATTGACTACCTAGTGGTACCCCATGTACCGCTGCCAAAACACACACTAACCTACTACAAACTGCTCAAAACAAACTTTTAAAAACATTATTTAATTATGACTACCTAACTCCAACAGAAACCCTATACAAAGAAATTAAAGTAATGAATATAACACAAACATACATATATAATACATGCATACTAATTACATTAAAAAATACTTCATAAAAATATACACACAAACATAGCCTTCACCAAAAATATAAAAAAACACAAAATGAAGCTGAGACGCGAACACGACTTTTTAAAACTACACCCAACCCGCACAAACTACGGAAGAAAAACTATTGTATATGAAGGATCCAAAATATTTAATAAATTACCAAGAGACCTTATAGAATCTAAATCCATAACCACTTTTAAAAAACTACTAAAACTCTTTATAGTAAAAAATTCATCTCCCCTACACTAGTGACGAGCCACATCCAGCTACCGCTGATCTGTGTTTCACGGAAACTTGTTTTGTTTACTTATTTTGAGTTGACAGTTGTGCCTGTGTATTGAACTAACACTTGTTCATATTTTTTTAAACTACCTTCAAAACATTGTATTAGACGCCCTGTTATTTGTAATACGTCCAACATCTAGTTTATTTAATGATATGTCTAGTTTTAGTTATTCTCATGTTAAGTGAATGTAATTCTTATGAGAATAAATGATCTCAAACTTCAAATACCAAAATCAGATTATTTTCGATTTATTAGTGGGATACTAATATATAAGTATGATGAAAACTGATCACATTTAAATATAATAGGCCTCCCCCAATTGGGGCTAGCTAGAAAACTGTAAGGTATTGTGCTTATTGTTATGAATAAATAAATCATAATAGCCACACTTGGCAGGCGGGTTGACGATCGCAGTAAGGTGGTAAATGCATAGAGACCGCTGATGCCCATTCTCTAGTAAGTCCCTTAGTCGCCTTTGATGACACCCATGGGCAGAAATGGGATGATACAGACGGTTACATATCTATAGCTTGATTTGTCGCCGTGTGTACTATTATTTATGCCTGGTACCACACAGACAGGCCGCTGTCATTGATAAAAAAAATTATGTGCTGCAAAACCCAAAATACTATGCATCAACTGGGTATTTGAAACTATAATATTAACCAATACTTCCGAGACGCAACAAGTTACTTAAAAAAAAAAAGTATATTTCAGCCCAAAAACCAAAATTATTGTTCAGTTAACAGTAAATTTCGAATCATACTTTCCTTGCAATAAAAAAATAATAGTTACTCAATTGAGTTAGCAAAAATGTGACCAGTCATAAAAAAGTATGTCAATTGATTGGTGGTCTCAAATACCCAATTCTAACATAGAGTATTAATGACTTATTGAAGATTAACCTCATTTCATAATGTTATTTTGACATTTAGTGTAATTGCATTGGTTACAAAGATTTTCATATATATTTTTTTAAATTATTTAAGCAAAACTTACAGCTAAACAGATACAGTAAAAATCATCCATCACGAATATACACCGTGATATTTTAGCCGTCTTACAAAGATTGTCCACTCAATGAGTCCGACATAATATACCTCTAGGCGTGACTAAAAATTGTTACCATTTATTAAGATATTAGGAACTAAGAAAAATAAATAATGCATTCGAATTATGAAACCTCCTGTTAATAATGTTTTTAACACCCTTGCTCGTAAAGCTGATGTAATTCCACCGGTTTTAAATATGTAAAGCGGGTCATAAAAAACGCGTGTGTTACCAAAGCAAATAGTTAAGTTATAGTCCATACAAATTCCATAACAGTATTATTTGCCATTTCAAATATGGAACTGATCGCCGACGCACGACTCCAGCTATATAGTGCAGTACATAGTAGCAGCGCGCTGTTGCTATTCAAATTTCGAACTAATCGCCGCGCGGCGCCAGTCAGTAGGCAGCGCTAGAGCGCTGTTAAAATGGCGGGAAAGCAACAGTGTGCATTCACAGATTGAGTTTATTTAAAATAAAAACAGTTTATTCGGTAATTTAAAAACTTGACTGCATGCTCTAGCGTCTGCCAACATTTTCACGCAGCCACGGCAGAAAATAATCCTTGCGCCATTTTTCTCAAATTTTCTTTTCTTTGTACTTGTATTGTGAATATCTAAAAATGACAACTTTCAATAATGAAGATGAGCAATATATTACTTCAACTCCACCGGATATACTAACAGAAGCGCGAACCGCATGCGACAGTTTGCTGCCGTCGATATCTAAGGACAGATACATAACCACGTATGAAAATTTCTTGAAGTGGAAAAACATGAAAAATGCCAAGTCATTTTCCGAAAATGTAGTTTTGGCGTATTTTAATGAACTAGCTAGTAAATATAAGCCTAACTCATTGTGGACAACATATTCTATGCTGAAAAGTACCCTCAAGATGAAAAATGGTGTCGATATTAATTTATATTCAAATCTCATTTCATTTTTAAAGAGACGCTCTGATGGTTTTATAAAGAAAAAATCTAAGGTACTGTCATCAAATGACGTCAAAAAGTTTCTAAAAGATGCTCCAGATAACCAGTACCTGGCAACAAAGGTCAGTTTGCCTCCTTATTTTATGTATTGATCTACCTACTGTACATACTCTTTTACATATTTTTTAACGACCGTCTGTAAGCTAAGTACCTATACCTTATCTAACACATTTTTATTTCTTTTTAGGTTGCGTTAATATTTGGTATTAATGGTGCATGTAGACGGCAAGAGCTTCACTATATTACCACAAAAGACATTGAAAATCAAGGCAAAATGCTTTTAGTTAAAATCCCAAACACTAAAAACAAAATACCCCGATCTTTTATTATCGACGGCCCATTTTATGACGTGGACAAAAAATATGAAGCTCTGAGTACGACTAAGGCAAAAAATAATCATTTCTTTCAGAATTACCAAAAAGGTAAATGTACTGCGCTGTAAGGTCGGGTGTTTAGGAGACAAATGAAACGAATGAAGTTCGAGAATACACTGACTATATTGGAATAAAGATACCTTATTATATACCTTACAACTACTACATCACACCTTCCCCTTTATTTAAAAAAATAATATTATTACATAATTATTATTTTTAAATTTTAATTTGGTATACCTGCGCAGGGTATATTGTTAACCATAATATAAATTTAACCTAATTATGGCTTAAAACTACATAGTAATATTATAACATAACATACGAATATAATATTCTAAATTAATATGAAACACGACACTGGAGAAACAAACATTGGTTACATTAGTCATCTTTGTAAAGTTTAGTTCTATTTTTATGAACTACATATTCTTTTCCACTTTTCAAAATTTTAACATTAGTATCCATGTCATCAATAACTACATAAGGTCCTAAATATATAGGGTCCATTTTACTATCTGATATATTTTTTAATAATAACAAATCACCCTTTTTATAATATACTGGGTTTATATTAATATCATAGTTATGCTTTCTCTTAACCTTACTCTTAATTAAATTACTACGTGCATCTTTTTGCGCTATTTGTAGCCTATATTTAAGCTCAAGAGCGTAATTGTCATGAGCATACAAAGGATCTACCGAATGTCCTTCTAAATTTGTCGGTAACACGCAGCGTTTGCCAAACACTAATTCATGTGGTGTGTACTTGGTCTCCGTATGTACTGTATTATTGTAAGAAAAACACCAATACGGCAACCAAGTACTCCATGTACTTGTTTGATTCTCACAATTAATCCTCAGATATGCACCCATTGCTTTATGATTGTTTTCCAGCGCCCCAATACTTTCGTGATGGTATGCTGTAGACGAAATTTGGTTGATTTTAAAGATTTGACATACCTCTCTCATAGTACTTGATATAAACTCGGACCCACGATCGGTCGCTATTTCTCTTGGTATGCCATATCTTAAAATAAAATTATCTACAAACGCACGAGCTACACTTACTGTATCTTTATTGCGTAAAGGGTACGCTTCCGTAAATTTCGTTAACTCACACTGTAGAGTCAAAATATATTTGTAGTTGTTTAAGTCTGTTGGTAGTGGCCCAACAATATCTAAAAATATTTTTTCTAAGGCTGAATTTGCAGTCGTTGTGACCTGCATTGGTTGCTTGGTGTGTTTAGAATATTTTTGTTTCTTACACTGCTCACATTTAGAGACATAATCAGCGACATCTTTTTCCAAGCTTGGCCAAAAATAATACTTTTTAATGTTATTTACCATCCGCCTAATGCCCGCGTGGCCACTTGTGGGCAATAGGTGGAAGTCATTTAATATCACACGCCTGTTATCTATATTATTTATTCTCTGGACATTACTGACAACACAAATTCGTGGTCCGGACCACTTTTCATAACTTTTTATTTCATTTATAAGCCCACTTATAAAATCTTTATTGTAGTCGTTTCTTATTATGCATATTTCATTTATCGATAACTTTTTACATAAACATAACAAGTCTCTCACCAATTCGACTCGCGTAATCGGAGATCGAGAAATTGTTTGTAAATAAATAATAGATTTACTGGGCACATATATAAAATATTTGTATGTGTCCACTATCATTCCTTTTTTTTGTAAATAATTCAGTTGCCTTGAGTTTATTAAAGAAAATTCAACAATATCCTTCGGTTTTTTAATTATTTCCACAACTCTCGGTTGATCACGCCTCGAGTTTGTGTCTATATTATCCACCGACTGGTTATTATTGTTCTTATCATTATTCATATTCATTTGACGTAATTGTGCCCTAGTCATTACACTAACTATCTGTTCTGTAATTGATTTTAAGTCTTCCGACGTAATTATTATTCGCGACAGTGCGTCTGCCACTGAGTTTGATTGTCCTTTCAAATATTCAATTGTAAAGTTAAATTCTTCTAACTGTAGTCTAAATTTCAGTAATCTACTAGATGGATCTCTCATTGAAAATAAATAAACTAGGGGTCGATGGTCAGTCTGTATCTTAAACCGTCTTCCGTATAAATAAGGTCGAAAATATTTAACACTCCATACTATTGCTAAGAGTTCTTTTTCAATAGTTGGATAATTAATTTCGGCTTTATTCAAACCTCGACTTGCGTAAGCCACTGGCCGTCCATCTCCGTTACATAACACCGAACCGATAGCAATACCTGATGCATCGGTTTGTAATACAAACTCTTTTTTTTCTGAAAAATTTGGATACTGGAGGACAGGTGGGTTTATAAGGGCTGATTTTAGCATTTGAAATGAATGCTCACAGTCCTCGGTCCAATTATACTTGACGTTTTTGCAACACAATTTGTTTAAAGGAAATGCTAACTCGGCGAAGTTTCTAATGAACTTTCTGTAATAGTTTGCAAAGGCTACAAAACGCTTTAATTCGTCAACATTTTGTGGCCTTGGATAACTTTCTACTACTTTAATTTTTTCTGGGTCAGGTAAAATACCCTTTCCGGAGACTGTATGTCCTAAATAAAGAATTTCTTTTTGCAAAAATGTACATTTAGTGGGATTCAATTTTAGATTTACTTTTCGTAATCTAGTAAAAATATCCATCAAATTTTGATTATGAATACTCAAATTTCTACCCATTACTACCAAATCGTCCTGGTAAATGAGACATTTATCATAATTGAGGCCAGACATTGCAATAGTCATCATTCTACTAAAACTACTGGGACTAGACTTGAGTCCCATCGGCATGCGAGTCATCTGATACTGATTGTTACCTGTAGTAAATGCCGTATAAGGTCTGCAGCTTTCTTTTAATGTAATTTGAAAAAATCCTTGTGCTAAATCTAAATGAGTAAAGTACATTGCTCCTGCCAGAGAATCTAGTATTTCGGTGATGTTGGGCAAGGGAAATTTATCGTCCTGTATGTTATCATTTAACTTGCGGTAGTCAATTACGACACGCCACTTTTTATTACCGGCCGCGTCACATTTTTTGGGAACCAACAATAATGGACTAGACCACTCACTTCTGGATGGCTCAATTATGCCGTCATTTAACATGCTTTTGACTTGTTTCTCTATTTCTGGTTTTTGAGAATAAGGGACTCGGTATGGCTTGGTATAAATTGGAACAGTATGTGGTTTCATGTCAATTGTCTGTTCATAAATGGGGGTAGTGGATAATTTATCCCCTGGTAGATAGAAAATATCAGGAAAGGGTTTAGCCGGATAATTATGACGAGTCTGCCCCCTAATAGAAACCTGTATCGAAACTTATGTTTTACTATCGACTTGATGAGTAAACACAATTTATGTAAGTTTTGCGATCGGCTTTCGCTTTGACCTTGAGATACGAGAAAAAATAATCGTACGCATGACTATTTTTCAAAATAGTATATCTCAAAAACTAATTAAGCTAGAGGAATGAAACTAATGCGAGGCTTTAGGTTATATTACAGAGTATATTACACATTTTTTTTTTTAATTTTTAGCATAACTTTTTATATAAAAAAAATATAAATAAGTAAATTATATTTATTTTTATTGTGTTCTCTAAAACTTACAATCACGAAAATAATATATGTTATGCTCCTTTATATGTACTATTACTCATAAAAATTGCGTAAGAAAAAATTTGGTGCAACACTTCGAAAAAAAATAAAATGTGATTCGCGCCTTATAGAACCCTTGTACTATAAGGCCCACATCACAATTTTTTTTCGAAGTATTGTACTAACTTGTTTCAGAATATAGGTTATTATGTTCAAGAGGTAGAATAAAAGGTAAAAAAAGAAAAGAAAAAACATACAGTGCTCAATATTTATAATTATCGCCACTTTTATTACTTTTAGTGTTAATCAAAATACCAGAAATAAAAAATATTAATCATCATCACTGTTGTGATTAATTACTACTGGAACATTTTGAGTCGCAAATAATTTAGTTAGAATCTCAGCAGGACGCACAATTTTGGACAAATATCGTCCATATGACAGATAATAAATAACTGTAGACCGCGGATTTAGAGATGTCGTCGAATTTTTGAATCACAAGGGTTTTAACGTTCTAATGCCAGCTTTTAAAGGTAATAAACCTCAACTGAGTACAGAAGAAGCTAATGTATCGAGAAAGATAAAGAAAATCAGATGGGTGGTAGAAGCTGTTCACGGTAACATTGCCCAAAAGTACAAACTTTTACATCATGCTTTTGATAATAAAATGTTGCCAAAGTCGGAACTGCTGTGTAAAATTATTGGTTTTTTGCACAACACCTATGGTAAAAGACATGGTTCGGATGGTAAATTAAACGAGATGATAGTACATTTTTTTTATTGGAATAGGAAAAGAACTATGCTCAAATCTTTAATAGCATCTGAACTAATTGATTTTCCACGTTTAACTGAAGATCAACTCAAGATTTTGTTTACAGGCTCCTATCAATTTTCACAGGCTGTATCTTACTTGGTCGAAATAATAGACGATCGAAATAATCTTTTAGTGCAATATGTGAAATCAGCACCTAATATTATAAAAGGAGAAGTAAAATCAAGACATATAAAAAGC
This sequence comes from Aporophyla nigra, assembly GCA_947507805.1. NCBI lineage: Eukaryota > Metazoa > Arthropoda > Insecta > Lepidoptera > Noctuidae > Aporophyla > Aporophyla nigra. The sequence continues at coordinate 10,769,029 of OX382297.1, read as the reverse complement.
AAATTCTATCGTATTTACATTCATTATATTTCCGACGGTAATGATTTAGACAGTGTTCTCCGTTATTGCTGTGATTGCCCCAATTGTAACCGTACAGTGGGATGCTGTTCACATACAGCAGCTATTATTTATTATCTGTCATATGGACGATATTTGTCCAAAATTGTGCGTCCTGCTGAGATTCTAACTAAATTATTTGCGACTCAAAATGTTCCAGTAGTAATTAATCACAACAGTGATGATGATTAATATTTTTTATTTCTGGTATTTTGATTAACACTAAAAGTAATAAAAGTGGCGATAATTATAAATATTGAGCACTGTATGTTTTTTCTTTTCTTTTTTTACCTTTTATTCTACCTCTTGAACATAATTACCTATATTCTGAAACAAGTTAGTACAATACTTCGAAAAAAAAATGGTGATGTGGGCCTTATAGTACAAGGGTTCTATAAGGCGCGAATCACATTTTTTTTTTTTTCGAAGTGTTGCACCAATTTTTTTCTTACGCAATTTTTATGAGTAATATTACATATAAAGGAGCATAACATATATTATTTTCGTGATTGTAAGTTTTAGAGAACACAATAAAAATAAATATGATTTACTTATTTATTAATTTTTTTATATAAAAAGTTATTCTAAAAATTAAAAAAAAATGTGTAATATACTCTGTAATGTAACCTAAAGCCTCGCATTAGTTTCATTCCTCTAGCTTAATTAGTTTTTGAGATATACTATTTTGAAAAATAGTCATGCGTACGATTATTTTTTCTCGTATCTCAAGGTCAAAGCGAAAGCCGATCGCAAAACTTACATAAATTGTGTTTACTCATCAAGTCGATAGTAAAACATAAGTTTCGATACAGGTTTCTATTAGGGGGCAGACTCGTCATATTTATCCGGCTAAACCCTTTTGCACAAAAATACATTCTATCGATTTCTGTTCCTCTACATTCAAGCCCTTTAAGTTTAATGAGGAAAGTAAAGTTTTCACTCTTTCTGAATCCACAGTATTCCTATTAAATTGACAAATAAAGTATTCATTTAACTTACTAGTGCTAATTTGAAAATAATTTAAATTTACATCTGTGTCTCGAGTATTTAAAATACGAATAGGCATTTTTCCGTTAATCGGTTTATTTATACTACTCGCTAAATAAACACCATCACATAATTGTTGATTTAACACCACACACTCTTCATTTAATGTTGTATTAATGTAATGCGTGGATTCGCTACGTGCTGGTATAGTCAGATAGTAGCCGTTACGCGTTGTCTGATTATTTTCGAACGTTAATGTTACTAACTTAGAGTCAATTGTAAGGTATTGACTTCAAAATTTAAAATAGCTCTATAATGCGTTAAAAAGTCTTGACCCAAAATGCCGTCAGTAATACATGGTAAATTTTTAAATACTGTGAATTTATATGGAAAACTGTACTCGTTATAACTAAGAGTTAAATACACGTAACCTTCAGAAAACAAATATCCACCAATACCTTTTACGCTAACTCTCTCCTTATGGTAAGGAATCTGTAAGCGCTCTAAACATTCCAACTTTATTCCCGATATAGAAGCGCCCGTGTCAATTAGCATGTTATGGTTATAGTTACAAATTTTAAACAACACCTTATTTAAAATCTTTATTATATAAGATCTTTCTGAAAATAAAAAAATTACTCAAAGGAAGGATATAGCCGATGCATTCAATAATTATTTTATCGATAAAATCCAGCCAACAAGTAACGCAGGAACGAACTCAACGTCACTGATCGATAGCAGAGCACAGTCTATGTTTTTGGCTCCGTGTACACCACATGACATACTCTATATTATAATGAAACTTAGAAACACGAACAGCGTTGGCTATGATGGTATTGCCACAAAAATATTAAAAGCAGTTGCATTGATAATATCTACACACTTATGTTTCATTATCAATCTTTGTATAAGCGCAGGCACCTTTCCTGATTCTTTAAAAAAGTCTATAGTAAAACCGCTTTATAAGAAGGAAAATCACGAATTGATGTCAAACTACAGACCGATTGCGATTATACCAGTGTTATCCAAAGTCTTCGAAAAGTATATATCGGGGGAAATCAACAATTATTTAGAAAAATATCACATTTTAGCTGACGAACAAAAGGGATTTCGCAAAAACAAAAGTATAAATCTGGCTATTTATGAATTTCTACATAATGTCATGTTAAACGTAGATAAGAGGACACCTGTGTGCGCCATTTTCTGCGACATGACACAGGCTTTTGATTGTGTGCATTACAATTCCCTAGCAGCGAAACTTGAAGCGTATGGTATTAGGGGTAACGTCTTAAAACTAATTGAATCTTATCTTCACAAACGTAAGCAGGTTACCGAAATAAGTCAAATTTGCAACAAACGTGAGATAATTGTAAGATCCGAGGAACGAGAAGTAATATACGGAGTACCGCAAGGCAGTGTGGTGGGCCCTCCGATGTTCACTTTATATATAAATGACTTGCCTAAAGCTGTTGACCACCCAATGACACTTTTTGCTGACGATTGCACTGTGACTATAGCTTGTAATGACAAAAGTACGTATGAACATGACATTAATAATTCGCTTATATCTATCATAAATTGGCTTAATAATAATAATTTAATCATTAATTTAAAAAAGACTAATGTAATTCATTTCGGACAACGTACACATACAGCTAACAATATTAATGTCCAGTATAATAATATTAATATAAATGCAACTGACACAACAAAATTTCTGGGACTTATAATTGATGATAAGTTGTGTTGGAAGCCCCAAATAGAAGCTCTGAGTAAGAAAATAAGTAGTGCAGCCTACGCTTTGAAACAACTAGCAGCGGTTCTCAATAAAGATGCATTAATTACTGCGTACTATGGATTGGCTGAATCCATTCTTAGATACGGAGTTATTTTCTGGGGAAATAGTGCGGACAATGAAGTAGCGTTTCGGGCCCAGAAAAGATGCATCAGATCGATGTTTCGACTTCAAACAACAGACAGCTGCAAACCCTATTTTAAAGAGCATAGAATATTGACATTACCCTCATTATACATTTTGGAAACGGTAATGTTCACTGTAAGTCATTCTAACTTATTCCAACGTTTGTCTGATGCTGTGCCAAGGAATAGACGTGACAATACTCTACTCTGTGTTCGCGGCGGTAAAACTGCTCTTTTGCATAAGAGCATTTATTACATGGCTCCGACCATATTTAATAAATTGCCCAAGTCATGGAGATTATTGGATGTATCCGGCCTTAAATTGAAATTGAGAAAATTATTAATAGAGAGATCTTATTATAGTATTTCGGAATTTATGAAAGAGGATAATTTTTCTTGATGATTATGTATTTTAATTTATTTTATTGTATAATGTGTTGATAATTAAATTGAATTGACATTGAATTGAATTAATAATTAACTTGACATAATTGAATTAATAATTAACTTGACATTGAATTGAATTGATAATTGAACTAACATTGAATAGAATTGATAATTGAATTGTATTGATAATGTAGTACGATTGTTATAGTAATTTTATCATTTTGAATTTAATAAGTGTAGTCCCGGTTTAAAACCCAGCAACTGTACGCCACTCAACAATTTGTACGCCACGTCACGCGGCTGAACATGTTTGAACTTTCTTTTCTACTGTAATATCTTGCATGCAATGTATGTATACCATGTTTAAACAAATAAATATACTTACTTACTTACTTACTTTAAAATGTTACACGTGAAGATGACATCAGTCACGAAAAAAATGATTTAATGACTCATTATTCGAAGTGCTCGTTGCTACCTGGCTATTCTCTGTTATGACATTGATATCCTTTTTCAATCCGACACCTCGGCCGCGGTTACTACGCGGTGGTCTATAAGTTTTGCGATAACGACTATTATAATTACCACGATAATAATTGCTATTACTATAACCATGTGGTACCTGTGGCCGATGACCCCGATGCTGGTGTGCATTCTGTGCACCACCTCTTGTGCCGAAATTTCGTTGACCTCGGTAACCTCGTTGGGCTTGCCGACCCTGGTAATGCGACTGTCTATACGTACCGATAAGTTCTGATGAGCCACTGGGACCGGGTTTCTCCTCGTCTTGAGCTGCCTGGATTGCTTCTGTTAAAGTAGAAAAGTTACGCGCGGCAATTATGGTGCTTAATCGACGATCCCGCAAACCATCCGCAAATCGCTTGATTGCTAACTTCTCATTCATGGGTTTCAATAAGGCATACTTGGCTGAATCACTGTCAGCTTGCGATATCGTCAAATCTAAAAAGAGTTCTGACATCTCTTTGCCGTAATCTGTAATTGTTTTACTCTCTTGTTTACAAAACTGTAATTTTGACTGAATAGCAATGTAACTTTTTTGTGGTAGTAGTAATTTACGCATATCCTTTGTAAGCTCTTCGACAGTCTCATATTTTGGAGACAATAATAACTTTGCACGCTGGGATAACCTACTTTTTAATATGAACTGAATTAATTTGTTTTTACATGCCGGTGTGTATAACATAGTATCGTAATATTCGATATTTTCGATCAGTTGTTTAGTGTTATTAATGCTATCATCCATGACGGGCATAAGATGTAGCGCAGTTTTTAATTCGAATGAATCGGTCGCCATGGTTTGTAGTGGGATTTCTTTCTCTTGTGTTAAAGTACACAAAGAAATTATTTCTAAAAATAACCTATCGAACTCTTCACAAATCTTTGTGATTAATGTTACTTCTGAACTTGTATATTTTTTTAAGTTTTCTTTATAGATGTCTAAAAACTTATTGTACTTGACTAAAACAGAATTTGCCTCTGTTCTTTTTATTTCTGTAATCTTTCCTTGTCGGCGGCTAGGACCAATTTTTATCAAGTAGCTTCTTATAACTTTTAACTCGTTTAATATTATACCTAAATCCTCAGCCATAACACATTAGCCTTTAAATTAGTCACTAGTGCTTGTTCTAAGCTACGTATTTCATGTATTTGTGGTTTCAAGAAAATGCACATAATAATTCTGTAGAAACTATTAGTTACTTAGAAAATTCTATTAAAATAAAATATAAATGTAAATATAAAACTTAAATAACATCATCAAAAGACAGGTAGTTCCTAAAATTCACAAAATAGGTTGTAAAATAAACCTCATTATTACCTTGATTCACTTGCTAAGTACCTTTGCCACTGATATAAGTAGATATTAGGAATGAACACATCACTGCCTATTTTTTCTCACCAACACTACACTAACACGTAGAACGTAGAATTACGAGCCTTGAAGATGCCGTGGGTTATTTCGCCATTGTAGTTATATGTCGAGAACTTCTGCCTTGCCAGGCTGCGGCACAGCACCCATGTATGCCTGCTGCCTGCGTAGAATACTGGAGTATCGCTTCAATGTCACCTCATCTATGCGACGCTGTATTTGCTTTTTGTGACAACGATTATACAGCTTGTATAATATTATTAAAAGTCCGATCGCCAATATGGTACATATTACCACCAAAATTGTATTTGAGGTCTCCTGCAGCTGCTGCGTTCGAGCCGTATTACTACCGACTCCAGCGGTCTGAGCAATCACTACTTCTTCTTTGCTGCTTGTGTTTCCCATTTTTCAAAATTATTAATCATGCACGAATACGCTACAGTAAAACACGTTTTGTGCTTAGGAAGCCCAGTGTATTTTTTTTTCATTTTAAAGTCCACATTAACTGCACTGATTGTTTATAATATTAGGTCCTTTTATGGCACACACGCGCGCGGGCCCGTGCCGACTAATGTTACTGGCAAGGTCGCCATGTAAGGTCGGGTGTTTAGGAGACAAATGAAACGAATGAAGTTCGAGAATACACTGACTATATTGGAATAAAGATACCTTATTATATACCTTACAACTACTACATCACAGCGCAACCTATTGGCATAAATAAATTCGGTGCCATGCCAAAGGAAGTCGCCAAGTTTTTAGGATTGCCGGATGCTGATTGTTATACAGGGCACAGTTTCAGAAGAACGTCAGCTACATTACTTGCTGATTCGGGAGCTGATATATTGACTTTAAAGCGGCATGGCGGGTGGCGTTCTAACGCAGTAGCAGAATCTTATGTAGAAGATTCCATCCAAAACAAAGCAAATATAAGTGCCAAAATAACTCAGGCAATAAATTTGGAGCCACAAACGAAGAAGTTTTGCCCTGAGCCACGCCCCTCTACTTCTACCGATAATACTTTTTTATTTACAACTAATGACGAATTACAATGCTCTTCTGCCGCCTTTCAAGAAGTTTCGTCGGCTCCATTTACCCTAACACAAAACAATGACATTATGAATAATAATAATAAAAACATAATTATAATACCAACTACAACTACGTATCATTTTAATAATTGTAATTTCACTAACTGTTTCAATAATTAAAAATGAACAAAATATAAAATGTTTTTTTTTCTATTTCCTCGCAAATGTGTTAAAAAACGTCGTACGATATACGTGCGTATTGGTTATAACATGCTCGGCTCAATTACGCCCTCGCCTTCGGCTCGGGCTGAAATTCCGCCTCGCATGTTATAACCATCATAACGCACTAATATCGTAATGTACTATTACGTATCATACGGTGGAGAACATACCTACCCAGTGCACGAGTCCGCTAGATCATTCCATCTCCATTTTCCATGAGACAAAATATCAAATTTCAAACTACGTCATGCGTCATTCATCATAATGAATAATATATTTTTTTAGTTATTCAACTGTTAATTTTTTTCTCATGAATGTATAGTAGTCATTGGATACATGAAGTGGGCTGCCGTTGTAAGACGATTAAAATGTCACGCTGTATATGGTATAACTGATATAGTTCTAAAATACGAAAAGCATAGCTTCACACCAACTAGTAATTTTACTGCTTTTTATGATGTAGGCCCGAGCACGATCTGTCGAGCTTTGCACTGTGATGGTGTATACACTACAAACACAATGCTGATAAAGTAGAACTCAAAACTCACCACTAAACAACTCGGCTTGATTTTGCTCGACAATATCTTGATTTCGATTCTTCGAATATAAATGAAAAACCGATAAAACCGTCTGTTGATGGAAAAACTTTTAAATTGAGTCAAATCGGAAAATTAACTTCATGGCGTTATGATCACACTAGGTATAATGAAGCTCATGTCATACACGCGGCTACATATCAAGCAATACATTTCCAGTTTTAACAGAACTCGCATTTTATAGGCTTTCCGTACAATGAGAAGTCAGCTTATACTGGAAACGTGTAGCTTAATTTGTCGCTGTGTATACCTCACACTCTGGACGCATCTATCAACTTATGGGAGTGGATGAGCCACGAAGACGTCGAAGAACTGCCATTGTTAGAAAGAGGGCTACTGCGAAAAATTATGTGTCACTTTTGAAAAATGTGATGCTACCTACTGTACGCGTTAGGTATCCTGCAAAGGAAATTCCTACAAATTGAATATCTCCAAGATAATGAACCTAATCACAAAGGGCTACTATGGCGCGGTTTAACTTCCACTGTGACGTTCGTCTCATTAAATGACCTGCTCAGTCAGCTGGGACTGTCAAAATGAAAGAAACCCTCAAGCTCTTAGATCCCATTATGTTCGGGTATGGGATGATTATCACGGGGACTGATTTATTCTCGCATTTTGTCGCATCTATGTGAGATAGGCTTCATGCCGTCATAGCTGCTGATACTATACTAGTCATTCTAATAATATTTTTAAAGAAATGAACATTATTTAACCGGTTGGATCGCTATGCCTATGCTTTGTCCAAATGTCTGTATCCTTTTTCGTCTCGTCTATATGCTAGTTAATATAATGCTAAATAATATATTATTCTTGCATTTTCTTTTTAACCAACTTCAAAAAAAGGAGGAGGTTATCAATTCGACTGTATTTTTTTAATGTTTGTTACCTCATAACTTTTGACTGGGTGAATTTGATGATTCTTTTTTTATTTGAAAGCTGGTGCTTTCCGAATTGTCCATTGTTCGAATGGAACCAAATTCAAATAGGACCACTATTTGAATTTGGTTCCATTCGAACAATGGGATCCATGTGAAAATCATATAAGTCTTAAATTTGCATTAAGTATTTTCGCGACAAATGAACGAATAACGCGATTAGATTAGTGCGGGGAATCTACCATAACTCATCATCATCATCATTTCAGCCGATAGACGTCCACTGCTGGACATAGGCCTCCCCCAAGCTCCGCTACTTCGACCGGTTTTGTGCTTCCCGCATCCAGCACATTGCTCGCAGAACAGGTGGCCGATGGGGCCGAAAGGTTCTGGAGTGGCGACCGCGTACCGGAAGACGTAGATTTGGAAGGCCTCCAACAAGGTGGACCGATGACCTTGTGAAAGCCGCAGGAATACCATAACTAAAAAGTTAAAAATAAAACCTTTTTACAAAAAAATAACAACCGACTTTCTAAAAAAAAAAACACTACAAAGTGAAAAATAACTTTAATTTTGGAATTCGGTGGCAAAAAAACCGTAATTACAGATCCTAAGGCACCAACTTCCTAAATTAAAGTTCTTTTTCACTTTGTAGTGTTTTTTTTTAGGAAGTCGGTTGTTATTTTTTTGTAAAAAGTTTTTATTAAATGAAAAAAGGTTATCTTTAATAATAGTGAGTCACCTCCTTGAACGACCGATTTTCATGTCAATAAAAATCCATGTTGGTCTATACCTAGTCAAACACATACAAGTGACATAGATGTGTGCAGGCAATTATGAACCTTAAGGAGGTAAACATTTTGTGATCGCAACTGCACATGATTTGATAGATTTTCATCTTTCCCTACTGCCACACCTCGCGTCAATGTGGTATCGGCATTAATATACCATAAAGGCGCGGGCCCACCGCAGCGCATGCTGTGCACGGGCACGCGGCGCATTTTAGTTGCGTGTATTAATTTGTTTGATAACTTGGGTCCACGTTTCCACTGGAGTACACGAAAACTCACGACTACAGATAGCGTGGCATGGCGCACGGAGAGGCTACGCACGTGCCACTGTAATCCACGGACACGGGCTTCACTGCGGGAGATTCATTGTCAAAAGAACTGTCTTGCAAAGTCAGTGCCAATGCCATTCTATGAGTACCTCGATAAGATATTCCTATAGGAGAAATATGAAAGGCCTCCTTTCCACAAGGTGTATGACTGAAAACTGCGCTGCGATAAGCGAGCTGTACATAATCGTGGGTCATATTTATTTATTTATTTTATTATTTATGTACACACAGTAAAATACAGAGTAATAAGGCATAGTAATAGAATTGAGTACAAAGGTACTGCTTATTTCTTAAGAAATTTCTTCCTCCAGCAGACCTGCGAAAGGAGAAATTAAAAAGAAATGTAGACAATAGTGTGTGAAAACAAGAAGAGAAAATATGAATATGCGAAGTCTTAAACTCAGAAAACGTGTGGAAACGTAGACCCACGTCGACAGCGTTGAGCTATGTAACCGCCTATTCAAGCAAGCCACGCATGTATCAATGACGTCAATTCATGCTTAGCCTCTCTATGGGTTGCAGTGGACACAACCACATACATTGTCATATAAAACGAAGCTTAATACACGTGCGTAGCCTTTCCGTACGCCGCGGTGGGCCCGCGCCTTATAAATATATCAAACCAAAAATACTGGCAGTATATGGATTCCATTTTTAAAAAATAGAATACTCTTACTTTTCATCAGTTCGCAGAAGTCAAAATTTTTCATTCTTTGACATTTTGTGTAGCATCCTAATTATTTGTGGAAAACGAATTGGATAGCTACGAATAATATAAGAACGCTTAGAAAATGGGCGCGTGAGTAATACTTATTGTTTTTTCTGTAATCGATTGACCTCGATATGGGTTCAGGTGCCATGGTTCAGAGATATTTGTAAATCGATTGAATGGTTAATATTACCAAACAGTATCATTCTCCTGCACTTATCCAAATTCATTTGTGACCCGTAACTACTGTCAAATATAATATTACCAGTATAATAATAATATATTACCAGTATTATTAAAAATTCAATAAAAATTACCTATTGTAAAATGGGGAGTGAGGTTAAGATTTGAATGAGGTTGTTACATTGATTTAAATAGTAAAGATACGGTCGTCCGAACATTTGACGGACGCGGTCGCCCTACAAAAAACACTAACGTCATCTATTAGAACTAGTATGAACTACGATGTCAATCCGCGTGGTCTGCTCCTAGACGTAACCTTGTAAGAGCGGGGTGAGGTATTTTTCGAGGTACAAAGAAATAAAAAAAAAACTTTTTATTTTTGAAAATTTATATTTGTTGCAGTTTGTTGGTGTTATTAAGTTTTCATTGGCCTTCGAATAAAACAATTTTTTAAAATTATTTATAGTAATATTATTAAATCTTTCCATTTCATCGGCTACCGGCTACAACGAGCGCCGCTGCAAAGTTATGTCGTACTTTTACGCGGCTTCGCTTCGTCTTTGTCATAGGTTGAGACAAATATGAAAGAAAATTGTTTTAAATAATGTTAGCAGTGGATTTAATGACATATTTTTAACTTACCGGTGATATGAAATGTTATCATTTTTTTTATTGTGCTTTTTGTCGTGGTTCACGCAACCCTTCACGGCAAAACTTGGCATTTTTGCTTGCAAAATATACGACCGTTCCGAAGACAGCCGATCGCGTTCTAGTTCACTTCGATAAAGGGAGGACCATTTTGGGACCAAGTTCGAGGCGTCATTGTAACATGCGGTCCGCCCTGTCCTTACGCAGTAATATAATATGTCAATGGGTTGTTACGACAAATACTGTTGCAAAAAACTTTGATTATGGTACGCCAGTTTGTAAAGCCATTGCACCATAACCCGCTATATCAAATAGCGTTGTTGCGAACACGCTGATGCGAAAAACTCTTATAAGCGTATAAGTACAAAAGTTGCAATCTATATTGCGTTAATTTTAAAACATGGTATGGTAGCTTGTGGTAAATTAGTATGTAAGCTCGTAGAGAGCATTCAAACGTTATCAATTATGCACATTGTACACTTGTTTTGCTGCATGGTACATTTTATTCATCCACAATTGTAACATTTGCCCTTAAAACTACCCACAGACCCTCTTCTTTTAATGACTCAATGGCTGAAAGAAACGATTATTACTACTTGAGTGTCATCACACTTTCCAATTGTAATGAGAAATGTAGAGGAAAATAATATGAAATTTAATTTAAACCAAACTTTTTTTTACATTATACCTAATAAATAGGTACTGTAGTATTTGCATTATTATTACCGTACCAAAAGTAGTAGGGACAAATAGCTAAATAAAAATAACTACTAATAATAATATGTAGTGGTAGATTACTACAAGCTCGATGTCAGTTGTACGAGTATCATCGAAACGTAGGTAGTTCTTGGTAAACACTGGGTCGCGAGTTTGATTCCCTGGCAAATTAACACAACAGTGGATTCCGAAATTATGACTTTTTTAGAATGCTATAGCTACATTGTCGCGTTATAATTAGCATCACAAAATGACTGCATTAACGTGTTCACGACAACGTCATTCGATTTTCTATCCATTGCGTTTTCATGGTCGCGATAACATGAATTACACTTGTGCTAATTAAATATTTTGGACTCACATACATACGTTAGGCCCAAACTTGAAATCCTGAATCATTTCATCCCAAATGAATACAATCTCAAATATACGCTTTCCCGAATGGGATTTCGAAGTTCAACTTAATGGAATCATTCCTTTTACTTGAAATTAATTATTTTGAAATGAATAATACTCACAATATTTGCACGCCATACTATGTGCCAAACATGTGTGATGTTTTGTTTTGTTAAATAATATTCTGCTGCATGCATTTTATTCTTGTACTAGCTGACCCGTTAGACGTTGTCCTGTCTCTTTGATGATATTTGAGCACGCATTCTGTCAATTCTATGTCAAATGTCATAATGTTACATTAAAAAACTTTACATTGTCCTATTATATGGTTGTTAAGTATTCTTGAATAAGTGTTCTTAAATTTTTTAATTTTCCGCGCAATTTTTTAATTTTTTTCTTTCATAAGAACCTTCTCCTGACAATTACAAACATAACAAAAAAAAAAAGTGAAATCGGTCCAGCCGTTCACGCGTGATGGCGTGACCAAGGGAAAAAGGGATTCATTTTTATATATCGATGCCTTAGTTCACAATTGCACTAACTACAAAATTGACAATTTAGAGGAGAGAGCTTTTAAGTTTTTTAAAGTTTAGACAAGAACAGTACAAAAACAAATTAAAATAACAAAACAAATATGCATCTATTCATAAGACTAGTCCTTTAACTCCATCATAATATCTCAATATTGTAATGTATAAAATTTTGTGTGTTTGGCATTAAAAAGTGAAAATTGTAAATTTTGTAGTTAGTGCAATTGCGAACTAAGGCATCGATATATAGATAATATATGTGTTCACATATTTGAGCAAATAAAAATATCTTATCACACTTTGCGTAATTTACCATACAAGCAGGCCTAGTGCGGGTTAGTGGGTGTCTTGCCTATAAAATTATAAGTTTTTTTTTTTTTCAGAAAAGAGCCACCTGCTCAGAGCAGGCTCCCTTTCTTTCGTGTTAAAGAGCCGGAGCCCGATCTAACGATGGGAGAGAAAGGGAAAATTTTTATGGTTTGTCATTGGCGAGGTGTAGTAGTAATATTAGCGCCAATTGCACTGTTACCGTTATTGTTGCCATTCCCCGGATCGGTAATTATGCTTGGTTTATTTTTTATTGATCTAGAATTGCACAAATACAATCTTACGTGGTCTCTTGTACTCTAAATCATACGTATATTTAGCCTCCATCATATGATTTGCACAGACATGTCATCGACCAATTGCCCGCTCTGAAGCAGATTAAGTGTGCTTCCAGAGCCAGGTTACAGACCAGTGGTTTTCTTATAATCATGTGTCCACCCTACCCACACCCTAGGTGATTAAATGGTCAAAAGGTTAAGGATTTTTTTCAAATGCTTTGACATATTTATTTATTAAAACTTTATGTAAAAAAAATACTGTACAAACGCGGACTTAATGCCTGAGGCATTTTCTACCAGTCAACCTTAGGGTGGTGCAGAGATAAAACATGGCAGGTGCAACAAATGGGATAGATATATCGGAAACAACTATAAAATACAAGTATAAATACTAATACATACATACATATAAACAAAAAAAAAAAAAACTTTAGAGGTGTCAAGGGACACCCGGATGGAACGAAGTTCCTTTCCAGGATTCATAATAGTTATAAGTTTTTAATTATTTATTATGTACAAAAAACCTGTATACACTCAACAAAAATATTCTATCTCTTTCTCCCTATCTCCTTCTCTCTCCCCCTCTCCCTATCTCCTTCTCTCTCTACCTCTCTCTCCCTCTCTCTCCCTCCCTCCCCCTCTCTCTCCCTCTCCCTCTCTCTCCCTCTCCCTCTCTCTCCCTCTCCCCCTCTCCCCCTCTCCCTCTCTCTCCCTCTCCCCCTCTCTCCCTCACCCTCTCTCCCCCTCTACCCCCTCTCTCCCTCACCCCTTCTCCCCCTCTCTCCCTCTGCCCCTCTCACCCTCTCACCCTCTCTCCGTCTCTCCCTCTCTCCCTCACTACTCACAGCAAAAAAAACAACAACATACAAAATATATACGGTCGAATTGAGAAACCTCGTCCTTTTTTTGAAGTCGGTTAAAGCATGTCGTGACAACTTTTCGTAAGATTTTTTTCCGTCTAGCCCCCTTTCACAACGCGCGATAAGGAACTTCGTTCCAAAAACTGTCAGGAGAACTAACGATCGGTAGAGGAGAAAACGAAACCAGCAAATCAGCGCTGGTATGTTTCTGTCAACTTCTGACGGATATGTTCACGAGCTTTCACTTTAAAAGATAAGGGACTGGTTGCCGTCCTGATGTTCAGAGGGAGCGCATTCCAAAGAAAAACCGCTTGGACAAAGAAAGAAGAATTAATGAAGCCAGAACGGTGAGAAGGACACCGTAGAAGACGATTATTGCTGGAACGAAGACTTTTACTATGGGCAGACTATAAATATTGAACTTGGGAGGTCAAGTAAGAAGAAGTGGGTGTGTTGAGAATAGAGAACAGCGTTGTCAGAGCCCTCAACTCTCTGTGCTGACGAATGGGTAAGCACTTTAAAAGCAGACGTTATGCGGATACGTGGTCATACTTACGAAGATCGAAAACGAATCGAATGCAATTATTGAGAAGGCGGTCAAGTTTATTGAGAGGATCCGCATTCAGGTCGTATTAACACATCGCCATAGTCAATTATAGGAAATATCAGGGACTGAACAATGTTTTATGTATGATGGGAGTAGGTTTTTTCACCGATAGAGCGACCGCAACGTTCCGGTGACTTTTTGACTGACTCTCGTTACCTCTTTTCGCCAGTCAAGACAAGTGTCGACATGCAGACCAAGATTCTTGACATCGGAGCTAAACGGGATGATGGAAGTGTCGAAGATTACAAATGGCACAATTGCACCAGTCAGCTTCCTCATATTGTAAGGGCTCCCTACTATGAGCTACATATCACGGGCCTTTAGGGTTCTAGACCTCTTGAAGGTTTACAATGGGGCCGAGACTAACTTGTAGAGGGTTAGGATAGGACACGCTTATGTGTGCAGGAACGCAATCTTTGGGGTAATTGAGCTTTCTAGTAAAACTTCAATTTAGACTTTGCCAACTGTGTTAAGGGTTTATTTTTGAAACATGATGTCACATTATTCTTTCAATTTGGCATTTGTCATTACCTAGTTTTGAGTTAGGTGAATCACGCGCGAAACTTTTTTTACCTTTTACCCTTATGATGTCAAACTATCTAATTTATCTTAGTTTTGGTGCAAGTTTCAAGTTGATCGGTTCACGCACTATTTATTATACAAACTTTTTCGCTGCATAGTTTGGATCCATCATTGATTCCTCATCATGGACTCCTTAATTGCAACTCTCACGGGTTGCAATTAAGGAGTAGAATTATTTGTCATACAGACGATTCATATCGATTATAGAGTTAAAAAATAATTAAAATCTCCTGCAAAGTGCGAGGGTAACCTGCAAAATCGCATAACTTTGTCGCATCACTAATTCATAAAATACTAATAAATGAAGAAACTAAGTATTGATGAATTAATATTTGTAGTTTTGTAAATACGTACTTGATGCGGTCGCGAATTTCATTTTGTTCAACACAAAATTACACTGATATGCGAATTGCAAAGAAACCTAAGTAAATTTGATTTTCGCGGGCTACCCTGATGCGGGTAGCACCATGGTTAGTAGCCCACGAAATTCAATTGTCTTTTTTGACGCTACCTCCTCAAATTAAGTTCTTGTTTTCCAGAACGCCCAATGGGTCGCATACACTCTTCTTTTAATGGCAAGTTATTGGGTATCAGAATGTATCCCACTGGCGATAACAGCATTCTTGCCAATGGCGATATTCCCAGTGCTTGGAATAATGACTACCCGACGTTGCTGCGAAAATTACATGAATGTAAGATTTTGTCTAATAATTCAATTCAGTTTTACTTGAATTTCATAAGCCGAAATAGTAGCACAATAAGTATAAGTTAATTATGAAACCGCTTCGATCTTTTAAATTTAGTTAAGTAATTATTCAAGGGATGCATGCGAAATGTTCGTTGGTTTCTATTGTGAACGTTTGTCCGCACTACAGCGAACACTCGTGTTGAAGGCGGGAAATATATCCGCTAACAGATTTTAATTTGCCTTAATTTTATAACGTCTATAGGAACCACGTGGGTTTACTGTTAGTAGATACCAGCTTTCTTGGTAGCGAAAATAAAAGTTAGAAAAGGGTCTTTATTAAGTCCTTTGGATTGTCATTATTTAGTGGTATATAGTTTTACGAAGGGGGCTCGTGGTTGAACAATGACAGCCACACGTGGTAAATTACAAGTTTAAGCAACGCTTGCCGAGTTCGGTCCGTGGATGGGGGATCTATTACATATCGAGATCCCTCCGTGCCTCGAAAACCACGTCAAACAGCGGTAGTCAGACGTCCAAAAATTTGACGTTTTTCAAGGGGTGATGTTAGCCCAGTAATTAGGTTGTGGAGATCAAATATGCAGTCGTTTCATGTAAAACGCTGGTCAGTCAGCTGCATCCGATTAGACTGAAAGTCAATCCCAACTTAGTTAGGAAAAGGCTTGGCAAATTGGTTGGACGTCTGCCACATTTATTTGACTGGTCTTTGCCACCACTCGGCGTCAATTATGTGGTTTATTTATAAACGTTGATTAAAGTTAAGAGATGTTTAAACTTCAAAAGTGTATGGTTAAACAGTCTCTAATCATTACCTACTTCTAAGCAACGTTTATAAAATAAAGGTGACGTGTATTAAAATTATCTTTTATAAAGAAACCTTAACTCATTTGTCTTATTACAGGATACTGTCATGATGTTTATAGGAAGTTTGATAATATCCTATTCAGTGGAACAGTCTGGACTACATAAACGCTTGGCATACTGTTTTATACAGTTAATCGGTTATTCTCACTTACGGTAGGTATGTTTTATTGTTATTATGTATTTCCCCAACAGCGCATACATTACATACATTTTAAAATATTGAATTTAACAACGAATAAAAGGCATAATTGAGCTGCCAGCTTAGAATGACCAGAAGTAAGGGTCTACCATTCAAAAACCTAACATTCTTCAACCAACTGCTCCATCCTCCATCCATTTATCTCCTTGACGTATCCTGAGATCCTTTTAACCATCTGTCTACATTTATCTAGATGAATACAACGGGTCTAAACTTTGTGGGTCTATTACTTATACGCCCAAGTTCCTATGATCACATTCCAGCTCTATCATCAGCAGCAGTAAATGTGGGCCAAATTGTGAACGTATGGACCGCAGGACCAGTTTATGATAAAACGAACTAACCTATACTTAGTTCGATCATAATTATATAATACAATATTTTTATCCGAAGAGAATAGCATATATACAACACAATAAACACGGTGTTGAAAGTAATTACCCTGTACCAAAAATAAAAATAAATAAAATTAACATTTTTAGTTGAGAGTAGACAAGAACTCCTTAAATCGATAGGATATCGAGCAAAGGCGAAAGTCACTAGGAAAAATACACAAGACAAGCTGTTTTCAAGAATCATCACAAACCGTCTCGCACGCAGGTTTGACAACGTCTATTCTCCCGAACAAGCCGGATTCCGTAAAGGCTTTAGCAGCTTAGACCACAATTATACGCTGTGGCAGATTATACAAAGAACCGAAGATTTAAACCCACGTCGCTGTTTAGAGTTTTGGGACTACAAGCAAGCCTTCGATTTTATCTCTCTTGGGCTGTATTGTAGTCACTTCAAGCGTGCCTGATTGACTGTTGATAAATCGAAGTACTGAAATATCTGTACGCTAACGCTTATATGTCAGTCCGACTCCAAGAACGGATCTGGAAACTTATTCTTTTGCAGCGACATGTTAGACAGGGAGACGTTATTTCAATTTTAGATTGGAAAAGGGTTTGAATGAAAATCAATGGCAAATATATCACGCACATTGAGTTTGCCGACAATATAGTAGTCATGGCTATGGATGGCTTACAGACAATGCTCGAGGTCCACAGCGGAGCTTACAGAAGAGTGAGTCTCAAAATGAACGTGGTAAAACGAAGGTCATGTCAAATTTCCATGTAACTATCACCCCCATGAATATCGGAGACTCTGCATCCGAAGTAATGGACGATTATGTTAACCTTGGACGATCTATCCAGTACCTTTGAGAAAGAAGTCAACCGTCGAAATGGACTCGGCTGAGCAGCGTTGGGGGGAGCTACGTAATATCGTCTCATCTCGTTCACTAAATAGTGTCTCAAAATGATAGTATTTGGTCATTGTATTTTGCCAGGTAACCTATGGCACTAAAACGTGGTCGCTCTTAATGGGCATCATTAAAGGGTAAAATTCACCCAAAGGACTATGGAGAGGGCTATGCTTGGACTAGCCTACGTGGTCGAATCCGTCCGAAAAGATCCGTCGCGAAGACGACAACTTCGCTTTTTGTAAACCACACCAAGTAACTTATAATTGCTGTACAAAAATAATTGCTGAAAGACGACTTTTATTTTTAACCGACTTAAAAAAAAGAAAATTGGCATAAAAACGAAAACACAAAAATCGAAACACGAACTTTCGAAATAAAAGTTATTTTCGACTTTGTAGTGTCTTTTTGGAAGCCGGTTATTTTATTTTAATGTTACTGTTAGTGCGCAGTATAAATAATACAGTATAAATAATACACGCAACGGTAAAGGGATGGTGGGATTACTTAAAGAAGTTATAAACATTTGAAACGTTTTTCGTTAAAAAAAAAACCGTCCAAATAGTTATCAAGATTTAAGAACAACGGATTCTCGGCATCGTTAAAGATATTTATACACCCGTTATGATAAATATCTGACCACACCCTATCACAGAGAGGAGTCTTGTGTCCTAATAGTGGGAACAATTTAGGCTAATCAAGGATAAATCATTTACTTACAATATTTAAACAGGAATCCATAGGAAAACCAACATGACCAACAATAAACAATGGGCGAGAATACTATGACAGCAATTACCTTTTTATGTGATGTTTTAAACGAAACTAATCCCTATAACTTTGACGAAAATGAATTAAAGTTTATTTTACAGGCTGCTCTTGGCTTTGTGCTGTGTTACGACCTTTGCCTCCATGTGGATAACGAACACTGCTGCTACAACCATGATGGTTCCTATAAATTTCGCTATACTAAAAGTATTTGAAGACGTGAGTATTCTTAACCTACTATTGTTTACTGTTTTGGCCTGCTAAGTTCGTTAACGAGTGATGATTGTTACACGTTGTATGATGTTGATGATGTTTTATTATATTTCAAATTGTGACACAGAGATACACACAAAAAAAACTCTGATTTCGAAGTCAGGCGAGTAAGTCAACATCTGTTGCGCGCGAGCAAAGGCGACCGCTTGCGACGAGGGCTCAAATGGAACTCTTGCAAAAACAAACAAATTAAAAAAAATATAAATCAAAAACCCGACTGCAAAAGAGACAATTTAAAAGTTATGCACTAAAAAGACCGAAACAAGATTGAGAAGTTAACCACAAACACAAACAACAACTTTAACAAACACACACCACTACCACCACCACCACCACTTTTACAATAACTTTAATAGCAAGCGGAATCCATTTTTTTATTTAGGTTTATAATATGCAATTAGGTCCCGCCTCCTATTAAACTTAAGCACATATCTAAATCCCCTAGCGTAAAAAAAATTTGTCGGTTATGAACGAAAATAATAATAAATAGAAAAAAAATCAGTACCTACCTACGCGGCCAAATGTATGGAAGTGCTAATTATTTTTTTAAACACTATGATAACTTTCTTAATCATATATGATAACAAGTTGTGCGTCAATATCTCTCCTACTCAGTATGTATAAATTAACGATAAAATAACCTATAATTGGAGCTAAATCGGAATAATTGGATTATTCATTTCACACAAACACCACCTATTGCCGCATATCGCCGTATACAGGGTAGCCCCAACAGCTTCCTACAACTTATTGCAGGGAGAATGGATGTGGACTACACCTTTATTTTCTCATACTCTTACACACGCTGCCTACATCTCTGTATCTTCTCTCCTATCGCAGGTATGCTGGAAGAGATTTCTTTAGAAATAAGCATCACCCCTGTACAATTTTTTCTTGTCTGTTTATTTATACGTGTACATAAATGGTTAAATAAATAAATAATATAATTGGAATGCAATTTTATAACTAGTCGATTGTTAATAATTTCCAGCAAGGTGTAATTGTGATGTATTCCAAGACAATTGAAGGTGACCCAGTTGCAAGTGATATAACAGCTTGTTATTTTTGTGCGGTTACATATTCAGCAACTATCGGTAGGTAATTATTTCAATTATTTGTTTAAATATATGGCCAAAGATGAGCAGTAGTGATGCCTCTGTGGTAACGAATCCACTTACCGACTCGTAGAGTCTTGAGTTCGAACTCAGGCACTTTATGTTCTTAATTTTATCGGTACTGCTCCCAAAATGGTACAGGCAAACATCGTGAGGAAAAATGGCATGTCCTCGGACTAAAAAGACATAAACCCGCACTCGCCCCTCGTGGTGGATCACGGTCCACTCTCTGTCACATAAAGGAGGCCTGTGTTCCAACAGTGAGAAAATTATTATTGGGATTATGATAGCAAAAGAAGCCACTCGATTATAGACAGATAAAGGAAGATTTAAGCCAGACCGTCGTCGGGGGCATGAGCCTGTATTCTCGTTGTCCCCGTAATCTGTGTCCCTGTCATGGGAAGAATAGAACGTCATAAAATTTACTGATCGTTGTCCCCCTTATGTATATACGGCAACGGGGACTGCGGACAGTTTAGATTTCACGTATCGTTGTCCACATAAAGTTTTTATTTATTTGTTAAAGAAATACATTGTACACGTAATTATTATCTTCTTCTTTGCCCTCGACTCTTTGTTTTATACATAATAATAAAATCGTAAATTTTAAATGTTAAATGTTTCTGCTATTATTTAGGTATTAGGGCATTTGTATAGGTATAATATTCTCTTGAATAAGGCGCACTCACTTATAATTTTAAATATTTTATTAAATTCCCTTTATTCCCTTCAACGGTCGGAGGGTTGACATAGCCTGTGGGGACAATGGGAAGACAAAGGCACGAGGCACTCCATATTTGCTCGATTTGCATCCAACTGCTTCATACAGATTGTGGTGCGAATTGTGGTCTAACGTTACGGAGTTGAAACTTTATAAAAGCGATAATAATTTAATCTTTTTTTTTAATCTTCTCCATTACATAACTATACTGCAGTGTTCTTTCTCTGTACCTAGGTTAATAAAGTAATATCTTGCAGGTGGAATCGGCACACTTGTGGGTACTGGCACAAATTTAGTATTTAAAGGATTTTTCCAGAGGTTAGTAGTTGCTTAGTTACCCCCATTTACACAGTACAAGTTTCTGGAACATTTAAGAGTAATAATCAAATGCCATAAAACACTTTCAATTATTGCTATTCAATCATTGAACGCAAGTTTTGCCATTCAAAAATTGCATGCAACTACTGTTTACTTTAGACCAAGGTAAGGTAAGGTTATTGCATGAAGATAAATAGATCCAAAGGCCGACAGTTTGGGGACATCCGCACCCTATTCCTTAGGACCCGAGATTGCGGGTAGTGTTCCACGCGCACCTCTTTATCATTTAAAGGGGGAGAGGCGAGGTTCATCACCTCACTCCTCACTCACTCCTGAGTTGAAGTGGCCTGCAGAGGCGAGCCGGCACCAGCCGGGGATCGCAGAAGTCACATTAATCCCGTGATCCCCGACGTAGGTGTGGGCTGGAACACCGGGTTGGTTTTAGTCAGTAAGAGCCTGACAGACCTCTCTGCCCACCCCAGGGCGGGGGACATCCATGAGGATTTCCACCCACCAACTAAAAATATCGGCCAAGTGCGAGCCGGACTCACGCACTGAGGGTTCCGTACAAACTTGTAGGTATTCACGGTTTATGCATAAGGTTTATGTTTATGAAATTAAATGTTTTTTTTTTATATTTGAGTTGATTGAATGAAAGGTAAATTGCGGTTAACAATTTATGACGTATTAAAAAAAAACTACTCACTAGATCTCGTTCAAACCAATTTTCAGTGAAAGTTTATATGGTAATGTATATCATATATATTTTTTAGTTTTATCATTCTCTTATTTTAGAAGTTACAGGGGGGGACACACACATTTTATCACTTTGGAAATGTCTCTCGCGCAAACCATTCAGTTTAGAAAAAAATGATATTAGAAACTTCAATATCATTTTTGAAGACCTATCCATAGGCTTGATGAATTTGTTTTTTTGAATTTCAGTTATAAGTATGGGGAACCCCAAAATTTATTGTTTTTTATCTATTTTTCTGTGAAAATCATAATGCGATTCACAGAATACATCTACTTACCAAGTTTCAACAGCATAGCTCTAATAGTTTCGGCAAAAGTAGCTGTGGCATACGGACGGACAGACCGACAGACATGACGAATCCATAAGGGTTCCGTTTTTTGCCATTTGGCAACGGAACCCTAAAAAAAGGTTATTGCATGCATTTTTGGCCTCATCTACACACAAAGTCCCTTATATATTTGTTTTAGGTGTGCTTGCCTCTAATGAGAAGCAACGATTAACACAGCCACAGTCACTCGATGTATTATTGAATACTACCCTGAGGGTATTTGTCCACTGCCACCGTTTTGCTATAGTCGCGTGTTCACACTGTCGACACACGCACCACCACCGCACGCCGCGTAGTTTGACGCCACCGCTGGACTGGGCATGAGATTGTGACAGGCCGATGTGCCGGCAATACGAAACACGTTTGATCTTGTCTTTACTGCCATCACACCGGCGGCGCCGTCCACACAGCTTTTGTTTTGTCTATCATGTCATACTAATCCGCCGATTCGGTCGCTGTGGACGTTTGTCCACAAGCGATCACTTGATCGTCATCACCGGTATCGTCAACATTTGGTTCGAATAATCTCGTTTATCGTGGACGTTACGTTGACGTGGCGGTGAACAAATGGCTTTATTCATTTATTTCTGTTTTAGGGCATTTCCGGCGGCTCCAGAATATTTATCCTTTCCGAAGTATTCCGCATTTAGTGTTCCATACATGATTGTCTGCGAATGCTTTATTTACCTCTATTTGGCGGTTGTTCATTTTGGATTTTTAAGGTAATTGTTTTTTTTTTTTTTGTTATGCATACTTAATTGATCCTGTAACAACTTTTTCATACTTGAATCATATTCGCCCTGCATTCAGCTCGATGCAATTATGATTATCATGACAATGCAATATTTAAACGTGCCTTGTTTGAGGCCTGGCTATTGTGCCAAACAACGTCCCTTGACGTCCTTGACGTCCGTTATGGTAGTAGAGTGTGCGGATATGTACCTTATGTGTATCTTGAACAATTCTAAAATTAGTCAAGGAAAACATGGGATACTTGGACTCTATACAAACGTGTAACGGAAAAGGTATATCAATCCAAAAAGGCGAAGATTATGTCAGGTATATAACTCGACGGTCTCTGTGTATAGTTTCAGCTGGAAATAAATAACTCAGACTTTCCTATTAAATTATGGTTATTAAATTAAAATTATAACAAGAGTGTCATTTCCATTACGTTTTCACGCCACTTGCTAAACTTAAATCGCCGAGATGAAACGAGCCGAAAATGCGGAGAAGTGCGAGCAGTCGGTTGCAAATACTGAAATTCCTCATATGTTGCAAATGTGTAGATATAAAATTTAAATACCAATACCATTATGTTTATCATTCAAAGAAGCCGGGCACTTGAAATTTATGTATATAACTAGAACTTCGCCCGCGACTTCGTCAGCGTAAATTTTGAAAATACAGCCCATTAAACTTAGTGATATTGTAAGGAGGTATTATAGGTAAAAGAATTTTATAAAAAGTATTTAGGTAGGCTTCTCGCATCCAACGTATTCCTGCACACAGCAAGCACAGAACAGGTCGAAGTGGCGGTGCTTGGGCTCCCCCAAGCACCATAGGCCTCCGCCTATGTCCAGCAGTGGACGTCTTTCGGCTGAAATGATGATGATGATTTAGGTAGGTATCAGACTAAGTTAAATAGGTATTTAATTTAAGCTTCGCTGTATAGAATTTTACGTTGTACGCTCTTACCCATTACATTCTTACATTACTCCTTTGCTCCTGCTATGCCGGAGGTCGTGGGTTCGATTCCCACCCAGGACAAATGTTTGTGTGATGAGCACGATCATTTGTTCTGTGTCTGGGTGTAATTTATCTATAATATGTATGTATTTAGAAATATATAAGTATGTTTATCAGTTGTCTAGTACCCATAACACAAGCTCTGCTTAGCTTGGGACTAGATGGCGTTGTGTGATAGTTGTGGAATATTATTATTATTTATTATTAATAATGTTCCAGACCTAATAGTAAAACAGCAAAAGATGCAGTAATGCCATTGCCCGTACAGCAAGCCGCAGCAGCAGTTATAGCCGCAGATGTCAAGAAAAGAGGACCAATATCGTACTGGGAGAAGGTAAGGTCGTAATGTAGCTGTGCAAAAATTTGAAAATATACTGTAAAAACAACAACCGATTTCCTTAAAAACACTACAAAGTGAATAATAACTTTAATTTCGGAAGTCGGTGTCTTAGGATCTGTATTTAAGTTTTTTGCCACCGAATTCCTAAATTAAAGTAATTTTTCACTTTGTAGTGTTTTTTAAGGAAGTCGATTGTTATTTTTTTGAAATTTATATTTTTACCGTTTTATTTATGGTATGTACCCCTCATTAATCTAATCGCGTTATTCGTCCATTTGTCGCGCACATACTTAATGCAAAGACTTATGTGGTTTTCTCATGGATACCATTGTCAGAACTGAACCACAATACAACCAAATACCAGCATTAAAAAAAATACAGTCGAACTGAGAACCTCCTCCTTTTTTTGAAATCGGTTAAAAAATATATTATATATCGTGTGAGCGATACAAGAATCGCGCATGGTCAAATACGAAACTAACGACGCCACCTTGTTTTTTCAATATTATCTCTGTGACAATTATTTCAATGACATTAAATATTTGTGTCTTAAGTAATACAAAATATTAGTCTTTGAGCATTTGTCTTTTTTTTTTTTCTTGCTTGTAAAATATTATGTACCAGTGCGACAAAATTTTTTTGGTTTCCTATGTTTGAGCTTGGCTAAAACGATGATTAGAATGTTTTTGCACGTGTGTTTTGTATTAAACGGGTGTACTACAGGTTCGCCTCTACCTAACCCTTTGGGAAATACAGGCGTGATTTTATGTGTGTGTTTTTGTATTAGTTGTATTTTGTGTGTATTTGTAATAGTTGTATTTATGTGTGTGTATTTGTAACAGTTGTATTTTAATTATTGCAGTCAGCTCATTTTGTACCTTTTTTCTTAGTGTTATTGTTATTTTCAGATGGTGGTTCTCTTGTTCGGCGGTGCCATGTTTTCATTCTTCTGTCGGTCTCCACAAATGTTTGACGGCTGGGGTGACATAATGATAAAGTTTTACAAAATAGAGGATATGAGATTGTACGTACTTCGTTTTAAGCTTTTAATTTATATAATTTGTGATATATAGACGGGACGCATTTATCGAAGTGACCCTCCACCGTCCTTCCTGTATATACCTACCTGGGTCATCTGGGTGACGGTCAATTTGAAAGACGACGCAGTTATGGAGAGGAAGCGCAAAGCATGGTCGGTTCAAGCTAATTTGCTAGCCTAATTTGTACTCAAAGAGCGTGTGATTCAGCTACACCCAAACGGCCTACAATGCTCTGCGGATCCAGTATAACAAGGCATTTATAGTGCTGTTGCGTCTGCCTAGGTTCTGTAGTGCGTCAACTATATTCACTGAGGCACCTACCGACTGCTTCAACGCTGTATGGCGTCAAAAAGCGGCCTCGCTGCTAAATAGACCCCGTGGCAACCCCAACAGCATTTTCCGTGCTATAGCCGAGAGACATGACAGCCCACTTGTGAAGTCACTTGTCACCTGTACACTATGTTATAAATTAAGTACTAACATAGGTTAAGATTATTGTTACTAATCCAATAGATTTGTTATGTGAATAAATGAAATGAAAGATATCAATTATGCAAACGGCATCAGCTATCTTAAAAACCATGAAAATGACAGCCGTGACGATAAATTCCTTTAAATGCTCTGATCTGCACCTTAATTCCGTAACACACTATTAATCAGAATGTGATGGCTAATGCAACTCAATTCTTACATGTTTCGTGTGATGCCGGGCGTCAAGTATAGCATCATCGCAGCAGAGTATTCAAGCGTTGAGTTTTACAAAGCTTCAATACTCTGAAACTGTCTACACTATTGTTACACGAATAAAAATCCGAGCAGAAAGCAAGTTTCATACCAACGCAGTGCGTGTAGGAACATTACGACACGCACAGCTACGTATGCGTGACCAGTCACCGATAAGGCATGGGGGGCGAGCACCAAGCGACGCTCGCTCGAGTATAAGACGGTTTGAACGAGCTCTGTAAGCGGAGAAAGTTAAGGGGTCCTAGCGGCAGCGATACGACGCGACGTGAACGTATCGTTTTTAAATCGTTTGTAAAAATGCCAAACTGTTGTACTGTGTGTACAAATTATTTCCGGAAAACCTAGCACATTTATTTTTTTGTATAACTAAGTAATCTTGTCAGGGCACTTTGTATATCTGTCCATATTAACATATTTTTAATGGTTATAGAATTATTTAGGTGTTTTATTAAGGTTTTTTATTTTAAAATTTTGAGCTGAAGCTTTCATTCTGCTCGGTCCTATGTAGGTTTATATAGGTATGGTTGTGTGTTGCTCACGCAACAGATCAACAACATAATTATGTTTTTTACAGCATTCGTGATGCTAGCCTCGCTATGTTTGTTGCATTTATGATGTCTCTCCTACCTAGAAACACAAGCTTTTTTAAAAACTTTACCGCCAAATGTAAGTTAATTATTAAATTAAGCTATACATAATTACTACTAATCTTCCCTTAACGACGTTTTATCCCGTGATTAACCACTTTATGCGACTTATTTAAAAAAAATCCGTCTTAAGGCTCGTACAGACAGGCGCGACATGTCGCGCGACCTGTCGCGGAGGTGATTCTGCGATAAATCGCGACGCAACACCTTTCACACTGGCGCGACCACTCATGCGCGAATCGCCCGCGATTCGCGCGCGACGAGCAGCGCGACAGCTTTTAGTACATTTTGTATGGCGTCGCCGCGTCGCAGCGATTTCGCGGCGATATCGCCGCGACGCCACACAAATGGTATAAATGGCGGTACAATCCGGGCTGAGCTCAGTAGTAAGCGATTTTAATCAGAGGACGACGGCAGGTATGTGGGTGTTTGCGAGTCGTAGGTTCGATTCCCTGATCGGTCGACATAGGTACCTACTTAAGTTAGGTAATGTCACATAACTCAACCCAACTAGGGGTACCTAAGCTTGAAGTACTTTTACGTAGTAGTTGTTTAAAATCATATTCATAGTCACACGTACCTACTTTTAAAAAACCGGCCAAGTGCGAGTCGGACTCGCGCACCGAGGGTTCCGTACAAACCTGCAGGTATTCATGGTTTATGCATAAGGTTTATGTTTATGAAATTAAATGGTTTTTTTTTAATTTTTATATTTGAGTTGACTGAATGAAAGGTAAATTGCGGTTTACGATTTATGAAGTATTAAAAAAAAAACTACGTACTAGATCTCGTTCAAACCAATTTTCGGTGGAAGTTTACATGGTAATGTACACCATATATTTTTTTTGTTTTATCATTCCCTTATTTTAGAAGTTACGGGGGGGGGACGACACTCGTTTTTCGACTTCGACCACTTTGGAAGTGTCTCTCGCGCAAACTATTCAGTTTAGAAAAAAATGTTATATGAAACCTCAATATCATTTTTGAAGACCTATTCATAGATACCCCACATGCATGGGTTTGATGAATTTTTTTTTTCAAATCTTAATGCGGTTCACAGAATACTTACCAAGTTTCAACAGCATAGCTCTTATAGTTTCTGAAAAAAGTGGCTGTGACATACACGGACAGACAGACAGACAGACAGACAGACATGACGAATCTATAAGGGTTCCGTTTTTTGCCATTTGGCAACGGAGTCCTAAAAATCAAGATTTTAAGTCTAGGTGTGAATCGTTGATTTTTGACGTACTTTTAAGTTTCCAATTCATGTGATTTCGGAAAAATGACTTTGTTTTCTACATGTTAAGTGTATTTTCCGATACAACAATTTTTATGAGGAGATTACATATTGTGATTTTGAAATCTTAATTTACACTCTCGTAAAATACGCATAACTGGCATAATGTAGGTGTAGGTACTATACGTACCGTTACCTCTGTGTAACCCTTTGGGGAATGCAGGGGCGATGTTATGTGTGTGTTTAAGAAATATTCAGTAATAACTTAATATGTCCAATGAGTAGTGGTGGCCCAGGTGGTAACGGCCGCGACTTACGAGTAGTAGATCGTGAGTTCAAACCCAAGCAGGCGCATTACTTTGTGTAAATTATTTCATCGCCACTGCTCTCAAAACGGTGAAGGAAAACATCGTGAGGAAACCGGCATGTCTTAGAACCAAAAATTCGAAGACATGTGACATCTACCAACCCGCACTGGGCCCGCGTGGTGCATCATGGCCCACTCCCTCTCACCGAGAGGAGGCCTGTGTCCCAGCAGTGGAAACATTATAGGCTGATGATGATGATGTCCAATGAGTGATCTAATTGTAAATATAGTAACTTTTAACAAACTGCTTCGTTGGTCTAGCGGTCACACGTACAACAGCGCGTGCGGTCCAGGGGCTTGTAATATGCACACACAGTCGTTCGCTCGCATTCACACGTTGACGTTTGAACTCGAACTGACCCTCGCACAGCTGACATCACGCACTTGACTGCTAGCGGAGACCTAGCGCTCTTACTATGAATCGGGCGCACGCTCCGCCTCGAGCCATTTCAACTCGAGGTGCACCAGCCCATTTAGAGGTACTAAGGAGGTATTATTATTAGTGATATATAATAAGTTGTGTGTTCGGGGTAGGTTTATCTACGTAATTAAACACTACTTTAAAATATGTATTATAAAATTATTATTATCACTGTTATGTAACATACACGGCGCAATCTAGGAATGGCATGCATTCACGGCTGAGGTTTCTAGATTTAGTGGACTGGCGAAGGCGTCCGAAGGGCGCGGGCCGTGCATGGGAGACGCGGCGGCCGGGCGGCCGGAGCGACTCAACGCGATGGTCCGATGGTCCTCGCGGTTCGGTAATGTTCGGTCGGTAGGGAAGAAGCGGCCTACGGCCGAGCGAATGCTGCGGCTCCGCTGGCGGCCCGCGGTATTTTGCTAGGTGCATACCTACTGCATAGTAAGAGGATGTACAACACGTGCTTAGCCTACATACAAAGTATTAATTTGACAAACAAATTACTTATATTGACAAAAAATTTACAGGCGTTGGAGGCAGACTGCTGACTGTAATATTGAAGAGCACCATTTAAATATTGAACAACTAAACTCGCTGCAGATACGAATAAAAATGTTGGACAAAGTATTATCTTGTAATCATTGAATAATGCCAAAGCATAATTGCAAAAATGAAAATAAAAGGCGCTATATTCTCACGGACGCCACGCCCGCCGGCGCCGTTCGCATCTATTTCAAAGAGAAGCCTCCGCCGCATTTGCAGCGCCGCGCAGCCCCGATACGCGTGCGCTCTCCTAATCCACTAGGTACCAGATTAAAAAGTTTTTAAGCAAAATACAACCGTCTTTGAATTAAGTTCACACTTACATAACTTTTATCCCACGAAGCAACGCATTTTGGTAACCAAGTGAACAAACACGTTGTGAGTGTGTGCGTGAAGACGAGTAGTGTCAGCACATAACACATACACGAACACAAACACACATTGGTTATGTCTCGGACAAGTCGGAAGTCGGACGATACCACGGTAGGACGGTACCGTCAGCTCGCGCACTTATACTCACAACTGTCTTTAGACACGCTTTATATTAGCTTCACTTGTATGTTTGTTTGTTTGTAACCGACTCCTTATAGCGCGATTTTGACCCACTTTAAACGACCAGATTTCATTCAAACTTTGCACACCTGTCAAGGACCGATGACAATGCAATAATTTCATAAATTTGTGCCATTATCCTTGCCAGGGTTACCAGAACAGCAAAAAAACTGTCTTCGAAAACTACGCTGACATACGTCACAAATTACGCTGACATACGACAGAAACTACGCTGATATACGTCACAAACTACACTGACATACGTCACAAACTCCGCTGACATACGTCACAAACTCCGCTGACATACGTCACAAACTACGCTGACATACGTCACAAACTACGCTGACATACGTCTCAAAATTCGAAACACCCTAAAAAATAGAAAATAAATAATAGTTTAAAAAACGCTTCCATTGAAAACCAAACTAAAAAGTACAAAATAATGGAAAAAAAGCGTGGGGTGCCTGATATCAATAAACAAAATACCTTAAAAAGCACCCCACGCTTTTTTTCCATTATTTTGTACTTTTTAGTTTGGTTTTCAATGGAAGCGTGTTTTTTAGTTTTTTTTTATTGTAAATTATTTCCTCACCACTTCTCTTAAACCGGAACTGTCTTAGAACCAAAAACTTCGACAACATGTAACATCTATGAACCCGCAGGGTCCGCGTGGTGGATTAAGGCCCACTGCGAGAGGAGACCTGTGTCCGGTAGTGGGAATATTATAGACTGATGATGAGATATACATAATATGTAATGTGGATGTTTAAAGGCAAAAATATTTCCAAACTATACTGCCATTGCAACCTATACTATTTCGGTATTGTAGCAGAATCAGTCAGTTTGAATTTACTCATACTAACATATTATATTAAATTCAATGATTTTAGTTTACAATGATCGAAATCGAAAATAGAGACCGTAAACTGAGAAATGTAGGGTAACTACCTATTTGGTAACCACCAAATAGGTAACTACCCTACATTTCTCAGTTTCCATGTACCTCATCGACGGTATAACCACTGCTCTCAAATGACGATGAGACCAGTGGTGGTCCAGTGGTAACGGCCGCGACTTACGAGTTACTTAGGTCGTGAGTTCGGGTCACGGGTCGTGGGGCTTTTGGGACCGGGACCGCGGTCCCGGATTCTACCTAAAAAACAATAATCATTTTGCAGCAGTTTTTTGAGACCACAAGAAAATTGAAATTAAAGTACTGTTACCAAAAAAATTACGAGAATAAAAGATAATAATTCACTTTCTCATACATTTGGTGTGTCACCTACAAAACGCGTTATGCCTTTAAAGTACCAGGTTGTCATAACTTAGTAGGAGCTTAGGAATAGGTAGAACGGGCTGGTGCCCGCAACTCCACGTCTGAGCGCGTATTTTGCGTACGGTTGTAGGAGCTTACCAAACTTAGGAGTGTCAGCTAGAAATCGCTTTATGCCTTCAAAGTACCAGGTTGTTATAACTTGGTAGGAGCCTAATAAGTCAACACATCACTTATTGACTCTGAGTCGGTACTTTCGCTGGGTCAGCTAGTATTATTATGATAGCATTTTTTGAATGTCAGTTGATTATGTTTAATTTACAAAAATAATGATATTCAATAATTGTAATGATTATGACTGCTGCTGATGTGTCAAATTAAAGTTGTGAAGTTTTTTAAAAGTTTATTGTTCCGTTTTGGTGGGTGATTAGGGGGACGATAGGTGATTTAAACACTCAAGATTACTTTTTTTAAATATTATTGTGTATTCTTTTAAGGTTTAGTTCTTATAAAAGGCTGCCGTTGTAAAAAAAAGTATTATATCGTTTTATAAAAATAATTTTATTTGTATAAATTCAAAATTTTTTGGTTGACCGTACTTTCCCAAGACATAACTTTGTTTATTTTACTTGTGGTCCCAAAGTACTACTAAAGATATTTATTTTATTAATAGGTGGATTCTGGAACCGCGGTCCCGGTCCCTAAAGCCCCACGACCCGTGAGTTCAAACCCAAGCAGGCGCATTACTTTGTGTAAATTATTTCATCGCCACTGCTCTCAAAACGGTGAAGAAAAACATCGTGAGGTAACCGGCATGTCTTAGAACTAAAATTCGAAGACATGTGACATCTACCAACCCGCACTGGGCCCGCGTGGTGGATCATGGCCCACTCCCTCTCACCGAGAGGAGGCCTGTGTCCCAGCAGTGGGAACGTTATAGGCTGCTGATGAAACGACGATGTACATTTTTTATTTTTTATTTTTTACATATACCTATCACATAATCTAGGTACTCTTTATTTGACACTAGCTTCTGCCCGCGACTTCGTCCGCGTTAAATTTCTTGTTCCTCCTACCCTTCCCGTCGCGTCGAATCGCCTACCCGTGTGATTTTCCCCGTTTTTGCAACATTTTTCATTACTGCTCTGCTCCTCTTGGTTGAAGCGTAATGTTATATAGCCTATAGCCTTCCTCGATAAATAGGCTACCCAACACAAAAAGATTTTTTCAATTCGGATCAGTAGTTTTTGAGATTACCGCGTTCAAACAAACAAATAAACTCTTCAGCTTTATAATATTAAAGTACAGATTCTAGACCTACAACTATGTAGTTTGAACCCAGTATTATTGGTTGTCATGGCCATAATGATATTTGTTTTAAATAGGTTATTATATTTTATTTATGACATACCTACTATCATTAAAATAGATTCAAATAGATTCGAATGTGAGAAGGTTGTAGGCCTTATAGGACAGTACGCAATTTTCTATTTTATTAAGTACCTGGTACTTGTTGACAGCCCACTTACGAGGACAGTTCCTCCCATAGCTATTAAAACTAACACCTAACATAAGTAGCTACAAATGTCGATCGACCAGGGTATCGAACCTCGGACCCCAAGCTAAGCAAACACGCACCGACCTGCCTTCGTCCTATGACGAAGATCGTCTACTACTGAGGTCAGCTTGGATTGCACCGTCTTTTATACTCTCATGTCGCGTCGCGTCGCGGCCGCGAATTCGCGGCGATATCGCCGCGAAATCGCCGCGACGCCATACAAAATGTACTAACAAGCTGTCGCGCTACTCGACGCGGCGCGACCGTGTCGCGGCGCGACAGGTAGCCCCTGTGTGAACGGTCGCGCGCGTTTTCATAGAAATTGTTCTACGGATATAAATCGCCGATTCGCGCGCGACCGTCGCGTCGCGCTAGTCTGAACGAACCTTTAAGTGCTAAATTCCGTACTACGTAGAACTGCTATCTATAAAAAAATCGGTTGTCTGTAAAATCGATTTACTGACGATAGTTGAATGTGACAACGTCATAAGAAAATACTGATGTGCGCTCTCGCTTGCACTTCAAGCCTTAAATGGAACGCCTCAGAGCGAGGTAACGCCGCATGAGTCATGTTTTTCCGTGCGTTCAGCCGGCTCCATCGAATTATAAGACGTTGTCACGTCAATAGTTTTGGTGGCAACTGAGGAGTCACGCCACCAAAACTTAAACATATTTAATTATGGTGAGATTTTTTTTAAATTCATTACACCTATCAGAAAGCCTACCTGTTACCTATTAGAAAAGTTTTTTTAAAATTACTGTTGCGGGATCAGGTAGTATCAATTGTGTGATTTCATAGCTCTCTCTCTCTTACCGTGTGCAAATTTAATATGGCTGATCCCCGTATGGTATCTTCAAAAAGTTTTACGGAAATCCACGCGAGATCGAATTTGCTTATTTTCACAAGCATTAAGTATCTACCTAATTCGATACATTTTAATATTTTGTTCTTTTGCAGTTAAAGAAGATCTACCAAAGGGAAAAGCGGAAAGCGTTTTGAGCTGGAAAATACTGAATGCCCAATGCCCTTATGCTTTCAGTTTTCTATTAGGTTTGTTTTCATTATTTAACAACTAGCTCACGTCTATGGTAACAAGTATCGTCATCAGAGTTGAGTTGGGCGAGTAGCGGCGATTTATCTATAAAGTTACCGTCGCATTGTGGGCCTCCTAAGGCCATAACATTTCTGGCCATAGACTGGGTTGGATTTTTTTTCTTTTGAATATTTGTAGTCCAATTATCGTTCCATAAAAATGACATTATGAATATCGATGGCCAGGTTATCTTATAGTTAGAGAGTTAATAATATAGTTATATAATTATTCAGTCACCTCATTGAAGCGATAGCTCTTAATGTTAATAAATCCATGCTAGTCAAATCACATATCGACTTTGTGGCACAGATGTGTGCAGGCAATTATGAACCTTAAGGTGGTAAACATTTTCTGACTATATCTTAAGGTTGTCTTTAAAATATAGTTTTCTTGTGATAAGACTCACCTATTATGTCAACATCATGAAAGACTGGACTCATTTTTATATCTGTATTTTTATGGTGTACATACTTTTATATCTATCTACCTATGAAATCAGGCGCAGTTTTAAGTAACTAAGTGCCATGCTATATCTTCGTTCTCCTTCATTACTGGAACAGCAATGACGTTCAGATCTCGTAAATCATCATCATCATCATCATTTCAGCCGTAAGACGTCCACTGCTGGACTTAGGCCTCCACCAATTTGGGGGGCTTTGCCATAATCACCACGCTTGGCAGGCGGGTTGGCGATCGCAGTATGGTGGTAAAATGCATAGAGAACGCTGCTGCCCATTCTCTAGTAAGTCCCTTAGTCGCCTTTTACGACACCCACGGGAAGAAATGGGGTGGTGTTATTCTTTACGTCCGGCACCACACGGAAATATAATAGAGAAACTGTATTTGTTATAATTTAAGCCGGTATCAGCCGGTACTTGTTGCTTAAACCACTATTGGTTTGAGCAACAAGGAATAACCTATGTTTGCATACCCTAAACAAAATATTATTATGTTTAAGGTGGTGGTTTTACACTATCAAATGCGGCCGCTACCTCCGGTTTGAACGCTATACTAGGAAACTTTATGAAGGAAACCCTGTACACGCTAAGCAATGCTGTGATCATCCTGCTTATAATAGTCGTTGTGGTTTTTGTTACCAACTTTGCTTCCAATGTCGCTGTTTCTACTGTTTTTACACCAATAGCCATGCAACTGGTGAGTTTCTTATTTCTTCCGTAATAGTAATGTTTTTTGAAACTACCCGTCAATGAAGTTCAAAATGAAGCTGGGAGCTACATTTTGTATAGAAAATCTAAATACGCGATTTGAATAGAATGAGAGCAAGATGCTGAAAAGTTATCATTAGTTTAATTTAAAAAATATAAATAGTTGAAAATAGATAGCGTCATCATCAACCCTTGTCCATTTATTTATCCCATGTCAACCCGTCACATAATCCATCCATATTTTCTGCAATGTTTTGCATCATCTTTGTATGTGCTTTACTTCCTCAGCTAATAAAACTCTAATTTTATTCATATAATATCCCTGTTTGCCATTTTCGAACGAGCTAGCGTAACACGTCTAGTTTTGTTTTATTTGTGGCATTGAGGATCTTAGAAACATATTGCGCTAGAAGTTATGTATCGAACAAAGCACGAGCGTCAGCATCGTAACAGTCAATTGACGTAGATGCGGAAGGAAATGAAAGCGATTTTTTAGCGAAATTATGTAAAGGACAACGATCTTTTTGGCAATTGTGTAACTTACAAACTATACTGAAATGAGCCAAAAAAGAGGAAATTATTCAAGCGCATTCTCGGGAATTGTCACAACTAGCAGCTCGAATCTAATGTATACGTTACACAAGAAATAAACTTCATTGTGCTTGTGTGAAAAATTCACTTCCCGTCTGTTGATATACGTTAAGCAACTTTTAGTGTCTTTGAGTAGCTGAGTGTATTGACGCTCCGGAAACTCACATAAACAGTGAGCACATACAACTATTAAGCGTTTACCCAAAAAAAGTGGTAAATTGTTCTGCTATGTTAATCATTTAAGTCATTTAAAGTATTAAGAGCGTGCAATCTAAAACCGAAATAGCCGACAAATATGGAACGGTTCCTATTTATTAATTTGTTAATACTGACTATATGAAAATATAAGCTACAGTAATGAAACCGGTGTAGACTGTTAGCTTGCTAAATGCCACAGTATAATCGCCCACGCTGACTTTTTGCAGCAATTCAGTAGCGACACAATCACAAATCGTAGGGGAACCAAGGTAACCGCCATAGCCCAAGGAATTGCTAAACTGAAGTGACAGTGGACAGGGCACATTGCTCGCAGAATAGATGGCCGATGGGGTCAAAAGGTTCTGGAGTGTCGACCGCGTACCGGTAGACATTGAGTTGGAAGGCCTCCCATAAGGTGGACAGATGATCTTGCGAAGGCTGCAGGAATCCGCTGGATGCGGGTAGCACAAAACCGGTCGAAGTGGCGGAGCTAGGCAGAGGCCCATGTCCAGCAGTGGACGTCTTTCGGCTGAAATGATGATGATGATGACAATTAAAAACTGAACGTGATACAAAACGGCGCAATGCTATCACTGGATGTATATCTACGTCTACGTAACCATGATTCTGCGCATTGCTACTATCGCTATTCCTACAACTGCGATACAGAAGTCATATAAACGTGATAGTCATATTATGTTGTAGTAACTACTTGTGAATGCCTATGGATGCTACAAGCTACAGTTGCATTGCAAACCAACATTGATAGTCGCTCATTAGTAGCGATGCAGAGTCCATACTTTGCGATTGTTTTGCCACTGAATCGCTTATATTGCGCGTTGCAAATGCAACCAACAGCGGAAAGTAGCGACACGGCCGCGTGTGGATAAAGCGCGTTACATTTAGTAAAAAGTCGCTGCAAAAAGTCGCCGTAGCGCCCGGACCTTATTTGAATTAACACTAAGTTTCAAGGTCATGAAGATATACGTACGTTATACGCACTGTCTCTCTATTTATTCGTTGATTTGAGGATAACTATTTAGGGTAGGGTATTAGACAATATATTGGCTTGCAGCTTGCTCGTATCGATAACTGGATTTTTGGTGCCTATATAATCGCACTAACCAAATAGTGCTAGAGAAAAAAAAACATCTGGTGCCAATGTATGAACTCTGATCAAAGAAACTATACTGGGTCTTATTTATAACATATAAATATACAGCTGATAATAATTTACCCATGGTATAAAAAGTCAGGGCCCACACCATGAAGCTCTGTGAGAGGATAGTTGACTCTCGGATCTATCAGAAGAGTACAGTCTGGCAACGGGACCATGGACCCTGTTTTTGCCCTAAAGATAATCATGGAGAAGTACAGGTCGAAGAATACGCCTCTGCATTTACAATTTTTGGACATGGAGAAGGCCTTTGACTGTAACCCTCGTGTGATGATCTGGTGGGGACTGCGGTCCAAAGGAGTACCAGAGGCTTATATTGACATCATCCGAGACAAGTACCGCGATTCCTATTGCATGGTGCGGACTGCTGTTGGCTATACTAAACCGTTTCCCATCACTGTAGGTGTTCACCAGGGATCCGTTCTTGGCCCGATCCTATTCAGCGTAGTAATAGACGTTGTATCAGACAGCATCAGGAACTCCCCTGAGCAGCCCCCGTGGCTGCTTATATATGCTGACGACATATCACTGGAAGACGCGGACAGGGGATGACTGGTGAGACGCGTGAAGGCGTGGAAGGGTACACTTGAGAAAGGTGGTCTAAAGCTCAATGTGGCGAAGACAGAGTATACTTGGCCTGCAATACAGCAGATCTGACATCCATCCGCATAGATGAAGACACGAGCGCACGGTCCAGGTTAAGTACTTTGGATCTATACTCCACGCATCTGGTGACATCGGCTGCGACATCAAGACATGCATTGCTGCAGCGTGGCGTTGAGGTGTTTGGTGTCATTTGTGACCCCAAGATGCCCTTATGCTGAAGAAATAGGTCTATAAATACATCATTAGGCCTGTCCTTTTATATGGCAGTGAAGCGTCGCCCGTACTTAAGCGGCACAAGCAAGAACTGTGTCTAGGAAATGAAAATGTTGCGCTGGATATCCAGAGCTACGCGGAGAGACCGCGTCAAGAACTCACGCATTCGTGGCAGCTTTCATATCCGTGACATAGCCGACAAATTGCAGGAGTGTCGCTTACGTTGCGTTTTACGGAAACGGGCAAGCTATGTGGGTAAAAAATAGAAAACAAATAATAGTTTTTTAGTTGGTTTTCAATGGAAGCGTGTTTTTTAGTTTTTTTAAACTATTATTTATTTTCAATTTTTTAGGGTGTTTCGAATTTTGAGACGTGTGTCAGCGTAGTTTGTGATGTATGTCAGCGTAGTTTGTGACGTATGTCAGCGTAGTTTGTGACGTATGTCAGCGTAGTTTGTGACGTATGTCAGCGTAGTTTGTGTCGTATTTCAGGGTAATTTGTGACGTATATCAGCGTAGTTTTCGAAGACAGTTTGTTTTTTTGTTTTTTTTTGTTTGTTTTGTTTGTTTGTTGTTTGTTGTTTTTTGTTTGTTTTGGCAAGGATAATGGCACAAATTTATGAAATTATTGCATTATCATCGGTCCTTGACAGGTGTGCAAAGTTTGAATGAAATCTGGGTGCTTACTCTCGAATATAATTCCAATTGATCGACATTGGTCAAACGTCAGTTGGTTGAGTTAAACGTCAGGGATTGGCTAGACTTAGTGAGTCCAGCCAATCACTGACATTTGACTGACAATTCTAATGTCGAACTATTGGAATTATATTCGAGAGTAAGCACCCAGGTCGTTGAAAGTGGGTTAAAATCGCGCTATAAGGAGTCGGTTACAAACAAACATACAAAAATACAAGTGAAGCTAATATAAAGCGTGTAAAAATGGATGGCTATGCCACCTCCGTCGGGCCCTGGCAGATGGGGAAGACCCAAAAGTGCTGGCTTAACGTCGTAGTGGATGACATGCGTACCAACAGACTCACCATAAGGGATGCAGAAGACCGTCCAAAGTGGAGCGTTAAGTGTAGGAAAGCGGACTCCGGGCTCCGAAGAATACAACCGGTATATCGCAAAGATGATGATGATGGAATAATTTACCCATGTAGGATATCGAAAACAACCAAACAGTTAAAAAAAAAAAAAAATTAATCATTCCTACGGAATAGTAGGACAGTATAGCCTAAACGAAAAAAAAAACTATGTTTAAAGTCTTAAATGACGTTGAAATGTACATCAAGGCAACTAAACAACTGTTAAAGAATCATGCCCACCTTCTATACATTGAATGACCTGTCACTTGATTCGTTTTATATGTCGCGTCTACCTACAAACAGTGTTGTATAAAATCAGTTATTGTTTATAATAACACAATAAGTTATCATCTTCTCATTTAGAGGCCAGGGAAAAATGCTATTACGTAAATAAGTTTTTGAGGTTATAACAGATTTGCAGCTTTTAGATCAGGTTTGACAACTGTTGTAACCTCAAAAAGTAGATGATTATTAAAATGAAATTATTTGTTAATCGCTGAGAGAGTTGCACTCACTCAGAAATAATTCCGACTTCAATTTAATATCATCATTAAATCGGCGCGCGGTGGCAAACAGCAGTTATATTCTCGTAATAGCCCGACGGTGCTGAGTTTTAAACACTTCACGTGTGATGTTAAGCCATCATTGTTTTCTACACTACATACAGCAAGTTACAACAATTTAGGTATAGTTCATTGAAATATCGGTCAAAAACTGTCGTCGAAGTGGACCAGACTCCAGCAGGACGATGCTTTTAGCCATCGAACTCTAAGAGGCTGATTTACCTTGTCTGCCCGGATAAAGTAAATAATAATACCAGCCCTAATATTGTCTCACTGCTGGGCAAAGGTCTTTTCTCATGCAGAGAAGGCACGAGCAGTAATCATCACGTTTGGTCAAGATGAGGTGGCGATTTCTGACTTTCATTGATTAATTATTATACAAGTCCAGGTTTTCTCGTGATATTTCCTTCACTGTAGTTCCTACGTAGGTATTGAAAAAACACATTGGCCCGGTATTGAACTCACGCCTCGTGCATGAGGTGAGGTGTTAACCTCTGAGCCATCACGACATAAATATATAACTAAGTGCTGCATGTTTTTGGAGAGGTCGGGAAAATTAAATAAAAAAACAGGATTTGATTTATTATTATTTATTCAATGTCTTCTCGTACAACCACTTCATCTAAAAATGCCGCTGGAGCCACAATGTTAGTTTCATGCCTAGCTCAACCTAAGTACCACACCAAAGTCATAACATGCGCACAACAACCTACAGCGCAAGTTTTCTTTGAGAATGTGGTCACTTTGACGATTGAGCAATGATCGACGACAAACGAGGCATACTTAAGTGTAACCACGGCGAGATGAACCAGCAGATGGGTCACACTCATTGTTTCTATAAATCTGAGCATTAACAGTCTGCATGGATACATCAAAACACTCTCTCTCTCAAATGTAATCTTCTTCCATTATCTGAATAACAAATCAATTATGAGATTTTAAAGCCTGCAATGGAAATAACTATATTTAATTTGTATTTTTATATGTTTCGCTTTAAACAGCTGCCTAAAAGAACACTTTAGCTAAACATGGGGAAAAGGTACATGCAACTAACACATTCGGTCAGCGGTTCATCTTAGGGGAGTCACCTATTTCTAATTGTACTAGTTCTATATTTCATAAAACTTGAAAAATACACATTAGCACTTCTAAATATCAATCCTTTTTTATAAAAAAATTATTCCACTAGCATCTGTTGACTGGATATTAAATAGGTACTTGATTGTAATTATATTTACTATTTCTGAAGATATCCAACTGCTAATTAGCGAGATGACTCTGGTATGAATCTGAAGGGCGCGATAACGCCGAAGCGTATTAACACTTATGTTGCAGGTTATACAAAGCCAACTCGTAGAAGGCTCATGTCCATAGTTCTTTCCAACAAAAGCGATAACGTCTAGATCCCAACAAAAAGGACTAAATCGGTATCCGTGTAACACAGGCCAAAGTAATCGTATGTGGTAGGTATTGGAGTCCGTGGAAAATGCAAAACTTGTAAGGGTATCAGAAAATCCAAAATCGCTCAGTACAATACGTAGTGACAGCAAACGAACGACTGCAAAACGTCAAACAAGTGACAGCCTGTCATTCACGTAAAGAAGTTCGTTTTACGCGCCCTATCAACTGTACGTTTATTTTTCTTTCCACACCCTTATATAAAACTTTAAAAAATCATAGCTAGTCATAAATTAAAAAGTGAAGTAAAAAAAAATACCACTTCGTTATTTTGAACATTTATTAACCACATGAACGAACAAGTTTTTTCGTATTATGTGAAACGAAACGTGTCTAAAACACGTTACGTTTCAAAAAGTCTATTGAGAATGATAAACATTTTTTAGAATTTCTTTTTTTCCTGGCTTTATTTGAAAATTAAATTATGTGATACGAAATAAGCAAAAAATTAGCAATTTTTTAAGATATTTTACATCACTAGACGCGTTAAAAAAAATTCAGGTCAAGATTGGACATGATTCTTTGGTTTTTAGAAATTCGTACAAAATATCTCACGTTCCAGAAAAATATCAAAACTGATCGATTACGGGCCCTTGACCTTGGCCCATCGAATGATGAATTTTTTTTTGTGTTCCACTAGTTTTCGAAATCGATACCCAATACGTGGGAAGTATTTCCAGCTATTTAAATTTGACCCTGCATAGATAGCACAGTCCTCAAATGATTGATTTGGATGATGTTTTCAAGAACGAAGATCCGGAAATTCGTTTAAAATTATGTTTTCAATTTAATTAATACATTTTTCCCCATAGAGAAAATTATTTACTCCAATAAAAAAACCTTTTCAATAAGCTCCATGAAACCGTTCTCCCCGCCCTATCCATTTAAAAAAAAATGTCGATCAGCCGGCGTAGCATGACCAATTCTATAGCTGTTCTACCAAGAACAAAAAAGTTCTTTATGTATTTTAATTCTGTAAAAATGTTTCTATCTCATCAATAGTAGAGAGAAATAGACATCACACTTGTCTTGTCGACTGAAGAATAGAAACATTTCTTCCTTCAGTTTTACACAATTTTTCTACGATACAATCTATCATTTTGTCTTCTCTTCCGACGACAAATTTCGTTTCTATGGCGGTCATGCTACGCGTGCTGAGAAATGAACGCAAAACGACATGCCATAAACAAATTGTCTAACGTTGTCTTAAAACTTATGACAAATTTTGGTTTCAGGCGCAAAATATTGACAAAAATCCATTGTGGTACAACCTTGCGTCGGGACTAGCGGCGTCTTACTGTTTCATGATACCCGTGGGAACTCCTGGAAATCTTATCGTGCAAAGTGCTGCAAAAGTTCCAACATCTAAAATGGTACCTACTTTATCGTCTTTACTCGCAAAGAGCTAAAGGCCTATGCACATTTTTATACGTAGGGGAAACTTGCCTAATTCGTACTAACGCCTAAATCATACTCCGATTAAATCTCGGCTTCGGTAATAGCTACGAGCGTCTCTAGCATCAGAAAATGTAAACAGCAGTTGGCTATTTTGCCATCTGTCACATAACACCTGTTAAGCTGTTCTCGGCAAAACTATCAAAAAAAGAAGTTTTTTTCGACTATTGCTGTAATATTTTCACACATTTCGTAAAAGTTTTAGTCAAATTAGGTCGTGTATAAACTATTTTATATATTAATGCGTATCTTTGTGATCCCATCTGACATAATAATATACGCGTGGTTGTTGTCATATTTTCCGGCATAAAATTTAAAATCTGGTGGCCTTCTGCGCCTATTTCGTACTCGAGGCATGGTCTTAAAACGTACTGGTACGATTTTATCCCCGAGCCGTTTGTATGGAAACAGATATACCTACATGGCTTTAAATCTTGCGGTTAATGGCCATGCAATCGCTTTAAGATCGGGGATGAGGAATATGTCGTTCTGGAAGAAACTAATGTGAGTGAATTGGCTGAAATCGCCCAGAATTTAACAACTAAAATACAGCAAGAACAAACAAATGCAACGTGTGTGCCACAACCCAATGAGACTTCTCAATCTTCTTCGCTCGTTACAGCGACACTTGAAACGATATCTCCATTACGTGCTATTCCTGGAAATTCGACACCAATTAAAATAAAAACTACAGGCGCTATAGCTATTACAGATTTTTTTTATAAACATAGAGTTCGAGAGTAAATAGAAGAGTCCAAGAAAAAGAAAGTATCAAAGAAGTACAAAAAAAGTAAAACTATTTAGACATCACAAAACAAAAATAAACAAGATGAAAATGATAGTTGGTACTGAAAATTATGCCAAGAAGACGTAAAAGAAACTATGATCCAGTGCACACAATGTGAGATGTGGGCACATGAACTTCGTGCAGGAACCAATAAAAAATTAACTGCGATGATTGCCAAGAATTGGCGAAGAATATCCGTCGAATTTTTTGGAATTACAGCATATGATGTTAATACATTTTTGATTATGATGCTGATTCTGAAGACTGTAAACCAATGATAAGATCTCAAAGTACGAATTAAGGATATATCAGTACGATTTAAGATGAATGGTCTTAAATCGTACTTTTTAATATTTTTTTTTTTGTTGATTATTTTTCAGAAGTTTATAATGCTAATGTTAAATTTGATCATGGTAACAATAAAACATTAACCATATAAAAATGACTTATAATTAAAACTAGTTTCTCTTTATTAATTTCCAAGATATTATGTTTCTTTCTAAAGGGGGGGTACGAATAAGGCAAGTTTACCCTATCTTCCATGTAATGCGCGTCATCTTTGAGTCGACGTTGCGTTTGCAACGT
This sequence comes from Aporophyla nigra, assembly GCA_947507805.1. Lineage (NCBI taxonomy): Eukaryota > Metazoa > Arthropoda > Insecta > Lepidoptera > Noctuidae > Aporophyla > Aporophyla nigra. The sequence goes on along the minus strand of OX382297.1, from coordinate 10,725,357 downwards.
AGTCTATGCGAGTAACAAAACACCGTGTGCATAGGCCAGAACGTTTTAAAATGTAATAAAATTATATCAATGTATGAACCTGGCCTGGCCTGTTAGTCTAGTGGTTAGTGACCCTGACTGCTAAGACTGAGGTCGTGGATTCGATTCCCACCCAGGACAAATCTTTGTGTGATGAGCACGATCATTTGTTCTGTGTCAGGGTGTAATTTATCTATAATGTGTATGTATTTAGGAATATATAAGTATGTTTATCAGTTGTCGAGTAGCCATAGTACAGGCTCTGCCTAGTTTGGGATCAGATAACGGTGTGTTGGTTGTCCTAAGATATTTATTTATTTTTATTAACCTTTTGTAAAAATCCCCCAATCGGGGGATGTTCAGCAGTGGCTGTTTTACGGCTGAAATAATGATGAAAGAAAAAAAAATCGGCACTTAATAATTTAATTTGCAAACAGTGATAGAGGGTAGATTTTTGAGAGGGATCCCTTCTTTTCGTATAATGTTCTTTTTCCTAATGTACTTTGGCATAGTTACCTATCATAAGTTCGAAAAATATTTGACCGAATTTCATTTAACCTAAAACTTTTCAACTATTATCGTTTTTTTTTTTTTTTTACTTCATCGAAGTCACGTCTGCCACTATATCAGTTGACCTATTATTCAGCCGAAATAACATTTGTACGAAGTGTTATGTTTCCGAACATTCATTATACCACTGTTCAGATTAACCTACTCTTTTGTTTAATTAATTAATTATTTAAATGTAATGCACTAAATAATACGGTTGATTATGAAAAAAGTGTTTTTAAAGGGTCTCAGTAAGAAACATGCAAACAAGGATGCTTGCTTGCTTGCATGCCGCATGTATGCAAGCATGCAGCGTGCAAGCAGGCATGCAGCATGCAAGCAGGCATACAGCATGCGAGCAAGCATACAGCATGCAACCAAGCATGCAACATGCAATCAGGCTTGCAACATGCGGCAAGCATTGTTTCTGTCACGGCTCCGGCGCTGCGGGGTTCGGGCGACCCCATGCGAACCTATCGTCGCAGATGGCTTTAACGCTCACCACCTGCTCCTCAGCTCGCAGGCCGCCCTACCCCTCCGCGCCTAAGCAGGTTTAAATTATACTCTAGGGGTAGGCCAGACAACACTACGTAAAGTCGGTTTTACAGGGATTCGATTCTCACTAAATTTTGTAGTAGAATATATTTACTTTTTATGACACTACGTATATTTTAATTTCATATTGAAAACGCTACCAAGTAACCGGCTATATATTTGTGACCAAATAATATTCCCTAAAATTTTGTTTCATTGTGGTGAAAATATGGCAAATAAATCATTTGTCAAATTTAAAAAAAAATCAAAAGAGGCTTCGGCCAATAGCAAAAAGTTATTTTGTAAATCAGCGAAACATAGTTAGGTAAAATCATACCTATGACACATACTTCGATGATCTAAAAATATGTCAAATAATGCATATAGCAAAAAGACGTCGGTCAATATATATGTATTCGATGAAATAAAATTCGAACAAAAAAAATTCGGAAAAGTAATCGGTTCCCCTTTGGCGGTGTCCTGTCAGTTCACCGAAAATTAATTTACAAATTTTTACTTGACAGGCAACGATTGGCAAAAACATGATTTCTCATTTCATCACTATACAACAACAAGTTCGTCAAATAAATCACTTAAAAAAAAAATTGCCGATAAACTTTTTTTTTAATAATTTATTATTTGACAAACAATTCATTTTATTTTTCATATTATCTCATAAAACAACGTGGAATAAAGGTCATTAGGCTATTTATGTTGTGGTTTTTTTAAGCCTTGAAATACCCTTCGAGGCAGATCCGACATAGTTTGGGAAGGTTAGGTTAGGTTAATACTGTGACCTCCAGAAACGACTAGATTTTAGGGAGATAGTTCTATAAAATGATGCAAAACAATACCGTCATGATCACTTTGTGACTGGTTTAGAAAATCCACACTAATGCATTATAAAATGATATTTAGTATAAACGTAATTTCTCCAAAAGAATCTAAATATTACATGAAAAATGCATAAATGATTAAATAGTTTGGCCAGCGAAAGCTGACCACGAATTATTTTCTAAACTTTTATTATGGCAATATTTTAGAACTATCAAAATTGTCACATTGACGTTTCGTACTTGAGTCATCTTGTGTTTACGTGTATCTTGTTTTTGTTGATTCTGATTAAAATAATGCCGAAAACAATCAAATGTTCGGCGAGGAAGCTTCTGTTTACTATGATTGACAAATATAAAGACGTAAAAAGTGATCTTAATCAGAAATCTGCAGAGAATATACGACTACTGGATTCAATCATTTCACTTTTAGGTTAGTTTTTTGAATTTCTTTTGAAATAGCTTGATACTTTTAATAAAATAAATAATAGTTTAAAAAAACTAAAAAACACGCTTCCATTGAAAACCAAACTAAAAAGTACAAAATAATGGAAAAAAAGCGTGGGGTGCTTTTTAAGGTATTTTTTAAACGATATCAGGCACCCCACGCTTTTTTCCATTATTTTGTACTTTTTAGTTTGGTTTTCAATGGAAGCGTGTTTTTTAGTTTTTTTAAACTATTATTTATTTTCTATTTTTTAGGGTATTTCGAATTTTGAGACGTATTTCAGCGTAGTTTGTGACAGTTTTTTTGCTGTCCTGGTAACCCTAGCAAGGATAATAGCACAAATTTATGAAATTATTGCATTGTCATCGGTCCTTGACAGGTGTGCAAACTTTGAATGAAATCTGGTCGTTTAAAGTGGGTTAAAATCGCGCTATAAGGAGTCGGTTACAAACAAACATACAAATATACAAACATACAAATATACAAATATACAAACATACAAGTGAAGCTAATATAAAGCGTGTAAAAACGCAATATTTTTCACGATGTTCCTACTTTTCAGGAACAATTAATAACGAGGTGACAAAACCTAAAATTGTGGAATCAATAAACCAATTGAAAACTCTCGAAAAAAATGAAATGTCCACTTGCGAAACATAATATTTCGAAAATGTATCCTCAATGACAGGTATTAGTTCAGAAATCATAGATTTTTAAGTCACTTTGAAAGGTTTATACATATATATAATATATAAAAATGAATCCCTATTTCCCTTGGTCACGCCATCACGCGTGAACGGCTGGACCGATTTCACTTTTTATGTTGTTGTTATGTTTGTAATTTTCAGGAGAAGGTTCTTATGAAAGAAAAAAATTAAAAAATTGCGCGGAAAATTAGAAATTTTAATAATACTTAACAACCAACAATGTAAACTTTTTTAATGTAACATTATGCCATTTGACATAGAATTGACAGAATGCGTGCTCAAATATCATCAAAGAGACAGGACAACGTCTGTCGGGTCAGCTAGTTTATGATAATTTGTATCTACGGATGTCTAAATTAATTAATGTGCTATATTTCAATTTTATTATGGTTTTTTACTATAATAACTGACTAGTATTATTTAACTGTTATATAATTTATTGTATTTGTTCCCTTCAGATGTAAGTGTGAAAACCCTAAGAAGAATTAAAATTGAAGGGTCTACAAATCAAGGACAGTGTAATACTCCGGGGAAAAATCGTCCACATTCAGCAACAGTTTCCAATTTGGATAATTTTGATATTTTGGCTATAAGAAACAAAATAAACGAATTTTATGGAGTGAAAAAACAAGTCCCAACACTGAGAAGCTTGCACAATGAGCTGAAGGAAGCAATTGGATTTATGGGATGCCGTGAAACCCTTAGAAATATTTTATACAAGAATGGGTTTGAATTTAAAAACAATAAAAATGAACGACCTTTACTGACAGAAAAATATGATATTGCGGCATGGAGACACAGGTTCTTGAGGACAATACATCAAAAGAGGCTAAAAGGTAAACAGATTATTTACCTTGATGAGACATATGTAAATCAGAATTATAAAGTTAAAAAATCGTGGCAAGGACCTTCAACAAGTGGTGTCACTACTAATATATCTTCAGGAAAAAGATATATTATTGTGCACGCAGGATCGGAGGAAGGTGCCAGGTTCATTATTGGTATTCAGCACAAAATCCAAATCAGCTGACTACCATGATGATATGAATGCTACCAACTTTATGAAGTGGTTTGAGGAAATGATCAACATTTCCTCAAACCACTTCATAAAGTTCAAAATCTCATTAAACCTAGCGTACTTGTAATGGACAATGCAAGTTACCATGTGAATCAAGTGAACAAATCCCCTACTATGTCTGATTCTAAAGCTCATCTCCGAATATGGCTTCAAGAGAATAATGTTAATTTCGAAGAATATCATACCAAAGCTGAATTAATGTGTTTGGTGAAAGATAATAAACCTGCAGTAATTTATGAAGCAGGAGTACTTCTAAAAAAATACAATGATATTCACAATCACGAAATTTTGTTGCTGCCACCATATCATTGTGACCTCAACGCAATTGAGCTTGTATAGTCAGGGAAAGAGAAAAGTAGCAAACAAAAATATAGGAATAACAGGGTCTGAAATGCAAAACTTAATAAAAGAATGTTTTCTATCCATAACTGCTGATGACTGGAAGAAGTACACTGATCATGTACTAAATATTGAACATCAGTACAGATTAAGGAGACGTATTGTTGAAAACGAACTTGAAAAATTTATCATACATGTTGGGGACAGTAGCAGTAGCAGCGAAGAAAGCAATGAAGCTGATTCAATATTATCAGGTGTAGAGTTTTTGGAATCTGATTTTAACTATGACTCATAACCCCTATGTTTATTTTGATTTTATTGTATCAGCGCATCATCTATACCAATAAATAAACTTATAGTAATATTTTTTTTGATTTAACCTTTTCTGTATAAGGCCGTGCCAGGAAAGTTGAGCTGTGAACTTCAGTGTTTCACTTCAGAGTTAAAAAATGCCAAGCTAGTTTCGTTTAGCACTTAACTTTAATACTGATACTGATCATCCTCAAGGCAAAATAATGATTGTAACGCTAACTGCTTCCCCACCGTTGCGCGAACACATAATGGTGGTTTAATAGATCCAAGTACATAAATACAAAGGGTAATAAGGTTATTATGGTCTAAGTTTATAAATTTGAAATACAGAAATGAACATTGCATAATATGTCTTGAATAATAAATAGTTTCAACTCCGTTTACGCGGTGTACAGCCAGAGTTGTCAGCTCTTGATTTTTTAAAATTCCCGCCTTTTTTCTTGGACAGCTTTCGTTTGTCAGACTCTAGTATACGACACATTTGTTTAGATAAGCATTTGCCAAATAAATGTTTGTAAAGCGAGTGTTTACAAAATAAAACAATTTCGGAATAAGTTGTTTGTGAAAAGTATACGAAACGTTGGTTGTTACCCAAAAAAATTGTCAAAGGTGTTTTGGTGGGTTCACCCTTGTTTGGTATTACAACTTTTGATGTAATGTTAGTAATTCGAACAACGTTTAAGAAAATAATCATTTTGTATAATATCGATTAACATAATTTTCATTTCATCGAATATTTATTTGTGATAATAACATTTGCGCTATTAATCAAAAGGTATAATGTTCATTTGATGTAATGTTCAGGTGGTATGACATTTATTTCATCGAATACTCAATTTTTTTTTGATTGGGAAATCATCCAATGGCTTCTCCCGCTCTGGGCGGAGCGGGAGGGCGTGTCAGACTTTTACTGACTAAAACCCACCCGTGTTCATTCAGTTGCCCATGTGCCAGGGCCACGGTATCTCTTTCGAACAATCTCGCGACCCTGACAGGCATCGGTCCTAGCAGACCCCTTCAGTGCTGCTGACATCTCTTTGAGGCGCGCGTGGAACACTACGCGCCATCGACCCGAGCCTGGTCCTTACCGGGCGGCGAGCAACCCATTGCTCGCCACCCGCAAGCTCGCGCCTACGGTGGCCGGGAGTCCGCTATCGACTCCCGACGCCCGGGGCGTCTCCTCCTGCGGCGGCTAGGGACTTGAGGGTGCAGAGACTGCCACTCCCTCACGCACCCCGCCTCCTCCTTCGCGAGCATTACTGCTTCGCAGAAGGAGGTGACGGCTTCCCATGCCCCCTCGCTTCGTACCATGGCTCGCACCAGGGCCGGACGCGAGAGGTCGCCGCCGTCGATCGCCTCCACCGTTGCCCTACCCCTAGAGTGTTATTTAGAATCGCGTAGGCGCGGAGGGGAGAGGCGGCCTGCGAACTGAGGAGCAGGTGGTTGTAACGCTCGCCACCACTGCTGAGGCTGGCCGACTAGCCGGACAGCGACACGAAGCTGCGGTGGTGATTGTTAAACCGTCTGCGACGATTAGCTCGCGTGGTACCGCCGGAGCCCCGCAGCGGCGGAGCCGTGACAAAAACCATGCCTGCTGCATGATGCATGCTTGCTTGCATGCTCGATTGCATGCTGCTTGTCTGCTTGCATGCATGCTCGCTTGCACTTGTCATCTAGAAAGGCCAATCCTTTTTAAAGGTTTTTACGGCATTTTCGGGGCTTGGTCCCAGACCTTTAGAAGGCCCGTTAGTGTTATTATGCCAATCGATGCTAAGTCGTATGAAGTTTAATACTCTTCAGAGCAAAATGAGGTCAAAATTTTGTGAAAAAGTCGACGAAACAGCCACCAGCAACCTAAATAGTATCGAAAAAGTTACTATTTACAATAGAAATGGACCCATTAAATTTAGTATTATAGGTATTGAAGATATTTGGAGTTTCGTATTCAATACTAACTCAAAACTCGCTTTTGCGATCTTGACTTATAATTACGTTTTTATTTTTTTTATTTTACACCTCTGTTTTTTACTAATCACTCAAAAAGATCTTCGAGCATCTTTTCCGGTAGCTAATACGATAAAGGTACCTCTTTTATAGCCCGTCTCAAAATCGATCCTAAGGTATACTTGTATGTTGTACAACATTGGCTCATACATATTTTTCGCTGCAGTTCAAATCCCTATAATATAATATTTTTTTCCAGATGTATAACGGATTTGGCCCTACTTGTTCCACCATAATGTTAACATGGGCGTCTATGCTATTCTGGGCACCCATTGTGTGGCCCGATTTACGAACATTGCCGTTTTGGTTCACGAAAGGTTTGTAATAAAGCCTTCTTTGCATTTTGACAATCTTTACGACAAAACTTTCATTTTCTAAGCTATAAATTGATGATTTGTTTAATTTACTCATACGGACTGCGCGTATAGCTCTTAGTCACTTGCACTGGAAAATTATATATTATGAACCAGCGTTGTCCCACTGCAGGTCAGATCTCTCTAATATAAGATATTTTTTCCAGATGTATAACGGATTTTGGCCTACTGTTTCCACTATCATGCTAACTTGGGCGACTATGTTGTTCTGGGCACCCATTGTTTGGCCCGATTTACTAACATTGCCGTTTTGGTTCACGAAAGGTTTGTATTAGACACTTCTTCCGCAATCTAATACTATTCAATCTAATACTATTTACAATAATATTATAAATATTTACTTTCCAAGCTGCAAAATTATGATTTGTTTCATTTTGGGTAAAAAAATACCTGTATTAAAAATGAAAGAAATCCGTTCACTAAACGATTCTGAATAAACACATTGTATAAGTCAGAAGAAATATTAGGTGTCAGGGACACCTAAGTTTTCCCGACTGTTGACAATACAAGAGATAATACATGAGATACTTAATTAATCATTTCTAACGTGATAATGTTATGGTAGACTTCCATGTCACAGCATCACGACAACACAGGGAGCTAAAATGAATAGAAATAATACTCTAAGAAGACTACGCTTTTCAATTCCCGTTTACGATAACGTTGAAAACATATACATATTTCATTACATTTATTGGACATGGACGTCCATGATAATATTGTCAAATTTGAAACCATAATTTTCAATTATTGTCAATTCTCTCATCCCCATTTTTTACGAACAAAATGACGAACTTCCATACAAATGTTCATCCCATATTGAAACCTTTTAGGGGATGAATATCCCTCGGGTCCACCCTTTATGGCAGAATTTATTTCGTCATAATATTATTTTGCATAACAGCGGAAAGCATAAACTTCATTTCGCAGAAAATCGTTTGGCATACTCTCATTTATCATCCATTCACAACGCATAATTTTATAAGTCAGAATCATCTTTAGGCATACATATTAGATCCATAATAATGAAAAAGGAGAATCATCATATCGCAGAAAGTTCGCAGTCAGAATCGTCTTTAGGCATAATTTCATATCGATAGTCATTAAAAGGCAGAACTATCATATTTCAGAAACTTTACAGTTAGAATCATCTTTTGGCATACATTTCATATCCATAATAATTGAAACGCTCATCTATTACATTACAGAAAAATCGCAGTTAGCACGCAGCATGCAGACGTGCAAACAAGCATACACCATGCATTCAGCATGCAAGTAAGCATGCATCATGCAAGCAAGCATGCAGCATGCAAGCAAACATGCAGCATGCAAGCAAGCGTGCATCATGCAAGCAAGCATGCAGCATGCAAGCTTTCGGTCACGGCTCCGACACTGCGTGGCTTCGGCGGTCCCACGCGAGCTCATCGTCACATATGGTTTACGTTCACCACCGCAGCTTCTTCAAAATTTTGGTCTTGATGCGTGAGACTTTTTGGTACCACTTTTGCTCATTCTCCTTTCAGTGATTTTAAGACTTTTATTAATTGTTTTTTTTTTGTTGCAGATACTGCATAACGTAGTCTACTACGACTACCATGGCCACTATTATTATACCATTGGTGGCTCATTATTGGCTGTGATTTTCTGGACACCCGTTGTTTGGCCCGATGTAACGATATTGCTGTATTGCTTCATGAATATTGATACTTTGTAACTGAGATACTTTCACATTCTAAGCTGTTTGTTTGTAGTGTATATTTCCAGTGCACGTAAGACAAGCTTACACACTAGTTAAGTTTTATACATTTTAAGCCTCTTGAAGGAACAATGGTCATTTTGGATTAGAAAATACAGAATTTGTAGCCGGTAATGGTCTCGCATGAGAGAGGCATATGTCCAGCAGTGGACTGCGATAGGCTGAATTGATGGATGGTCTCGTATGACCAATTTAACGTACAGACGCCAGCACATCGAACTACCCGAACCCGTCAAGTTTTCCAAATCAATCTTGAACCTTATAATTAAGCGATAAAGTTGAAAACCTATTAAAGATATTTAACAGATTGTAGTAGCTTTATGTGCTGACGTCTGTACCTACGTGAAAGCCAGAGGGCGTTGTAATGTAAACATTCGATTCTGTCAGTTCCGTAGTAAATTAATCTTTAAAAATATAATTAGTTCAATAACAGTTATGAAAGTGTAAAGAAGTGAAAACAATAAACTCATATGTCTAAAGAAGTGTTATTTTTATTTGAATGAGCTTGTAAACTAAATACATAGTGATAAAAGTTACGACACGATATATCCAGGGATATCGGAATTTTGCACACTGTAAAAGATCAATAATTAAATATCTAAATATCTTAGGACAACCAACACACTGTTATCTGATCCCAAACTAGGCAAAGCCTGTACTATGGTAACCAGACAACTGATAAACATACTTATATGTTTCTAAATACATACATATTATAGATAAATTACACCCAGACAGAGAACAAATGATTGTGCTCATCACACAAAGATTTGTCCTGGGTGGGAATCGAACCCACGACCTCACTCTTTGCAGTCGGGGTCACTAACCACTAGACTAACAGGCCAGTTGAAAATTGACTTATATAAACAAAAAACTCTGCCCAGTGAGTACATGTTGCTTTTTCTCACACTACAGTGAAATAAATACAAAAACTCAGTGCAAAAAAAAAACCATTATTAACTGAATATCGAAATCGTGTCATGCTCTGTAGCAGAACCACTCTGACTATATTACGTAAAAATTACAGGATAAAATGTAGATAATGTCTATATTTTTGTAGCTTAATATCAAAAATTGTATATTGTTAGTTTCTTGGAAAATATCAATTCAAAGTGGTCATGCTACAGAGCATACTCTCCAGCAGAACCACTTAAAAATAACGGTTATTTCACGCTGGTTATGCACAGGTCATAATATAAACAAATGTATATTTATTGTATATCAAGATAACATCTACAATTTTAGATAAATACTTACTGATTTTTAGTAACATGTAAATGTTTTATCGGAATGCGCCTGCCATAAATTTCTTAGCAAATAACAAGATTATTAGATACATACATTTATAAATTTCATTACGATAAATAAGTAAATAAATTGTACATCAAGATAACAACATCTACAATTAATTTATAATTATTATTTTTTTAAAATTTCGTCTATACTTGCACACAGACTGCGACCCATCAAACGACGCGAAATTTAATACACCGCCATCTCGTATTTTCCTTGGAAACCTTTTTTTGTTCCCTGGACGTTTCACTGGTGTAGTAAGTAGGTATGTTACGTTTATACCTACTTCTCTATATCTGTTTGAACAACTATTATTTTCCTGTAATGAGTAATTCATATGTCATAATAAATAATTATATAATCTGATTCACGATTTACATTATTACTAATTTATTTTTTTGATGATCTAAAGAGGGTAGGTAAGTGTTAATAAAGAATACATTTACCTACATTTTTTTTTTATTATCAGAAGATAAACACGTAGACCGGTTGATTTGTTGTATGTGATCTGCAAAACCTTAACATGAAGCGTGGAAAGAGACTATCTGTGAGTTTAGAAGAACAAAAAAGTGTTTTCATACAGTATCAGGAACATTTTAAATGTGAATCTGAGCTACCGTCCTCGTGCAGTGTGGTTTACAAGAACTTAAGTAAAACATTGTGTTCGCGAATGTCTGCATATGCTCTGTATTTCTCGGCTAAAAGGAATTTCAAATTTTTTTTCGGCGCTGGAAATGTTAATGAAGAAAAAAACCTGAAGAAACAGATGAGTGTTCAAGACAATTCCAGTCAAAGCAGTAGTACTGACTATTCTAATGTTGATGATAGAAGCAGTGACAATAGTACGTATAGTAATGACAACGACAAAGACTTAGTTTCTTTTGAAATAAGTTTAGAACAATGGGAACATATTAAACCACAATCTTATTGTTATGCTAGAAACAATAAAAATAAATCTAACGTTAAATATCGTAATATGAAACGAATGCCCATAAATAAATGGACGGATTGTATGAGAGAATATATTTGGAAGTATACGTCAAATCGATGCACTTGGATTTTTAAAAATAATACGGCGAGTGATAATTATACTGTAAAATTCACAGGATATTGCAAACAATGCGGAGGAAAACTTACAGTTGGTACCGAAAGAAAAGACTCTGTTGTTATCGTTCATTGCACAATAATTAATGTAAATCCTCGATTGCTACACGACCCTATAAAAGTTCGAATAACAAATTTCAATAAACAAAAATTTGGATCTGAACTAGAAAATCAATATCCTGTTGTTGTCAGAAATAAACTGGTAAATAGTACACTTAAAGATGAGGACACAATAGAACCTCCGTTTGTTTCCAGTCTAAAAACTTTCCAAAATATAAGAAACAGGACTAACACTTCCAAATATTTTCACAAAATCGTGGTTCTTGCTTTGTGGGTTATGAGTTGTACCCCTCCCTTCGGACTCCCGGCCACCGTAGGCGCGAGCTTGCGGGCGTCGAGCAATGGGTAGCTCGCCGCCCGGTAAGGACCAAGCTCGGGTCGACGGCGCGTAGTGTTCCACGCGCGCCTCAAAGAGATGTCAGCAGCAGTGAAGGGGTCTGCTAGGACCGGTGCCTGCCGGGGTCGCGTGATTGTTCAAAAGAGATACCGTGGCCCCGGCACTGGGCAACTGAAGGAACACGGGTGGGTTTTAGTCAGTAAAAGTCTGACACGCCCTCCCGCTCCGCCCAGAGCGGGAGAAGTCATTTGATGATTTCCCATCCAAAAAAAAAAAAAAAAAAAAAAAAAACCCCTCCCTTCAACACAGTGATCCGCAATGTGTCCTTACACCCCTTCTTTGTCTATTACTGGACTGAATTGCAGCGGAATTTTTATCAAAAGTTTTCAAAAGCACATTACACAGCTATAAGTATTGACGCCACGGGATCCTTATTCAAGAAAATATATCCACCTACAAATTTATCTAACCAACAATATCATTCTAAACACCTTTTTTTGTATGTCGCCGTTTTGAAACTAAAAAACACATCAATACCATTGACTCAGATGATATCTGCAACCCAAAAAATGGATAATATTTATATGTGGCTAAAAATGTGGGCCGAAAATACGATCAAACCAAAGGAAATTATAACAGATGACTCTAGTGCTTTAATAGGTGCATGTGTGAAAGCATTTACAACATTCGCTACCACTAGAGAATATGTAAGCCATTGCTTTAAGGTCCTTGAACAACAAACCCACGTGATTCCTGCTTGTTTTATGCGCTTAGACTCGTCTCATTTTATAAAAACATTATATGGACTGGAATGTTTTAAATTTGTAGATCAACGCGTAAAAAGGTTTTATGTTACGATTTTGTTATATTTAAAAAGTTGCACAAATTATGTAGAAGTTAAAGAGATATTAAGAAATTTAGTTATAGTGGCTGTAAACAGATATGATCGATATACGAAAAATGGCGAAAAAACTAAATGTGAAGAGGCTAAAGACAAATTATTAGGTATAAGACACATTTCAAAAATAATGGACGATGAAATAAACACCTTACTGAACCATGTCGAAACAGTTATTGAAGATGATGATGTAACATGTTACAACGATGATGCGCCGTACTGGTTTAATACCCTGATACAAAATGAAAAGTTATATGCTGACCTTAGCGAAGAGACAATATACGAAAATATTTATTATTTCCCGAGTTTTGTTGGCAGCTTGCAAAAACTATTTTACAGACTTCCCCTTTGGGCCAATTTAATGTTACCTTTCTACAAGGAAACAACTGATGAAGCCAGCAGTAGCAATGTAGAAAGTTACTTTAAGAATTTAAAACAATTGTTATTTTGTACAAAGAGTGGTTTATTACGTGTAGATGAATTTATTATGAAACACACTGAATACTTATCTGGTGAAATAAAGTCAGCGCAGTGTATTTACTTTGATAATGACATAACAAGTCACAAAAAGAAACGAGAAGAAGTTGGAAGATATTGAGAAGTGTACCTCTAAAATAAAAAAAAGACAGCATTCACCCCGAAGACACACATAGCTTTAGGAGAGAATCAGTATTTCAAAATACTCCAATTTACGAGGAAAACTGGCGTAACAAAAATTATGAAGTTAAGAAAAAATCTTTATTAGAGTTAATTAAACCAAAAGTCGACAAGAAAAATGTGCAAATATTAATAAATGGAAATAAAAGTCACGCTAATATGGATCACGTAGTTGTCCAGAATACATGTGCTTTCGATGCTGTGGCCCACGCATTCGCGGTCGCCTACAAGGAACATAGGAGTGTTCATGAATTATTGGAAGGAAAAAGTTCTGCATTTGCCACCCTAGTAAAAGCCATATCGAATCACGATGATGCAATAGATGTATTAAGATTGAGGACAGAAATTTTGTTAAACTCTTTCGAAAAAGTAATACGAGGCAATATTCAAGTTATCAACTGCACGTGTAACGTTACTAAAATTTTTGAAAGTCTTTTAGTAACTGAATATTCTAGTGCGAAAAATGTAAAAAAATGCTCAATTTGTGATTATGTGTCTGAACGGAATTGCCCAATTTTACCACTGGATATTGTTACATTGGCAGATGAGGGTATAGCGACTGGCTTAGAAAAATCGGCAACCTCAATGTTATCTAGTAAGACTCGATTATGCCGTCAGTGTAACACAGAAAATGGCACGATTACGGACTCTTATGAATTATCTGATATTGTAATTTTTGAATATGATGATTATTTAAATATAACTGATGTACCAGAAACAATAGTTTTGAAACAAAGAACGTACTCTATCGTTTCTGTCGTGGAGTATATTTCGAGCTTACCTGGTGAAGTAGGACATTATAAATCACACTGCAAAAGTGGTTCAGGCTGGTACTGTTATGATGACAATATAAGCAAAGTAACCAAAACTAAATTAAAAATAAATATAAAATCACATATCATAATATACGCTAAAAAATGAATAAATGTATTGTTTTTTTATGTACATAAAATAAAACAAATTATATTTACATTTTTGTCTATTTTTGCTTAATCTTTATAACTTATGAATCCATTTTCTTGATATACAATTTATTAATTCATTTATCGTAAAGAAATTTACATATGTATGTATGTATCTAATAATCTTGTTATTTGCTAAGAACGTAACGTAACATACCTACTTACTACACCAGTGAAATGTCCAGGGAACAAAAAAAAAGCTTTCTAAGGAAAACACGAGATGGCAGTGTATTAAATTCCGCGGCGTATGATGGGTCGCAGTCTGTGGGCAAGTATAGACGAAATTAAAAATTAATTAATAATTATAAATTAATTGTAGATGTTGTTATCTTGATGTACAATTTATTAACTTATTTATTGTAAAGAAATTTATAAATGTATCTAATAATCTTGTTATTTGCTAAGAAATTTATGGCAGGCGCATTCCGATAAAACATTTACATGTTACTAAAAATCAGTAAGTATTTATCTAAAATTGTAGATGTTATCTTGATATACAATAAATATACATTTGTTTATATTATGACCTGTGCATAACCAGCGTGAAATAACCGTTATTTTTAAGTGGTTCTGCTGGAGAGTATGCTCTGTAGCATGACCACTTTGAATTGATATTTTCCAAGAAACTAACAATATACAATTTTTGATATTAAGCTACAAAAATATAGACATTATCTACATTTTATCCTGTAATTTTTACATAATATAGTCAAAGTGGTTCTGCTACGGAGCATGACACTCGAAATCGCCTACCCACTCTTTTCTAATACTAATAATACCAACCGATAATGACAATCAGCTGACGCAAGGAACTGAAGACCTTTTTGAACATCATTTACATAAGTCACAGTAGCGCTCACGAAGCGCCCCCGAATCTGCGATTCAAACGCCGCAAGTTCGATCCCCATCAGACGAAATAATCTTTCTAAGAACATAATAATTTAATTTATAAATTCCAACATAAACAATATGGAACAAGTGAATAATATCAGTGTAAGGAAACCAGATATAAGCAACCAGATCAAACTAAAATACAGGAACAAAACACCCAATATACGATATATAACGTTCTAATTCTTTCTGATGAACAGGAAAGTGATATAGGAAATATGCTACGGCACGACTTAGGAGCAGACTATAAGGTACTGTCTATATTAAAACAGATGGACCCCACGGATGAAATAGTTGACAATGTTACAGCGAACATCTTTCATCGGATATAAAAAGTGTACAGATAAGCCAGATCAAACTAAAATACAGGAACAAAACACCCAATATACGATATATAACGTTCTAGTTCTTTCTGATGAACAGGAAAGCGATATAGGAAATATGCTACGGCGCGACTTAGGAGAAGACTAAGGTACTGTATATATTAAAACAGATGGACCCCACGGATGAAATAGTTGACAATGTTACAGCGAACATCTTTCATCGGATATAAAAAGTGTGCAGATAAGCCAGATCAAACTAAAATACAGAAACAAAACACCCAATCTAAGATATATAACGTTTTAATTCTTTCTGATGAACAGGAAAGCGATATAGGAAATATGCTACGGCGCGACTTAGGAGCAGACTATAAGGTACAGTCTATATTGAAACCAATGGCCCCCACGGATGAAATAGTTGACTCATGCATTTTTTTATGTAAAAACTTTGACAAAAGAGACTTTGTTTTAATATTGACTGGCACTAACGATGACAATCCGATTACTATGCAATCCTTTTTACACTATAATTTATATAAAATCTCACACACTAATATAGTAATTGGAAATGTACACAACGCAAGATACATCAACGCTACAAAAACCAACTCTATTCTTAGTCTTATATGTGAAAATTTGAAGCATGCAGAATTTATTGACAGTGGCTATAAATTTGAAAATAAAAACGTTTTACAAAAAAAATAACAACCGACTTCCTTAAAAAATAACACTACAAATTGAATAATAACTTTAATTTCGGAACACGGTGGCAAAAAAACCTTAAATACAGATCCTAAGACACCGAATTCCGAAATTAAAGTTATTTTTCACTTTGTAGTGTCGGTTGTTATTTTTTTGTAAAAAGTTTTTTTTTATCTCATAAAACAACGTTTGGAACAAAAGTCATCCGGTCATTAGGTTATTTAGGTTGTGGTTTTATTAAGCTTTGAAATACCCTTCGGGGCAGATTCGACATAGTTTGGGGAGGTTAGGTTAGGTTAAAACTGTGATCTCCTAGGCACGAGCAAAGCGAGCGAAGCGAGCCGTGCCGCGGCAGCGGCCGGTGAGTGCCAGAAACGACTTTATCCCATAAAACAACGTTTGCAATAAAAGTCATACGGTCATTAGGCTATTTACGTTGTTGCTTTTTTAAGCTTTGAAATACCGTTCGGGGCAGATCCAACATGGGAGGTTTGGTTAGGTTAAGTTAAAACTGTGACCTCCTACGACTAGATTTTAGGCAGGTAGTTCTATAAAATTATGCAAAACAATACCGTCATGATCATTTTGTGACTGGCTTAGAAAATTTATCGAACTACTACTACTTACTATTTATTACTGAGCAGTGCACTATTTTACTAAATTATAAAACTGATGATGCCAACCTCAAACCTAAACACTTTATTAGGAAAACTTTATTAGGAAATGATCGTATTTCTCAATATTGCCTTTCAACGAATTATAATTATTCCTACCACTGTAATCTAGAAGATCATAAGGAACAAAACAATTTCGCCGAGGTACAATCGCCGAGAAAAAATATACCTTTTCATATCGAAAAATGCAACAAACAATGTAGTCCATATTTCTCATCGGCCAGTTGTTTTCTTCTCCCGGTAATAATTAATTATTTTATGTAATTATTTCATAGTTAGTCATTTTTTGCGTGAGCTGCATCAAATGCATATTAAACATTAATACTTCGAGCAATGCCACAAACCCTGAATTAAAAAAAAACTGGTTCCATTTTATATTTTCATAAAACTCTCTCTGAATTTTTATTTATAAAATAAAAATCGAATGATTATTGCTTTTCGAAGTAGTGTCCGATCCTTTCTAAGTACCGAAACATACGATGGAACTGTCGACTAAAACAGTAAGCCCACCCGTCTTTAGCGATGTCTTCCAAGCCGTTTTCAAACAAAGCCACGCCATCTTCAGGGTTATTAAAATTAATTCCTCTTAGTACATCTTTTAATTTTGGAAATACATAAATTCAAGTCACAAGATGCCAAGTCGGTACTGAAAGGAGGATGACTCACTAACTCTACACCTTTCATATACTATATATATATACTAGCTTTTGGACACGGTTTCGCCCGCGTGGATGTCGGAAATTATCACAAGAGGACGTACTACCGCGGTTAATGTATTAAGAATGCATTAATCCAGGTTGAATAGATAATTACCCGCGACTTCGTACGCGTGGTTTTTAAACAAAAAGGTTTTTCGTTCGTTTTTTTTTTTCGTTCGTTTTTTTTAATGAAATCAAAGTAGCTTAAGTTACTCCTTGTTACATCAGCTATCTGCCAGTGAAAGTCCCGTCAAAATCGGTCCAGCCATTTCAGAGATTAGCTGGAACAAACAGACAGACAGACAGACAAAAGTTGTAAAAAATGTTGTTTTGGTATATGAACCGTGTATATGGAATACACTTGTAAAAAGCGGTTATTTTAATATTACAAACAGACACTCCAATTTTATTTATTTGTGTAATAGATGTAATAGATATATATTTGATAGTCCGTCTAGCGGAGTGAGCTGGAGCGTTGTCGTGGTGGAAGGGGATCCTGTTTCTTGGGCGCTGCTGTCCAATATTTTCAATTTCAATGACGTATCAATTTGCAGTAAAAGTCCTTTTATCTTCTAGGACAATTGTTGCTAAACGTTGTCCCGCCCATCCAAAGAATGTGGCAATCATCTTCATCCCTTGACTTCTGCCCATCTTTACTTTTGTCCATCCATCACGCTTAGTTATTGTCTTAAGGTTTAGGGTTCGTAACAATATATACAGCTTTCATCAGCTGTATCGATGTCACATATAATATGTCATAAATAGTTTTACTATTACTCGCGTTCCGTCATACTTTCAAAAGTATAGCATTGACCAATCTAAATGACGGCTTTTTTAATTTTCTGTCGAATTATAAGCAGAGGTCGGAGTAGGTAGATTGAAATGGGATCAATGAACTGGCACGTGTATATTAGTACGGATAAGCCTCTGGGATTCCGGTATTTTGAAACTAATTTGAAATGTTATAATGTGTAGAATAAAGAATACATCAATATGAATAAGAAATGTTTATCCTTTTGCTGTCTTTTTAATAGTACATACTATATAGGAGACCGGCCTTCTACAATAAAAAAAAAACAATTTTAAAGATTATCTATCGCATTCTATGAATTTCTAATATAGTACCTAGTTTAAAAATCCTTACTTTCACAATATTTGATTCAATCCCGTAAGTACCAAAATGAAATCCTGGAAAAAAGGCTTATCCTTGTTATGATTTCTATGACTAATGATGCGAGTACGTAAAATCAATCTACCTACTCCGAACTCTGATTATAAGGTATCCTTATTGCTGATGTTCTTCAGAAAGGTCAGGTACGTAGTACTCGCAACCGGCGTGTGTTAAGATCGTACCAGGTGGCGTTCCGTGGTTTCTGCTTACTCCCATGGAAAAAGGCGTGAGTTGATGTATGTATGTATGAGGTATTAATCTAGTACAAAGCTTTCTGACGCCTAAATGTTTATGTAACACTTTCTTTGTTTTTTGTATTTGCAAACCAATGCCTTAAGCGACCCGAATCTGCTGATTTGTCACCCATCTCTATCAGCTTCTAAATTAAATTACTGGCAGGGTCGCGAGATTGTTCGAAAGAGATACCGTGACCCTGGCACATGGGCAACTGAAGGAACACGGGTGGGTTTTAGTCAGTAAGAGTCTGACATGCCCTCCCGCTCCGCCCAGAGCGGGAGAAGACATTTGATGATTTCCCATAAAAAAACCAGTGTAATTAGCCGTACAGCATGCATGTTTTCTTCAGAAGTTGCCGTAGAAGGACGTCCTTCTTACGAATCATAAGAGTATGTTTCGACCACGTTCAAACTCATCATTAAACCAGTGAAAACAGTCTCACGAAATGAGTCCTTATCTTGAAATGCTTATCGAATTAATTGTAACATTGTTGTTGAGTGACCCCAACGAGAGTAATAATAAATCATTGAGTGATAATTTTGTCTACTTAAATCCATTGCAACGCTCTACCGACAGTTTTTAAATTGCCGCCAATTTGTAAAAACATATGAATTCATTATACGTCTACGAATTCTCAAAAAGTTCTTATGTCGACATTTGAATAAATGTTTCATCGGCTGCTTTTTTTTACTATTTTACTACTATTCTACAAAAAATCTTTCAGTGTGACCCCCGTAGTGGACAAAATGTTTGGAACAGTACATTTTTGTTTTCGTGATTCTCGTACAGGTTCCATTGTGAAAATTGTTCTGTTATATTCAATTATATTATCATAGGGATGTAAGTTATAAGCGCTGTGACAAACTTTTAACATTGCATCAAAATGTACTATTATTGTTTCGTAAAAGTTACACAAACATTGAAAACTGTAGCGCGCGGGCGGGCGGGCGGCGGCGTGGCGGCGGCGTGCCATTATTGGAGGAGCGAGGTAGCCCGGCAACAGGCGGGCTGGCGCAGCTCACTTCAGTTGAGTTGATCAGTTGACGAAACGCCGGCCGCGAGCTAGCACTTTCCACGAACTCAGTTCCCGCCCGTACTTTGAGCACTCCGTACTATAAATCGGTGTTTTCAACAAACGCGTTATAAAACTTAAGTAACCGTACGATAAAAAATCGTGTTAGCTTGTGCCAATAACAACGGTAATGTTCTTTATTGGTGTGTTATATTGTTAACTTTAACATAGTCGCCGTGAAAATGACCGGAGTCATTAAATATTCATGATATCACGTCAGTACTACGGACCTGGCAACGTTACTCGTCTGTATCAACAGGTCAGTTTTATTGTATCAAACATTTGATTCATTGCCGTGTTACTGTTTGGAAATGTTTTATTTTCGATTAGAACATCAAGATACTTTTGTAATTAGATACCGATACAAGTAATGTGCCTACTTGTTCGGAAATAATATTGCACAGCTGCAAGTATTGTTGTCTTTCATTCGGTTATTGCAGTTGCAGTTACAAAATTAAATAATAAACATTTGATTGAATTTTGTAAACAGTTTCTAGACCCTTTTTTATTAGTTTAATAATGTTATTTAGGTAACTCTAGAATGCCAGCGCGCACACTTCTAATTACCTTGCAAGTCATGAAAAATGTAATATAACTTAGGTATTAATAAACTTTCATAGTAATTTAACTGTTTATAAATGAATGTTAACTAGAGTAAAACACCAAGTACTCGGCTTATATTGTCGTCATTTAACTTTAAAGAGCTGTAAGTTTAAAAGTTTGAATAAGAAACATAGTTTTGCAAACATAATGGTCATATTAAACTACATTTTTTGATTAATTTGTAAAAAAAAGTAGAAAATCTTCTGAAATTATTTCAAAAAACAACTTTTGGCTGAAAATGGCGTCTTTCACCATTAGTCAGACACGTAGTACCCGCTGAGATCAGCCTTATCGGTCGTATTCTATTTGTGACAGTAAGTTTTATTATGGAGTAAGACTATGGGCTGATTTCACCATTGAAACTGAACGCGTTCATATATTATTTAAATCGCTTTCGAGAAGAAAGAGCTTAAAGAGCTGCCTGTGACATCAATGTTGGGGAATATTGACACTGACAGCTCTTGAATTCGGTTTAGAACTTTCATATTCATTGGTGAAAGCAGCCCTTAAAGCTATTATAGTTCTTAACAATAAATTTTATGTTACCGATTTTCTTTACATAACAAAAACATCAAGTAGAAAAGACCATACGTTGTGTAGAAGTAGAGTTATTAAATACTTCACGATATTTTTGCTTTGATTCAAGGAAAGATTCCCTTATATTTATACCATTTAGAATAGCCACCATAACATTTGATGACTCTTGCGTATTAGAACGAATTGGTCGTTTGGAAATGTTTTCTTTTTTCTAAAATAATGTAAAATGGTAACATATGGAAGCAGTGGTGGCGCAATGGAAACTGCTGACACTTACGAGTTCTAGATTTTAGGTTCAAACCCTGACAGGCGCTTAACTTAGTGTAAATTATTTTATCACCACTGCTTTCAAAACGGTCAAGGAAAACATTTTGAGGAAACAGACTTGTCCCAGAAACAAAACATCATGGACATGTGACATCTAACAACCCGCACTGGGTCCATGTGGTAGATTACAGCTCACTGCCTCTGGAAGAAGGAGGCCTGTATCCCAGCAGTGGGAACATTAAAGGCTGATCATGTATGTGTATGTAAAACCTGGTAAAAAGTATTCCTTTTTCATTGAACTTTGTTTCACGCTACCGCATGTATAGATAGATAAGTACCCCGGAAGTCAGTCCCCAATAAAAAAAGTTTATACAAAAAAAGTTTCTAATTTAACTTGTTATAATAATCTAGATACTAATTGTAAGTTTGATAAAACTTCTAAGTATCAAGAGAAAATCACAAATTCACCAAAGTTTCTTGCAAAAAAATAGTTTCTGATGCACTTTTAGACAAATCAGTTGGCGTAGGTCGAAACAATAGAGCCCAGTCCCACTTCCCGTTAAGTTATTATTTTGTGAGTTAGCGTAGTAATCAACTCGATATGAAGAAATAGGGTGGTAATGGTAATTCCGTACTATTTATAGCAAAATAAAGCTTAGAAATAATAGTTTAAAAAAACTAAAAAAACACGCTTCCATGGAAAACCAAACTAAAAAGTACAAAATAATGGAAAAAAGCGTGGGGTGCTTTTAAGGTATTTTTTTATTGATATCAGGCACCCCACGCTTTTTTTCCATTATTTTGTACTTTTTAGTTTGGTTTTCCATGGAAGCGTGTTTTTTAGTTTTTTTAAACTATTATTTATTTTCTATTTTTTAGGGTATTTCGAATTTTGAGACGTATGTCAGCGTAATTTGTGACATTTTTTTGCTGTCCTGGTAACCCTGGCAAGGATAATGGCACAAATTTATGAAATTTTTGCATTGTCATCAGTCCTTGACAGGTGTGCAAAGTTTGAATGAAATCTGGTCGTTTAAAGTGGGTCAAAATCGCACTATAAGGAGTCGGTTACAAACAAACATACAAATATACAAACATACAAGTGAAGCTAATATAAAGCGTGTAAAAAGGTTAACTGGTGCAGGGCGAACTACTTGGGTACCGTAATCTTCATAGATACACAAATACTCGCCTTTTTTCCAAAAAGTCGGGCAGAAACTACAGGACGACACCTACTATACTCTTTACACATGTACCTCTTTTGGTTCGTTCAAGTTTGAATACATCTGTGGCCCTAGCACAAATAAATTTCTAGCAAAGTGGGACGTTCGGTTAATTCAAACGATTTTTGTACCGAACCTAGAGCTTTTTGATTTAAATATATACGGCATGCACAATTCCTATCATCCATAGATATGAATAAAGTACTATCTACCCATTTGTCTTTTTAGTAATATTTGTTCGTGTGAGTATACATAATTATATTAATTATACATACGAGATGTCATTGAAATTAACGAAAGCCGGAAAAAAAGTTTTTTTTTTTTTTTGTTATTGTTGTGAATACACAACTGAATACTATAAGTTGTTCTATGATGGATGTGGAATACTTGAATGTGGAATATAAGTAAATAAAGATCAAAAAGCGTTGGATGAACTATGTTTAAGATGATAAGGCTAGAAAGGGTCCAAAGAGGGTAGAAGGGGCTACGGAAATGCAGACTATACTCTATATCGTATGGAACAAAAAGATATATGACGCCGATTTCAAATAAATTTAGATAAGGCCGGCCGAGCTGGATAGGTTCCGTCAAAACTGGAAGGAGGACGCGTGGCTTCGCGATAGTTGGAAGAAGGGGGAGGCCTTTGCCCAGGAGCTGGACATTTCAGGCTAGCAAAAAAAAGGCCGCGGATAAAATGAATGAGTTTTGAATTATATCTTAAACAGATATAACATAATTATTATTATCCACGTTGACTTGGTCATGTTGAGAGGACGAATGAAGCAAGGCTCTCAAAAAGGTGTCTACAAGGCACATGTGAGTGGAAACACCGGGAGGGACGCCCTAGGAGAACATATAGTGACCTTATTGGTGATGTTCTTCAGAAAGGTCAGGTGCGTAGTACTCGCAACCGGCGTGTGTGTATGACCAATTGTATGAACCTAAACGAGGCAAAAGGAGTGTGTAGAGATCGTAGCAGGTAGTGTTCCGTGATTTCTGCCTACCCCCATGGGAAAAAGGCGTGATTGTATGTATGTATGTATAGTATCCACATAAATAGCAAACTTTGAATTGTGAGTGGTTACTGGTTATTTACTACTTATGATTTTATGAAAGGTTCTATAAAAATACAATATATTGTGACAAATTTGTCAGGAAAACAACAGAACTGAAGAACAGTCACCCTATTCTTTGAAAATCTCTCCGTGAAAACTTGGGTGAAATGAGCTAAGATGAATTTTTTTTTTACTGTTTTGCACTTTTGAGATCAGTGCCAGGTTTTAGGTTGATTGAAATCAATGGAAGAAAATACAAACGAATCATCGTATAAATTTTCTTCCATTGAATGACTATTTCATGAATAAGTAATTCAATGGAATTTATTGAGAGAGTTGTTTTGTTGATATTAATTATTATAAATGTGTTAAGCCATATTTTTTGCCGCGAATTATGTTTTGTTCAACGTACACTTTGACACCTGACCAGCAAATGACAATAAACGTAAGGAAACTTTAATTTCGCGGACTTTCCTGGAGGTTTCACCTTTAAACCATCAGTTTTCACGGCGACATTATACAGAAGCTCATCCAAGTTTTCACGTTTGCAAATATGGTTTTTAGTTCAAGATTCATAATTTGTAAGTGACCTAATTAATCTTTAAATAATGTCCGTTGTAAACTCTTCTGGATGAGAATTGATATGAGAAACGTATTTTACGATTTATGACATTTCCAGTACCAACCTACTTGTTCTAAACTCGTTTGTTACCAAAGTGTTTAAGTATTCTAATGAGATAAAAAAAAAACACTACAAAGTGAAAAATAACTTTCGTTTCATTCGTCTGTATTTTCGTTTTCGTCACCGACTACTGAAATTAAAGTTATGTTTTACTTTGCAGTGTTTTTTTGGATGCGAGTTGTTTTTTTTTTTTTTTTGCTATACATTTTATTTTTATTTATCTCTAAGTAGGCATTTGAAAATAGAACACTGCAGCAACAAATAAGGTTCAAAACAGCGATGCGTTTGATGTAAGTTACCTTTAAACTACCGTTAAGAATAACCACAAAAAGAAAAAAAAAAGTAATAAACATAGTGAAAAAATCTTTAGGTACCTTCTTTTATCGACGGGATACCCTTTATTCGTCATCATCATCATCTGCCTAGCCTTTTGTAAACTATTTTGGGGACAGCTTCCAGACAAACCGGATGCAGCTGAATAATTGTGTAGTGAAATTTAAATACCTGGGGCATCAAATTCCCAGGGGGTCTAAAAAGATTACGAGTATCTTTTCTTTTTCGATAAAAGTTAACATCCCTACCAACAGCCCAACGAGAGCCTTACTCTTAATAAGAATAAAATCAATATAGGCACTTACTGCGATGAGTACTTTACCATTTTTCTTGATTTGCATCTCCTTGATTAAAATCTTAACTTCACTGAATGCCAAACCGCTGGAGCAGCATGAAATTTTGCACAAGAGGTTCTTATATACCAGAAGTGAATACTAAGGAAAGATTTTTGAAAATTCATTCTCTAAAGGGGTTTATTATGGGATGAAAGATGGCATGGGTTTTTTTATTTTTGCCTACTACCCTAGCACTTACCTATCCACTTATGTCATCCACTGCACTGAAACCAGCACCCTGATTACAAATCATACTATTAAAGAATTTGATTGCTAATCCATTGCTTTGTATGCTCGAAAAATTTGTCTGCTCACAACGTAAATAACGCAATGAATATTGTTGAACTGTTTAACCCGTTTGGTGCCGGCTGTTATTCGTGAATCTTTGACAATCGTCAGGTGTCGTCAGAAGCCCGACATTCAGACTTACCAGCAAGTATCGTATTACTCAGTAACTGGATTGTGGAAAATACTGATATACAGCTGCATTCTTTCAGACGGGAACTCTACACAGTTGTGAAATGGCAAACCTGATTGAATTTTGTTAAATCCTGTGTCAAAATAATAACCAATATGATAAAATCAGTTAGTACAATCTATAGGATCAGCTGATACGTGTCACCTGATAATAATATATTATGAGAAGAGCCTGGCTTTGTTATCGTTATCTGTAATCCATTTGTCAAATGTGTAGGTACACAGCTTTTAGTGTCACTTGACTGTGTTCTGTTAGGTGTGTGATAAATGGTTGAACTTTATATACAGAATGGCAGGATGTAGACACGTAGCCCGTTACCATGGGTTCAGTACATGGTTCTGAAAGACTTTTGCCACTTTCACCACGTGCGTATTGTTTTTAACTGCCCCGTTGGTCTCGTGGTCACAAGCGCGACTGCTAAACGTGGGGTCGTGGGTTCGATTCCCGGGTCGGGCAAAAGTGTTACTGGGTTTTTCCATTAGTAATTTCTTAGTAACAGCCCGGAGTTTGGAAGTTGGCGGTATGATACTACCCCCGTGTCTCGGAAAGCACGTTAAGCCGTTGGTCCTACGCCTGATCTCTCTCCGGTCGTGTCGGATTGCCGTCCCATTGGACTATGAGAGTGAGGGAAGAGTGAGTGCCCCTGTGTCTGCGCACACACTTGAGCACTATAATATCTCCCGCGCCGATGGCTAGTCTCCGTTGAGATTGTTCGCCATGGCCGAAATACGGTCTGGAGGACTATAATTGTTTTTAAATACCCGGCAAAACATTTCCAAGCAGTGCCACGGGCCCTGAAAGATTTAACAACTGGTACTCATGTCAGAGCAGTGGTGGCTCGGTCGCATCGGACCCACAAGTTATAAATCGTGGGTGCGAATCCAATCCGGCGCTTTACTTTCTGCAAAAGATTTCAGTCGGTTTCTCAAAACGGTAAACGAAAACATCGTGATGAAACCGGCATGTCCTAGAACCAAAAAATCGAAGACACGTGAAATCTACCAAGCCGCACTGCGCCCATATGGTGGAACAGAATAGGATAGTCTGCATGCATATATACTTCATTTAATACATGACAGAATAATTACAATAGTATCTTTAGCTGACTAAATACTTGTCGATCTCACTAACATATCCAATTGTACTAGTTGAAATGTCAAGCTGGTAAACAGTGTGACTAATGTAGCGATGAGATACTATCTCACGCTGCGTCTCCGGTTATTTGGCGTGCTTCCATAATATCATCAATTAGAGTATAATGAACTACTCGTAGTATAAACTCATGAGTATATTAATGTTTTCGAATGATTTTATTGTCTGCAGAAAGCACGTTAGATATTTAAATTTATAGTTTTTCGTAAATACATTGACTAGCTGATTTGTTCGAAAAAAATGTTTGCCTAACAACGTAAGTAACGAAATGGATTGTTAATATTTAATTCAATTCCTACCGATAGTAAGTTGCGCAATTACCCTTCTGGGAAGCAAACCGCGACCTCAAATTGTGTTACATTAACAAGACAAGTATATACCATTTCAGTTTATTAATTGTTTTTATTGGGTGCTGTTGCAGATTTTGAAACGATTAAATTGGTTTTGTTTATTTTATGTGTCATTTCTAAAAATTACTAGCTTTTGCTCGTGGGTTGGAGGTCACAAAATATCCTACGGGAAAGTACAACCGATATTAAAAGTACCTTCAAAATCAAAAAAAATCAAAAGTCATTTATTCAAACTAGGCTGAAAGTCAGCACTTTTTGAACGTCAAAGTCACATAAGACAGTCCCCCCAAAACGCCCGCCCTTCGACACTTCCTAGTGCTTTGGCTGGGAAGAAGAAGTGGCGGAACAAACTCCCCAGCAGCACTGCTGTCTGTTAAGTTAGAAGAACTTGATTCTATACAATATTGTATAAGTTATTAAT
The DNA here is from genome assembly GCA_947507805.1 of Aporophyla nigra. Classification (NCBI taxonomy): domain Eukaryota; kingdom Metazoa; phylum Arthropoda; class Insecta; order Lepidoptera; family Noctuidae; genus Aporophyla; species Aporophyla nigra. The sequence goes on along the minus strand of OX382297.1, from coordinate 10,697,893 downwards.
ATAATAAAACAAAACATACATTATTCGCCATATGTCAGCTAGCACACGCCATTATACCAACAAAACATTGAAAACTAAACTCAAGTTGAAATGAATAATGAAACAAAATCGTAAACAGAACTTAAAACCTTACTAAAGCCTCCAGGCATAAAGGGCGTGCCCGCTTACATATACAACGATGCAAATGATATATATACACAACAAATGAAATTAAAAGAAAATAAAAATAAATTAACAAAAGCAGTTAAATAAAAAAACAATTATATGAACTACCCATATAAACTGTCAGTGTGTGAGTTACAGTAATTACAGAATGTAAAACAGTGTCATAGAAGAAAAAATAAATAAATATTATCTACACAATTAAGTTAGCAACTAGTTTGATAAACTCCCATGAGACTGTCCTATGGAGCGAGACCAGCATGTTTCCAAGCGTTCTTATCTTGGATGTAGTCCTCTAATTTGTAATAAGCTCGTTTACAAAGTGTACTTTTAATATGACTTTTAAACCTCCTTTCATTTAATTGCAATATATCAGAAGGTATTTTGTTGTAACATTTAACACAGTACCCCATAAAAGATGTATGTACTTTTGCTAATCTGAAAAATGGTTGATCTATCTTGTCTTTATTTCTAGTATTAAAGTTATGTCTATCGCTTATTTTATTAAAAAGATGTAGATTTTTTCTTACATACATAATATTTTCGTAAATGAATTGGCAAGGTACCGTCATAATATTAATCCTTTTAAATAGTTCCCTGAGGGATTCGCCGCGACATAGATTATAAATGGCTCTGACAGCTCGCTTTTGCAAAATAAAAATGGATTCAATGTCAGCAGCCCTACCCCACAGTAAAATGCCATACGACATAATGCTGTGGAAGTAGCTAAAATAGACCAAACGCGCGGTTTCTACATCTGTTAACTGTCTTATCTTTCTAACAGCATAAGCGGCCGAGCTCAACCGCCCCGCAAGAGATGTTATATGAGGTCCCCATTGTAATTTCTCGTCTAGCGTGATTCCTAGGAAAACCGTTTGATCAATAAATTCCAGTTTTTCCCCATTCAATAAGATGTCACATTCGCTACCTCTGACATTAGGCAATTGAAATCTAATGCACTTGGTTTTTTTTTTGTTAAGTACCAAATTATTTACCGTAAACCAGTCTTGGACCTGAAGAATGGAGTTATTGACGTCGTCAAGATTTTGAGACCGTCTGTCGATTTTAAATATCAATGATGTGTCATCTGCAAATAACACCATCTTCGGTTGGTTTGGAAGTAGATGGGGTAGATCATTAATGTATACTAAAAAGAGGAATGGACCCAATCTCGAGCCTTGAGGAACGCCCATTGCCATTTTTTTTTTTTTTTTTTTTTCTGTGTTACTCCTTGTAGAATCCTGTTGATTTCGTATTTCAGTTGAATAATATCCCTTCACTGGCTTATCACCACATCAAGCGCGACCGTGCAGACCTGCTTTTTTTATAGTATTTACATATCTATGAAAAAGATACACTACACTCCTGGTTAAAAACTATTGCCTGTCAATCCCTAAACTGTTTGCCTGTCAATTTCATCTCAGTAAGTTTAGCCGATTTTGCGAAATCGAAGCAGTACATTACACACAAACGGACAAAAATTACAAAAACTAATCTTTTCGATATCAGACTTGTTTTTAGGGTTCCGCACCTCAAAAGGAAAAAGCGGAACCCTTATAGAATCACTTTGTTGTCCATCCGTCCGTCCGTCCGTCTGTCAAGACCCTTTTTCTCAGGAACGCGTGGAGGTATCAAGCTGAAATTTATACCAAATACTCAAATCTACTGTCCCTTGGAGCTGTGAAAAAAATCAAACTTCTAAGCTTACGCAATCAAAAGATATAGCCGTTTATGCCGCAAATTTTCGAAACTCGCAAGGGAATCAAAACCTAAAGGGTACTTTCAGTCGATCTAGAATTTTGAATTTTTGTACGAAGCATTGTCTTATAGCACAGATAAAGGAAAAATTGCGAAAACCGTAAATTATTCGTGACATCATATAATAAAAATATTTTTTTTACGGAACCCTCGGTGCGCGAGTCCGACTCGCACTTGGCCGGTTTTTCCACACCTCATAACTTTCCCAAAAATATTCACTGCACGGTTTTGACCTTGTGTTACCATTTTATTATACATCGTGACATTTTAGTCGTCTTACAATGATTGTCCACTCAATGTATCCGCCATAATATACCTCGGGGCGTGTTTTTTTTTTTTAACTTATAATAAAATTAAGATAAGATAATAGGTCTAAGAAAAATTAATAATGCATTCGAATTATGTGCATCCTGTTAATAATGTTTACGTATCAGATGGTAGCGAACATAACTACCCAGCGCACGAGTCGACAAGATCATACCATTTTTCAGGAGACAAAATATCAATTACAAACTAAGTCATGCGTCATCATAATAAAAAACTTTAGAGGTGTCAAGGGACACCCGGATGGAACGAAGTTCCTTTCCAGGATTCATAATAGTTATAATTTTTGAATTATTTATTATGTACAAAAAACCTGTATTCACTCAACAAAAATATTCTCTCTCTCTCGCTATCTCCTTCTCTCTCCCTCTCTCTCTACCTCTCTCTCCCTCTCTCCCCCTCTGTCTCCCTCTCCCCCTCTCCCCCTGTCTCCCCTCCCCCTCTCCCCCTCTACCCCCTACCCCTCTCCCACTCTCCCCCTCTCCTCCTCTCCCCCTCTCCCCCTCTCTCCCTCTCTACTCACAACAAAAAAACAACAACATTCAAAATATATACGGTCGAATTGAGAAACCTCGTCCTTTTTTTGAAGTCGGTTAAAGCATGTCGTGACAACTTTTCGTAAGAACTTTTTCCGTCTAGCCCCCTTTCACAACGCGCGATAAGGAACTTCGTTCCAATAATATTTTTATTTTTAGTTGTTGAAATGTAATTTTTTCTTATGGATGTGCAGTAGTCATTGGATACATGAAGTGGGCTGCTGTTGTAAGACGGTTAAAATGTCACGGTGTATATGTGGAAAAGCCAGGAGGGGATATAGTGAGCTTATTGGTGATGTTCTTCAGAAAAGCCAGGTGCATAGTACTCACAACCGGCGTGTGTGTATGACCAACTTGTTATACACACACGCCGGTTGCGGTATGAACCTAAACGAGGCAAAAGGAGTACTTACCTACATACTCTTAGATCGTAGAAGGTGGCGTTTCGTAGTTTTTTTCCTTCCCTAATGGGAAAAAGCCTATATATGTAGGTAGGTATATATACTTAGGTGTGCGATTGAGATACGTCACGATGTCGTCAGAACCGATCGATGTCATCGGTAAATAAAGCCGTTATTGTCTCAGAAGATGAAAGTATTATTATCTGTGTAAACATTTCTCTTGACACAATGATATTGTTTGTAGATATTTAGATATCTGCCTGGAGGGTAGAAGACTCCAGTAGATTGAGGAACCCATGCTAAATGCATGACAATTCGCGTCGGTGATTTTTTCCTTGGGTCTTTATTTTACTTTTAGGTGCGTTTTAATAAAAACTCTCACAGTGCAGCCAGAACGGTTTTCTATGGTAGCGTGCTCTTAAGTCTTTTTAAACTATTGTTTATTTTAATTTTTTTAGGGTGTTTCGAATTTTGTGACGTATCGCAGCGTAGTTTTCGTATTTTGTTTCGTATGTCAGCATAGTTTTCGAAGACAGCTTTTTGCTAACCCGGCAACTTCAGCAAAGATAATGGCACAAATTTATAAGATTATTATATTGTCATTGATTATTGATAAGCATGCCAAATTTCAAGTTAATCCGACGTTTTAAAATGGTTCTAAATGAAGCTAATAAAAGCGTGTTCAAAAATCGGTTCCAAATGACATAAGCTATAATGTTCCCACAGGTGGAACACAAGCCACCAGGCGTAATCCACCACGTGGAACCAGCCCCCCTAGCCAAGTTACAACCGTTTAGTGTCGAATTCCGTTCTCCAATCGGTAACGCCTCGGTGTCAGCAATTGTAGAAAACGATAAGTTGGTAGCCATGTTGACGCGCCTGTGTCTGCCGCTAGTTCTACAATGTCTTTAGAAAAACGACGCATTATAACAAAGGATGTATCGTTAAACATTGTAGAAACGATAAAAAATCATTCTATCATTTTGAACGATGTGAACTTGGCTACGAATTTTCTATTCGTTTGTTCTAACCACGTGAGTTAACGTTAAGCGACTGGCGTTAACGATTGCAGGTTTACAACTTGGCTAGGGGTGCAGTACGGGTTTGGTGAATGTTGCTTGTCATAGAATTTATGGTTTTAGGATATGCCGGTTTCCTCACGATGGTTTTCTTTACCATTTTGAAAGCAGTGGTGATGAAATCAATTATACAAAGTGCCTGGATTCGAACTCTCGACGTACGATACGTAAGTCGTAGCTGTTTCCACACCACTGTTCCAGACTATAGTAATCAGTCAACTGACAAGGCACTGGCAAGCTGCAATACCAATATTACTGTATCGCAAATAAATTGACGTCCATGTGGACGTAATAAAATTGTGGCGGAATTTTATAGTGCACTGAATTTTCAACTCTCGGTGATGAACCGAGCTTTGAAAATCCAACAGAAAACAGCGCAAATGAGTCCCCTGAGCTTGTCGGTGTTGGAAAACGAAAACAACGTGTTCGATTTTGAACTCTCGGCGGCGCCGCCTCGTAGTGCATTGAGGATACAATGAGCGAAAAAATCCTTTCGCGATTTTATTACGGTTGTGGGAATGTGAGCTAACAGGATATTTGACTCCTATCTAAAACATAACTTCATACAAATGAATGATTTTATCGTTACTAGAGATGTCACAGAAAAAATACGCTTCAGAAGTGGTTCTTGTTAAAACGGTCTTTACACTGAACGGCTCTAAGTTACTATGTCGTTTTTGTCTTGTGACGTCACATCTATGTATGTATTTTTAGGATAAGGGCTTGACCACACTGAGCGTTTCTTAAACAGATAATCTTCCATGAATTCCACTCTTTTCTTAAAGGTCAGCCACAAACAGCAGTAGGTAAGTAGAAGGACGAAAGGTAAGACTGTCCCTACAGTGGGACACAAAATAGTAAACACAAATTCTCTTGGGTCCCTCGGTTGAGCCACGTACACACTTCGAGCATTACGCCGAGCCTTAAAGTCCTCAGCAGTAGGGACTACGTAGTGAAACATATATTCAGTGTGTTCGGGTCCATAAACCAAAATTAAAACTACCAACTTTTCCAATATTTTCATCTCATGTTTTACTGTGACTCTCCTTTATTTCTAGGTTTCGAGAAATACAATAGAACCTATCAATTATACTTTTATTAAACCAGTGTATTTTCAATTGTTACAGAATAACCAAAGATGGAGACTGACAAAATGTCGACGGCGTCTTCTGTGGGGGCTGCAGAGCGTCGACCATTGATGCAGGCGCTGGTCCTTGAGAGACGTATTCTCTTCGGATGCACGTGTTTTATAGGACTGTGCACTTTCCTCTGGATTGCAGCCGTATGCACTGAGAAGTGGGTGCACATAGAAGGTGGAAATGGTAAGTCGAACATGTGAAAGAAATTAATGTATTTAAAATCAGAATAATATGCATACATTTTATAAAATTGCCAGCAATCATTCTAGTTCATACCTTACCACACTGATGTAAGACTTATATTGCAATGATTTAGATTTTTGCGTGATGCTATTGGAATAAAGCCGTAAGTTGATCCCAAGTTTGACGTCGTACCATTGGCTTTAGCCGGTTGGTTTTACCCCATTCAAATTTGGTTTTACGTCATTCTAATTTGATCGCGAACGTTCTGCTTTAAAGGCGTCTGTCTGTACTTACCTGCAGTAATTTACTGGCTCCATTGACAATAAAACCGTATTATGATAATACAGTCTACATAGATAACGCTGCTGCCCATTCTCTAATAAGTCCCTTACTCGCCTCTTACGACACCCACGGGAAGAAATGGCATGATGTTATTATTTGTGGCTGGTACCACACGGCACATAGACAGACATATCAACCTTGTCGCTTTATGATGTTAAAGTGTTATTTTTTACGAGGATTTACATCAAACAATCCACTCAGCCTGTCGCAGTCCACTACTGATCATCGGCCTCTCCCAGGCTGCGCCACAACACTATGTTCTCCGCCTTGTGTTTGGAATCTGTCCCAGCCACCTTCCGACGAAAAAAAAACGAAGGAGGTTCTCAAGTCAACGCGTATATTTTTTTTATGTAACTTTTTACAGAGTAGTCCGATATTGATAATTCTTGTTTTATTGGAAAGGGCGAATGTGGTCCCATATAAATTTGGTAAAAAAATCGAACCCAAATAAGGGTAGGAAAAAAGGGGATGGTTGATTGTTCACTCACTGATTGTAATGTATGACCACGCATAACTTTTTACAGAGTAGTCCGATTTTGAAAATTCTTTTTTAATTGGATAGGGTATGCCTCGCCAAGTTTTGTTAGTAGGATAACCTACTAACAAAACTTAGCGAGGCATACCATTGGCATTGGCATTTTTTTGTGGCTATAAAGCCACAAAAAAATCTTTTATAGCAGTAATTAAATCTAATTTGAGTATGACAAGAAGATGTTGTAATGCTGGGTGAAAAGCTCTATCTCTATCACAATGTGACATAATATTAAAATTTTACTGCTAGAGCTGGTGTGGTGGTGGTTCCCAGGATTCGTTAGCTCCAGCCATATTGGAACACCACGGCCTATTCCTACCTAAATAATGAAAATAGCTGTAGTGCACTGAATGCAATCGTGTAAAGTTCTGGAAAAGTCAGAAAATTTTGAAACTTTATCACTACGCTATTATTGGAAGCACCATTATCACTTTTATCGGTTCAGTATAAATGGTTGCAATCTTGAAAAAAGCGGCGTTTCAATAACACTTTCTAGCTTGTAAGACTTTCTGAATAACCTTTGTGCCTTCTAAATAACACAAAAACACGATCTTTTGACCTTGAAGTGCCCTACTATGTTAAAATACAGAATATCATTTACCTCGGGAGCTCATGATACCTAGTACCAACGCACCCACAACATAATTTCAAAAGACACTGTATATACATTAAAATTGTGTACCATTTTGATCGAAACTGCATTAAAGCCCGACGCGATTCTAAATTCCTGTCCCAGTGCATATCTGCAGGAGCCTTAATGTATTGAAATTAATTTATTTAAAGGCCTACAACGTACAAAGAATTACGAAAGTTGATGTAAAAACGAATTTTGTCCTTAAAAGACATTGATATACCTATCTTAAAGGCGCAGAATAAATTACAATACTTGGTGCCTAATTAGCCAACTTTTAGATCTTCATTTCGAATGGACTAACAATTAAGTAAAAGCGAGTTTGTAGCAAAAGTTATGCTAGTAAAGCTCTTTCCGTCGCTATAATTAGGTATATCATTTGGCTATTGGGCGCCAAAAAAATCTTAAACTTTAGTGACTAGGTACTTAGCAATTTGTTTCGGTCATTAGCTCCAAACTGACCAAGAAGTGGCAAATGACTTATTAATAGCAGAAGTACTCCTCAAAGAGTTTTGCAAGCTTGAAGAAGCTTGTTCTCACGACGATATTCAAGGTAAATCATGAGCATCTGCCTAGCCTTTTCCTAACTATATTGGGTTCGGCTTCCGGTCTAACCGTGAAGTACCAGTATTTTACAAGGAGCTACCCTATGGAGCTAGCCTATTTGATCTTCACAACCCAGTTACTGGGTAGTTCAAAACCCCTTGGTAAGGCTGGTTGTCAGACTTTAGTCTTCTCATCATCATCATCATTTCAGCCGTAAGACGTCCACTGCTGGACTTAGGCCTCCCACAATTTGGAGGGCTTTGCCATAATCGCCACGCTTGGCAGGCGGGTTGGCGATCGCAGTATGGTGGTAAAATGCATAGAGAACGCTGCTGCCCATTCTCTAGTAAGTCCCTTAGTCGCCTTTTACGACACCCACGGGAAGAAATGGGGTGGTGTTACGTCCGGCACCACACGGTACACGACGGCTTCGGGCTTCTGACGACCTGTAATTACTGTCATAGATCCACAAATGCAGCCGTCATCAACAGCTTAATGTGCCTTCCGTTAGAATACATGTATGATATTAATATTGTGGATATAATCCTCAATAAATAAATATTTGAATTCAAACATTTTGACTGCGATACATAGCTAATTGCTGCTGTGACATATTTATTCAGGGTTAATAAATCATGTCAGTTAAAATGTCGGTTATTAAATGAGACTGCAAATAGGAACGTAATTATGATATCGTTAGATCTCAATTTTTAGGGTTCCGTTGCCAAATGGCAAAAAACGGAACCCTTATAGATACATCATGTCTGTCTGTCTGTCCGTCCGTATGTCACAGCCACTTTTTTCCGAAACCATTAGAGCTATGCTGTTGAAACTTGGTAAGTTTCAACAGCATAGCTCTTATGGTTGTAAACTAGGTAGTATTCTGTGAACCGCATTAAGATTTTCACATAAAAATAGTAAAAAAAAAAACATAAATTTTGGGGTTTCCCATACTTAGAACTGAAACTCAAATTTTTCATTAAACCTATACGTGTGGGATATCTATGGATAGGTCTTCAAAAATGATATTGAGGTTTCTAATATCATTTTTTTCTAAACTGAATGGTTTGCGTGAGAGATACTTCCAAAGTGGTAAAATGTGTGTCCCCCCCTGTGACTTCCAAAATAAGAAAAAGATAAAACTAAAAAAAATATATGATGTACATTACCATGTAAACTTCCACCGAAAATTGGTCATAAATCATAAACTGCAATTTACCTTTCATTCAATCAACTCAAATATAAAAAAAAAACATTTAATTTCATAAACATAAACCTTATGCATAAACCGTGAATACCTACAGGTTTGTACGGAACCCTCGGTGCGCGAGTCCGACTCGCACTTGGTAGGTTTTTTTAATTGAATTATCTGCGAATTTCTCGAAGTACTGCCTCATTTTTCTAGTGGTCGAAAGGCTGAGCATGAGATTCTGAGTTCGATTCCCGGGTCGAGCTAAGTGTTTTTGGTTTTTAGGGTTCCGCACCTCAAAAGGAAAAAGCGGAACCCTTATAGGATCACTTTGTTGTCCGTCCGTCCGTCCGTCCGTCCGTCTGTCAAGACCCTTTTTCTCAGGAACGCGTAGAGGTATCAAGCTGAAATTTATATCAAATACTCAAGTCTACTGTCCCTTGGAGCTGTGAAAAAATCAAACTCCTAAGCTAACGCAATCAAAAGATATAGCCGTTTATGCCACAAATTTCCGTAAATTTTCGAAACTTGCAAGGGAATCAAAACCTAAAAGGTACTTGCAGTTGATCTAGAATTTTGAAATTTTGTACGAAGCAACGTCTTATAGCACAGATAAAGGAAAAATTGCGAAAACCGTAAATTTTTAGTTACATCATATATTAAAAATATTTTTTTCAATTTTAAACTTTATACCCACAGGTTTCTACGGAACCCTCGGTGCGCGAGTCCGACTCGCACTTGGCAGGTTTTTTTTTTTTCAACAGGAAAGCAGAAGCTTGGTGCCTGGATATGTGCCAGCTGATTGCTTTAGGCTAGCCCCCTATAACATGAACCCACATTTCACCGAAATGTGGGTTTACTATTCACTCCTTTGCCTAACTCTTCGGACGAAAACAAATACTACGGGATATTATAATACAACTTTCTTGTCATTGTACTCTTCAATATGTAAAACTTTTACAATTTAAAAGAGCGAGCCGAAAGCAGTGTCCAATCGAAGATAAGATGTTTCTTGAAATTGGGAGGACTTATAATTTAAAATATAAATAATATGACGAATAATAATTTTGACATCTAGCTTTTATTAAAAACAAATAAAGCTGACCATTCCCAAACACGATGGTCTACCACCGCGTATCGATAAATCTTCAAGTGTATCAACAGTGATATTTATTGTGCCCATCATAATACAAAGTGGAACCTATATGATAACGTAATGTTTACATCCAGAATGATTCATTACCATTGTAAATATTTATTCACGCATGTATTTCAGTGCGTTGGTTCTGGTAGGTCTGTTTAATATCGTTTATCATAGTAGTAGAAACGATTATTTATCAGTACCCGTTTATATGTAGGTATTTTGAAGTGTGTATTACTGTTTCACGTCAAGAAATGTTGTTTCCTTTTTACCAGTGGAAAAACTGCAACCATTAATTCAGCTAATGATTGCAAACCCCCAAGCGTTGACATTTTGCGTCGGTTCATAAAAAGAAATCAACTTTCACAGAAAAGTGCAAGAATTATGTATATTTATATTCTGATTTCATTCGGTCATTGAGCAGTGGTAGCTCCGCGGTATCGGTCCCGACTTACGAGTTTGTAGATCATGAGTTTGAACCCAGGACGTGGCATTACTTTGTGCAAACAATTTCATCACCACTGCTCCCGAAACGGTGAAGGAAAACATCACGAGGGAACCGGTATGTTTCACGCACTGGCCCCACGTGGTAGAATACGGCCCACTCCGTCTAGTCGAGAGAGGCTGGTGTCCCAGCAGTGGAAACGGTATAGGCTTGTTATGTATTCTGAATTCATGGTTTCATTTGCACACAGTTTTCAAAAAAATAATTGGTATTGATATCGAGACGTTCTGGAATCGGAATCATGTGGCATATTTGCGTTAGTATTTCAGGCGGTTGAGCTAAATAATCGATGCAGACTTCAACGTCAACTGGTCGACTTTGATTGACCGGCGAAGTTTACAAACCTGCCACATTTCGACCCCTGAGAGAATGCGTTCCTGGCACCTGTCAGTTGGATGAGCATAAAGTTTAAATTCGTTAATCACGTGCTCTTTTGTCTCAACGTTTGCAGTCCTATGGACTTAGCATTTGCAGTGTTTTCAAAACTACGTGTATTACGAATTTAAACTTTAATAATTGGTGACAGGTGTCAGGAACGCATTCTTTCGGTGGTTAGAATATAAACATGCCTGTAAATTAAAGGTAAAATAACTATTTTGCACTCGATTCTGCATCATTCATTGACGTTGCTATAAAGTTACTGGCAGATGTCAAATAACTGTGAATGGACTGCTTTCGCTGAGCAAAAAAGAATACGTGTTAAACCAATGTAAACTTTATTAGTAGGAAACAGGTGTCAAGAACGAATTTTCTCGAAAGTAGGCCTCTAGGCGCCGTTCAATCATATAACCGACAGGTGTCAGAAATTCACGCATTCTTTCATCGGTAGGCCAGCTACTAGTACAGACCGCACATACACCTATTTTCAGTTAATTCTATTTCTATCCATCAATATTAGCAGACTGTTGACGTTTTCAACTCAGTATCTACATTGTTTTTAAAGCCAATAATAGCACAAGGTATTTCAAACAGTTTCGCTGTCTGTTTTTTCTCGACCTTACAGATGTGTAGAAAAACCTTTTCGCGATGACAGTTGGATGAGCACAGTCTGGTGTAGTGTAATAGTTTTCTTAACGCTATTTTTACCGTTATATTGAATAACACCACTAGGAAAATATCTATGTGGTTTTCGTTAAACTACACCATGATTGCGTAATACACAATCCGTCAGAATCTTTTGACTGGCCTGTTAGTCTAGTGGTTAGTGACCCTAACTGCTAAGACTAAGATCGTGGGTTCGATTCCCACCCAGGACAAATCTTTGTGTGATGAGCACGATCATTTGTTCTGTGTCTGAGTGTAATTTATCTATAATATGTATGTATTTAGAAATATATAAGTATGTTTATCAGTTGTCTGGTTGCCATAGTACAGGCTCTGCCTAGTTTGGGATCAGATAACGGTGTGTTGGTTGTCTTAAGATATTTATTATTATTATCTGAACCATTTTAAAGAATATTGCTAATACTTTGCTTTGTGGCGTCCCGAATTATGCATATTTGAACGCACCGTACATTATGTGGCGTCGCCTGTACTATGTTCAATTTGTATATGTTTTTGTAAGGTTGTTAGTTTGTTAAGTGGAATCACTAAGCTACGATTCGGAACGCTACCCGTAACTCCCTCTTGCTTCAACCGTAACAGGACGCGGACTAAATTTTAAGCCAGCTAGCTAGTTTATTATGTCCATATTACTTAAATAAATCTATGCTAAATAGTGTATCTAATTCTAAACTTTAATATATACATCGATGGTGTGTGGCAATCATATTATTATTACTGTAGTGTATCTATTTAATAGATATGTAAACACTGTCTCATGCGCACAAGCGGAGACAGCTGCTGTCACTAATGTCATTTATCAGTGAGCAGCAATAACGGGAAACAGTGACGGTGAAGCAGGTCTGTACGGTCGCGCTTGATGTGGTGATCAGACAGTCAAGTTATATTATTCAACTTAAATACGGAATCAACAGAATTCTACAATTACCTACAAGTAAGAATTTCACTGCCGACTCTTCGACTACTACCTCACCTCCGATACGCGTAAGAGGACACCTTCCAACTATGTCCCCAAAGCTTCATATATTATGTACGAAAAATATGCCGCTTCAAAAATGTAAATAACGCAATGAATGTTGTAGAACTGTCAAAATTAAAACCGATCCTACTGTTATTTGTGTTTCACAATAAACCCTCTGTGTTTACAATCAAATGGATTTCAAGGTACAGGAAACTACAAATTTTAACACTGAAAAGGACATCAGTGGAATCATCATCATCATCATTTCAGCCGCAAGACGTTCACTGCTGGACTTAGGCCTCCCCCAATTTGGGGGGCTTAGCCATAATCGCCACGCTAGGCAGGCGGGTTGGCGATCGTAGTATGGTGGTAAAATGCATAGAGAACGCTGCTGCCCATTCTCTAGTAAGTCACTTAGTCGCCTTTTACGACACCCACGGGAAGAAATGGGGTGGTGTTATCAGTGGAATACACCAGTACATTTGTATCTTCTTCGTTCGTCTAGTGGTCACAAGCAGGTATCCTCAGTGTTATTGAGTTTTCCATCTGGAATTTCTCAATAGCAGCTCAGAGTCTAGCTTTGTGCTTGGTTGATGACAATAGGCTCGCCCCAAAACGTGCGTGTACTATATACTAGATACTCCTCTGCCAATCCCTTCAGGGAACCCAGGCGTGGTGGTGTTATTACGATTAACGTACATACGTCAATCTAGAAAATGTTACTGCATATTTCATCATTCTTTTATTACGACATCCGTAGGAAGTGATGATACGTTCTATTCATAGTCAAGACACGACTCCGTAACCGTTGTTTTAAATTTAGGGAAATCGTATACCATGCTTCGGGGAGTTTGAAATTAATTACGAACGTGTGGCAATGGGGTCGTTGGCCTTTGATCTATTTCTGTTCTCGAAAGCTAGGCAAAGTTATACAACATAAAGATTATAGCACGATTACTTGCATTGTGTTTCTTTGAATTATTGCCAGATACACGGGCGTTATTGGGCGACTTGAACTAGCATTTTTGTGAGGAATTACGTCACAGTAATGTTGTTGAGGCATGAATAGTTTCGCACCTACTAAGTAATCCACCTATTTTCCTAGTATGATAAACTGTGGAATATTTAGTCGTAAACTGTGCTGTGCGACAAAACACGTTGGCACGGTCAGCAAAGAAAATAATATAATTTTTGTTGGGTAGTTTATGACTTTATTAAGTTCTGGGATATTATTCAAATCAAATCAAATCATTTAATAATTTGCAAACATGGGTAAAACAGTACATAAAATAGATGGTGTATTTTATAAGTCCTACACGTTCTACCGTCACATGGGCATGCAAATCATATATTATTATTATTGAATTTACACAAATTTAAAGATTAAATTTAAAATAACTTATGAAGGAAATTATAATAATAGGTACAAGATACGAAATCACGTCAAAGGTCACCAAGGATAAAGTAATAAAAAAAATCTTATGTTTTAATGTTAGGGTATTAGCTCGGTACCAGTAAATATTAAATAGCTTTATAAATAGTAACCTACTTAGCAAATACGAACAATGTAATTTCATGTCGGAACTGACTTCAAGCTATACACATACTAGCGAACTATTATTAGATACCAAAAACACGTTGGTCTGCCGATCTATTCTGTAATTATCTTACAGTGAAAAACCATGGTGAAGTAAGCTAGATGCGGATGGGCACGGTATTGTCAATCTAACAGGTATAGAAAAAGACAATAAGTTCGTGCAACAGGTGACTATTATTGTACACTTTCACAGTTAGTTATCGCAGACACCATTTTATCGTATACTGTCCTCAAAGATGTGCTCTGAAAGGTGTTGTGCATTGGGGGTTGCTGATCGGTCTTTTAAAGGTTATCTCTTATGATGGTGGTCACTATCTGCACATGGAAGAGGGCACTAGGGCATTAGTGAGGTAAAAATCCCACAATCCCCGGACTTATCCAAAAAGCCCAAGCGTCTTCTTATGGTATGCACCCGAAAAAAGGGTTACTGTTATTCCACCTTGTGCTAGAGATTTACACTGCCACATAGAAGATAGTGATAGGTATGTGAAACAACCTGACCTAAGCTAAGAGCCCAGATAAAATTATATTTTAGATGCGATTACGAACATGAAAGAAGGACAAGCTATCTTAGAGAACTTCATGTTAATCCTCTTGAAAGATGTAGGCGTTTTAGTGATACGAAACGCCTTGAAAATGAGTCCTTTTACAGTTCCCTCTAACAGCAGAAATCCGACAGCAATCTTATTGTAACGACAACACAGATCACTGTGATATTGACAGATTTGTCAGTGTAGTAACTCAACAGCAACCTTATCATTACTGGACTAAAGATCACGGTAATTTGACAGTGATGCAAAATCAGCGTAAAATTACCGTAACTGCCACTGTTCTAAGCCTTAAACAAATCTTTTCTTTTGATCTGAAGATAAAAAAATAACAAATACTTGGACGTTGGAGTATAAACGGGCTGAACTCAAAATGGTTTGTTTTAGAAATCAATCAAATAGATTCATCGTTAACGTCCACTTGTGAACAAAGGACTCGTGAAAAAACGCTTTGATAAATGATCTTGAATATTGCCTTAGTCTTACTATGTAACGGTGGGTTGGGATTAAGCAAAACTAACATAGAACTAGACCAAGAGAATTGTCTACCAGACATTTTTCTTTACATTTTAATAAAGATAAACAAAACTAAAATAATGCTTTGCATGCTAATGCATGAATATATAGTCACTCTATAGAATTACCAATTCGATACATGAAAATCCCTGAAAAATCGGTTAATCTTTTGCCTATGGGTACCACAATAAATTAAGGGGGGAAACCAGTTTAGGAGGCCGAAATTTTTGTGTATTTCGTGAATTTTTTAAATAGGGAAGGAATAATTATAACCTTTTACAACTTGAAGGGTATATTAGGGTTATTTATGTTTTAGAGTACACTTTTAAATTTTTTCAAGTAATTTCCGCCAGAATTACTAGCGTTAGAACGTGATGACCATGGACGATTTCCATCCGAGTATTTT
The DNA here is from genome assembly GCA_947507805.1 of Aporophyla nigra. NCBI lineage: Eukaryota > Metazoa > Arthropoda > Insecta > Lepidoptera > Noctuidae > Aporophyla > Aporophyla nigra. The sequence continues at coordinate 10,682,335 of OX382297.1, read as the reverse complement.
GCTGGTGGGGCCCATTCCTGAAGTCGCAATTTTTGTCTGTAATAATCACATTTTTTTTTTATAACAACATATTTCTTAAGAATATGAACCTAATTATGATTTAAAAAAATTGCATGTTTTTGAGGTGTTTGAACACAATTTCATGTTTTTATACCATATTTTTTCACCTTTTTTGCATAAAAAAATATTTTTAATAATAATATAATCCCAAAATTAGGTTCATATGGATTGGAATTGAATAAAGAACATAAATTTATAAATAATAACTAAATAAATAATAACTTTTTGAGCTAGAATGTCCAGCAGTTGAAAAAAAAATCGTTTCGAGACAAACGCATTTGAAATAAAATATAGCGAAATCCGTACATTATCTGTCAGCTAATTTCATAACGATTCTAAAGGTGTACTTTCTAAACAGCTTCCATACATAACTTTGGAGATATCGTCGTTTTAGTCACTATCTAGTCTAAACTAGTTTCCCCCCTTAAAGCCTAAACCAGGGCTTCAAAACTAAGCGGCTACACACTAAAGGGTGCCCCCGTAGGATACAGACCTCAGCTTGCGGCGTCGCTGGGGGAGGGCAGCAAAGAACAAGCTGGATCGGACTCATCGGATGATGACCTCATCTCTATCCCTATTTACCAAAATTGAATTTGGTAGAGTGGGGATGGACTGCACACGTGCTTGTATTGTATAAGCTGAACTTTAGGTGAACAGACTCTTAAGAATAGCTTTGCACTTATTCTTTAATTATTGGGGAAGTATCATTGATTTGAGGTCGGTGGCATAGAATGGTCTGTTTCTCCTTATTTCGTATAAATAAGAACTTTTTAAGAATAGCCCATCCGGTGTTAAACATAATTATGTTCCTGGCAGCGAGCTGGAATTGCCCAGGAATATTTATTGAAGAACAGTATCACCACCATCTTACCTTTTACCCACATGCTGAGGATAGTATCTTTGGAAAAAAATCTCCATAGTCGTGTGCTTGGCTTAGTACAGGCCGGGAATTAGTGCGTACCACGGGTTCCAACAAACATACCAATCCCATCACGTGTACTGACGTGGGCACATTATGCTTTGTCCGATACAACCCTTTTAGGCGAAGCCGCAGATACTAATGCCCCTACGACGTACCTAGTACTGTAGAAGTTCTTAGGTGGTGGCGACCATTCACCTATATTAGGTTGGCCACCTGCCTGATTGCCACACAATACCATGCAAAGATAAAAATACAGTTTTCAGGCACATGTACATGAGCGACTAGAACCGTTTTAACTTTTTACAGGCATGGTTACAGCTCAACCAACATTAACATTCCAAAATGAGCTGAATGCCTATAAAGTCTCAGAAACGGAAGTTGCGAAATATTTATCGTTAACCGGACGCAACTCAAAAAATTTCACATCGAATTACACGCTACAACATTTCTTACCATTTCACTAATCGGCGTAAAACAACTTGGCACCTACGAACAGCGAATTTTGTTTTTGATCTATATTAATTACTACTTGCTAACTGCTTGGAATTGCGCCAAACGATCGCGTGGAGTCATTAACACGACCGATTGTTCCCTGCTTAACTATGCTCTTTGGTTCCAGGTATTTACTTGCCCACGGGCCGGTATTTTATGTCAAGCAATACCGGAGTATGGGAGATGTGTCGATACGTCTTCGTGCCAAATGCAAATCAGACTATCTCGATGAAGGAGCCACCCATGAACATAACCGGGTTGACGGGCACGTATCATACAAGTAAGTGGATTTTTATCAGTACATAATTTATAAAACAAATTTTCCGCTGCGTATGTCTGTCTGTTCGTCAGAACGCGATTAACTCAAAAACTACCAAACGGGTTATGGGTTTGTGAAAACCTACTATATTTGAGTAAGTTCAGTTTAGTCACATAAAACCTGACATGATTATATCTAATATTATAGATAAAGAGCGAAATTTGTATGTTTTTGTATATGTGAAGGGTAATCTCCAGAACCACAGCTCTTATCTATATATTAAAACGTGAAGCAAAAACTTTGTATCCCTTTTTACGAAAATCACATCGTTGGAGGATTATAAAATTTGGCACAGTTAGTTCGTATAGAGAAGGAGTGTAGAAATAGAAAGAATCCAGAAAGCTAATATTTTCATATAGAAATGCATTAGAAAAACATTAAATTAATTAAATAAACATGCTTTTTCGACCACTGAGCGATCACTACTTTGGATAATTCTTTCACCATTTGCTTATGAAATACTCGATCTTGAATTCATGCAAGCGTAGTACTTTTTGTCAAGTTACTGCTCAGAACTTGTATCGTGTCGAGGTTCTTTCTGTACCTAAATTATACCAGAGTGAAACCGGAGCGAATCACTAGTTTTTTTATTTTATAAAGACACAAGGAAAGTTTAAAAGAGTTCATGTTTCATGATTCATGAATCATGCACACTATAGAGATTTCAACGTAGCTAGTAAGTAGTTGGCATCGTACGTACTGGCAGCAGATATTTCGTGAGACTTAATTATATCTATAATTATTATTATTGTATTGTCTCTGTCGTGCGTACTATTAGTATAGTATAGTTTCATTATTTTAAACACTGATGAGATTACGAAAATGATAAACGCTGAAACTTAGAAATTAAAGTGTCATTGTAACAATGTCAATGAAATAAGAGCAGTACTTTGTTCCCACTTTTGTTAATATTCCGGAGGAAGCTCCGTTCAGATATGAAACCGTGTAGCATAATAATTTACTCCGATATGCATTAGTAAATCAAACAATAGACCGTTTTATTCGAGCAAAATTAACCACAACAGTTTTAACCTAAATACATTCCTTTGAAGACTCAAAGCTTTTTACTGACGTGCGACGAAAATAGCGGTCCATTCCTAAACAATGCGACGCCATGTTGAAAATTTGACAAAAAATCGCGAGGAATTATCAGTCGCGGTTGGCAGCGGTTGAAAAACAGAGTAGGTAGCTACCTGATATATGAAAAAAAAATTGGAATGTTGGAAAATCTCTCGTGAATTTTTACACCGTTCCAAAGCAAACGTGTTTGTTTATTTCTTCCCTGACACCTTCTGGTGTTACTCACTCAGTTTGTCCATTAGTTCCCGCTGGCTTACTTTACTAGAACGTTGTTTTCTTTTCTTAGTTAAGAACCACTGAACATTTAATCTTCAATTAATTCCCGCAGACTGACAGACTGAAGGTTGAGACTAAAGTGTAAACTAGAAGCGCGACTTTTACTAGAAACAGTTTTAATCAGATAGTACATAATGTAGGTAAACGTTTATGATTTTTTCTTTAAGTCTTCTTAGTTATAGGTTCATTGTTTGGGACAGGCGCGCTTTACTTTCTTTAAATTATTAAATCACCGCTATTACCAAAACAGTGACGAAAAATATCGTGAGAAAACCGGGATGTCCTAGAATCGAAAATTCGAATACTTGTGACTTCTATAAATTTCCTTCAAAGAATCTAAAAGAAATAGGGAGTACAATATTTTGAATTCCCAGCCTGCACAACCAACACACCTTCATCATCTGCCTAACTTTTTCCAACAACGTTGGGGTTGGCTTCTTGTCGTCCGGTTGGACGCAGCTAAATATCAGTATTTTTCCTGGAGCGATTGCCTATTTTAGCAACACAAGTCAGTTACTTGATAAGAATGATTATCAAGCTTTCAGGCTTCTTACGACCCATAACGAATGTCCATGAATGACAACCAAGACCAACGCCTTATCGTGCTTTCCAAGGCACAGAAGGGTTCACCATGCCATACTTAATACAGCTTTGCATACCCTTTTAGGAAATATCAGTATCATGTCTGTTAGTATCAATAAGGTGGTGGTATCATAGGTGTAACTTAATCAAATGCTGACTGATCCAAAACAAGAACTTAGAATCATCAGATCACATCACGCAGTGTCGCAACAGGTGAAGTCCTAGTCTTATTGAGTTGAAAACTTAAATAAAACACGCTACACTTTAATTGCAATTTTATAAAAAATCTTACCGGTCCCGATGTCCCCTAGTAGGTAGACCGGTTGATCACAAATTCGTTTTCTTCCTTATAGTTTCTGACTCATGTTTATTTTTAACGCAGATAATTATACGCATCTTCTTCACCTGTCTCTTTGTATTTCACTTCCCTTTGATCGTCTCCTCATTTACCGCGTTCTTACGTCTAATGAACTTCATAAATTCTTCTGTGTTTTATTATTGCTGTTGTGTTCTACTATTAATACTTCTAACTATAATATTTACATTTTTAAATGCATCGAAAAAACAGCTAAGTCCGTGTTGGACCACGAACAATGAAGGGTTCTACTGTTCGTTTTCGTTCTGAAATTTATTCCATGAACAAACTTAGCTTCGTGGTTGAAAAACATGCTCCGATAAATTCTAACTGCAAATGTAAGTTTGTACGCACAATATTGAAATATTTACAATTTTATTTTAAGACCATATAGATGTGGTAGGTTTTCCTGTAATCTGTTAGTATGAGACTATGTTTTGTTTTTTTTTCTCTTCAAAATGTTTGACTCAATAGTTACAGACATGAGAGGGAATGGTCAAAATTCTTTTTTTTTTTAAACATTACAGCTATGTTATTAAAACAATAAAAATATATCCCACTAATATTATAAATGCGAAAGCTTATGAGGATGGATGTATGTGTATGTGTATGTTTGTTACCCTTTCACGAAAAAGATACTGAACACATTTAGATGAAATTTGGCACACAGATAGTTTATAACCTGGAATAACACATAGGGTACTTTTTATCCCGGTAGTATGTTCCCGCGGGATAATTTCCGACCTACATGCGGGCGAAGCCGCTGGCAAAAGCTAGTATGTATATAATTCCAAGCGGACTTCGCATCAGACTGACGATGATGTCACGCAAAATCTTACATCGCGCAAGCAGTTTACCGCACAACTAGTAGTCGCCCACCAGACACGACACCCGTCCATTCAAAGGATCTCCCCTTTCTATGGAGGTTGACTGAACTTTACAACTCATTCCTCATGACCCTTTAGATTTCTCACATAGAATAGTTTGCAAAACTTTATTTTCTTACTTGCCAACGATATCATCCATCGTACTCTTGTCATCGCCGGGGCGCCCACTATTTCTGAACCCAATGTCTTAGCACGCAACGGTAAAAAGAGACCACACGGAACGAACATGATGCCTTGGAAGGTACAACGACGTAACGATGCAATGACTGTCGATACCATTGTGCCATCCAATCTTCCCTTCAGGGCGAACTGTGCTACTCTGCAGGTGCAAAAATCTTATTGGGATTTATAAATATGATCGAGCCATTTGTGGTTGAAACACTAAGATCGTGGTGTACGAATGCCCACTTACTGTCAATCAGCATAATTATTATCTTTACAATGTACCAATACTCCTAGCCTTTTGGGCACTTTTCTTATTGCCCTAATATTATTTCCCCTCCTTGTAACATACTTTTACTTCTGTAATTATTTTCTTATTTCCCTCCCAACAGTGACTCTGATTTTCAAAATTCATTTTTTAAACGTCCCTGTTTGAGTTACAAAAAAAATACTTAATTGACCCAACAGATTCAGAGCAATTTTGCTGTGAAAGACAGATACACAGACAAACACATGAGGTATCCTATAAGGGTTAGTTTCTTAATTCGGGCGAACAGAACCCTAACTCTATGAGTTAATTGGCTCGATGTCTCAATTTATTTATCGCGGTACAAATCAACGGGCCTATCAATTTTGATTACGTCGCCGTCGCCGCCTCTTCGCAGATCATTTCAGATAAAAGTTTTGATAAGACTTTAAGAGCAATTTCTTGTAGGGTTCTGTGAAACATTAGCATGTTTACGAGTTTGGATGACAAAGATAAATTAGGAAAGAATTAATGACCGTATCTATTTCTGCTACCAGCAACGTTGATATTTTCCTACTCGTCGTGATGTCGGAATTCCAGCAGGTCTATTCTGTAAAATCTCACCGTTAAAATTTAGCTGCAATAAACAACTTGATGTTGTCATCAAGAAGCTGTCATCCACATAATGCAGGGGACTGACAACTAACTCTAAACTCAGTTCTTCTTAGTTTTCACGGTGAAATTGTTACAGAACACATCACACGTTCCAGCTTTGCCACTGGGATGGCAATGCATCTCCAACGATGCATCATTGTAGTTACAGAAATAGTTTTTTAAATAAATAGATTCTTCTAATCAAAATAACAACACAGGAGTACAAAAGAATTTATGAAGGTTACTATATAATCACTAATGTGGAAATGTGGAGTTGATGTCAGAAGAGGGATGTACAAAGATACATTAAGTATCGTAGAAAACTAGTATGTGAATAATACAAAATAAAACCTACCTATTATCCTTCTATGCAGGGCAAAGACCTAGATAATATGAAGACAGAGATAGCATGAGCATTAATCACTTTCCTTGCTTAAGATGTGTTGGCATTTCAAACTAATATTAATTAGACTAAAGGCATGTTGACGGCTACAGTTACCGTTACCGCTGACGCGTCCCGCACGTGTGTATTCACACTTAGTCCAGGTTTCCTAACGATGTTTTTTCATCACTGATGACAGTAATGTTCAAGATAAAATCAGGAAGTAAATATGAATTGAATAAGTCACATTGATACTAATACTAATCATCATTTAGAAACGATAAAGAAGGAAACGAAATTTGGGACCTGTCTCTAATTCCTTTTTCCTAGATCACACATTATCAATCAGAAACTAATTCAGTTTGAAATTTAATGCTAATCCATCGCTTTATATGCTCGAAAAATTTGTCCACTCAGCAACGTAAATAACCCAATATATGTTTTTGAACTGTAAAAATTTAAGCTATTCTAACTGTTAGTGTGTTCGCAATTACCCCACGGGTCGGAGTTTTTTTAATAATAATTTCAAAAGTAGGTACATGAGTTTTGCAAACTGATGCTGCTACTTTCCATCTTCTTTCAACATTAATTTGACTTTTTTCAAATACGTTTACAAAGTTACGTACATTGAATTCCGTTTTTAGGTAGGTATATCAGTGTGACAGTGGAGAGATGTAATAGCTCTAGAAAAACAAGAAAAATAGATAACTATACGGCCAAAATATCATATTATACGCTAGACTGGGCTTGTAGATCAACCTACATTATACCCTTAGATTTAGATACGCTATCATTGCGAAACTCATACTAACGTACATTAATACACGTATATTAATATATACAAAAATATGTCGCACTAATTAGGCGCTGTTTCATAGCAGCCTATGGCTTAGCTACTACGTGTTCTTTCCTTTGTAAAAAAATGTAGACGAGATTGATCATTGCGACCATAACTCCCAGCAAACTCAGACCTTGCAGTTTTCCCCCAGCAATGCCCTAAGCCAAAGTCTGTACCTCACAGGGGAGCGCCCATACCGTGCAATCGCTTAGTGTACTTTTTTAAGCCCTGTCTGGACGCTTTATTCCTTGAAGCACCTACAGGCAAGCCCGTTTAAGCATCCGCCGACGGTTAACCTGCAAGGTATAAATAAAAAAAGAATCTACTGCGACCCACTGCTGCGTTATGCACGAATGCGTTGCAAAAAACATATGAACCGCGCATCTAACGTGTAACATCTCCGTACACATCCTACGTAGCAGTACACCGGCGACTTTACTCATTATTAGTACTACCAACTATTTGTGTCCCGTAATTGCAGGCATTCACAGGACACAAATTGTCCCACCAGTCAATCAGATCTAAGTAAAATCTTGTTTTGGTAATACAAGGGAACAAGTCCTGCGCGCTTAGTACGACCGCGCGGAGTACTTTCCTAAACGTACCTTAAATTCAATCAAGTATAAAACTGAAGAGAACAACTTGTTTTGCAGTTAATATTTATCATGTCATTGAATGATACTAATTGTGCTAGCCATGTTTTACCCCAAAATCATAATCCTAACTTATTGTCCTAACATATAAATGCAACAGTAAGTTTGTTTGTCAGTTACGCTTTCATGCTAAAACTGGAAAAGGATTTCGATGATATTTGGCACACAGATAGATCATGACCTGGGCGAGGATATAGAAATGATAAAAGTACATTTTGGCTGAAAATGTTTAGAGCTATTTTTCTCGATAGAAGAAGGAATAAGCTAGTTAAATTTACCATTCAAAATTCTTTTACTCCGAGCTTTTATGCTACGATTTCGGATACTATGATAATAAAATTAGGAATAAGTGTTGGGGACCCATCCCAACATTAACACCCGCCCATTATCACAGCTACCATGTGTTCCCAAACTAATAATATTCTGCGTCATCCTATCAACCGTTGAATGGTGTGCAAAACCGTACATTTGGCTAAAATGACGCGCGCTGTAGTGTTTCCTCGTAAATTCAACGCGTTGGCCCAGACGCAAGCAGTTAATCGCTCACAATGTGTTTACCTATTATTAACACCTACAAATCTGTCGTTAGTTCCACGGTTTTCTCTTCACAGTTTGTGTTGGAGTATTTCGTTTATACGAATAACCACTTACATAGCAATAACTTTTTGTAAAGCATAGTTTTTTGAGCTCATCTCCGCACGTTTTCTTAAAAGTAAATACAAACAAAGATATAACTCGCAGTTTATTCTATTCCACTGCATAGCTGTTTAGTTACTTCATCCACCTTCTGCTTAACATTGGCTGTGAAGTTTATCTTCCTCACCTTTGAATTTGAAGTAAACAAAGCTATTATAAAACTGCACGTTTCATCCTTATCTTTTATATAACACATATATTTTCTCTGTTTATCATCAGTTCGTTGTTGCGCTTCTTCAAACAGAACCACTTATCCGATTTAGGTATCTACGTTGTTTCCTTTTTCTTTAATTATAATTATATTATTGTCATTATGTCTGCCGTCTTTTGGGACAAGTCAGCTCAAAGCTGCAATGGCTCTTTCTTCAAATGACCCATCCAGACTTAGCCTTGCATTGTTAGACTCACATAACATCCAAATAATATAATATTTGGACTTTAAAAGAGATCATGATCTCTGAGTTTGTTTTGGCATTACTACCCAGGGATCAGGTAGCTAGGAAATGCTAAAAGATAGCAAATGTTCCGTTTGAAGACGCTGCGTAGTTATAAAATATTGACCTTTATAATACTGACTAGTAAAAGTGTCTTAAAATATCTACTTAAATACTATAAATAAACACTTCATTTCATTTCAATAAGGAGGCTTCAATAAACTGTATGACTTGCTTCCTATAAACACTATTTAGACGTTACAAACTTTTTGTTGCTGCAAGTTATAGTATGCCGCAGAAAATTATACCGCACTGTAAAAATTTGACTTAACATTATTGCAGCATTGTCTTAATAACATTAAGAATACATGTCACGTCACCAATATATTTCAGAGGCGTGTAATAAATGATGGCTTCATTATGCTTTGTTCTGAATCATCTATTACTGCCGTCGGGATATGACATCGGACACAAGAATTTAATACTACAGTTATTTGTAGATGGGAATGAGAAATATTATTGTGTGACTATTAATAATATTCATGTAGGTTAGACGAGAGCAATCATAAATCTTGAATTCATTCATTCACTGACAGGGAGTGCACAGCCTTAACGTAAAAGTTTGGCAAGTTTAGAATTAAGTAACAAAACTGTATTTTACTTTCATGAAATAAAAATATTAAAAAAAAAAAAAACTGCTGTGTCTAGAAGCAGAGTAGAGATATTTTGCAATATAGTTAAACTCAAACTCAAAGCATTTATCTTGTATCCTTAAACGAGCAAATTTTTGTATATACATATATATAATCTGAATCTCGGAAACGGCTCCAACGATTTTCATGAAAGTTAGTTTACAGGGGGTTTCGAGGGCGATAAATCGATCTAACTAGGATTCATTTTTAGAAAATGTCGTTTTATTCGTGTTTTCAATGTGTGTATCGATAATAATCAACTTAAACATAAACTTGCTTTTTAACCGACGAAAAAAAACGGAGGAGGTTATCAATTCGACGCGTATATATATTTTTTTTTATGTATGACCACGCATATCATTTTACATAGAAGCCCGATTGTGATAAATTTTTTTTATTGGAAAGGGTATACTCCGAGGATTGTCCCATATAAATTTGGAATACAAAATCAAACCTTAAGGGTCAGAAAATAGGGGATGATTGATTGTTCACTCACTGATTGTAATGTTTAACCACGCATTACTTTATACAGAGTAGTCCGATTTTGATAATTCTTTATTCATTGGATAGGGTATACCTTGACAAGTATTATAAGTAAATTAAAGTCACAAAAAACTATAAAATAAAAACTTTTTACCAAAAAAATTTAACCGCCGAAAAAACTGAAAAGCAAAAAATAATAAAACTTAAAATTATGAGTCGGCGCTGAAAAATCAATGAACAAAGATCACTCAAAGCGCCGACTCATAATTTTACGGTATATTATTTTTTGCTTTTCTATTTCCGGCGGTTTAATTTTTTGTTAAAAAGTTTTTTTTATATTGGAAGAAAAATGACAAAATGTAATTTGTACGTAAATATAATTTCTAAAACCAATTGACCAAAAAAAAAAATATACCGAGCAAAGCTCGGTCATCCAGGTAATTTCTATTAAAACATTTACAGGCACCTTTGAATTGTCAAGGAGTTGGTTAGTCTATATGAAGCTAGTGGTCCATTTCAAAGCTTAGTAGGTAACTTTAGAGAATAACGGGTAAGGGACGAGAACGGGTATGCACGCTGTTTTAAATTATGTAGGTATAAAAATATTAGTTAAGTACATCATTAATGTTGAATTTATAATTGTGAGTGAGAACGATGTAAATAAGACGTGCGTTAAGTCTCCTGAGTTCCTTAATTATTATGAAGGCTTCTCGTGAAATAAACTTTTTACTTCTTTTCATAACGAAGGTATGCACTGTGAAAGGATCTGTTTTAATTCATCCACCAAAGAAGTTATAATAGGAGATGAAAGTTTGCATGAAAGTTCGACATTTCGTTGATGGAAAATTCATCGGATAGATGGCTTGTGCCTCATACAGTGAACGACAACTCAACTCAGAGAAAGTTTTTTTTTGGTTTTCTTATCTCTTCATGGCGCTAGAGTTTTAAAACACTGCAGCACTAGCTAAATTGATCTGATAGACTATTGATACGTTCTGGTGGTATGTCTATTTAATTAACCATTGCTACGAGATAAACCAAATCTAGGCCGAGTGTAAATTCAGCCATAAAATACAGTAGTTAGACAAAACGTTGTTTTGAGTTATAAAATCTCTGGCGACGACGTACCTAGTCGTAAAGCCGTTGGCACACCTAGCAGGTTTCAACAAGTTGTAATAAATAATTAAATAGAACAACACATAATGCCACACTAGTGTATAATTCACTTAGGCCTAGAGCTCACTGCCCTGCGTTTTTTTACCGCATAGTATGTGAATTATGAAATGTCGTAGAAGTGCGTCCACTGCGATGGAAAATACACATGCGGTTGTTTCAAAGTGGGCCTCCCGCTGATTTGTGGCAAGTCCAATGCATGTATTTGGTATTGCATATAGTTATTATGAAGTACCGCGCACTTCAGTGAAAGAATCGCACCGAGAAACCGATCATGCATTATCATCCGAATTTGAATTTAGATCCGCCCGTAAATATTTGTATCTTACGAAAAAGTAGACCTGAATAGGCATTAAGGCCGTCTGAACGTTAACTCTTTAAAAAAAAAACGTGCGTTTTTTAGCGCCGTAGTGCGCAGACCCGTTAATGTGTTTGTTATACCGTACGGCAGAAATACCGTACCGCATTCCACCGCACCGCAGTGCGCGCTAGCCCTTATACACACTCTCCAGTTGAGATCGATGATGGCTTTAACGGCCACATTCTTGAACGAAAATAATCGCAAATTGAATATGTCAAATTATCAAGCACGTAACATAGCTACGATTGGTTAAATGATTTATAAACAGCCAATCAAAACATTTAACGTGCGCTTGACAATTTGTCACATTAATTTTGTGCTTATTTTCGTTCCAGAAACTGACCGTTAGTGATTTATATGCATTAACCTTTAATTAGGCGCATTAAGAAAATCACACAAGCAGTCGCATGGGGTCACATTTGACCCCAAAGTAATGAATAAAATTGGAGTGGAAGGAACTAATAAAATGAAATGTGTAATTTAAAAAATAATTAAATAGTTTATTGAAATCATAATAAAAAAACAAAAACATAACTTTCACTTAAAATACTTGAAAACATAAAATAACTTCTAATAGCTCTTAAAATTATAATTTTTTGGCATAGCTGATATAAAAAAAGAAAAAAAAAAAACATTGTTCTTCAGCAGAATCATCTACTCTGCATCCAATGCAGTAAGCTCTGAAGTGTTGTTGGCAAACAAATTTATCACACTTATGGCATTAAGAAGCTTCTTTCTTGACATATTTTGTAGGGCATGACGAACAGCGACCGCGCTTAGCGTTCGATTGATGTACAACTTCCTGCATGTCATGAACTTCACAGAGCCGCTTTTCTGTTGAAGAAGGGGTAGCACGCTGTTCGATGCGCCGTTTTTGGTGATCTACTACGAGTTCCGACGCAATTTTTTTCAAAAAATCCGTTTTATAAGTGTGTTACTCTTGTCAGTATTCGCTTTGTGTATGACGAATGCATTGATGCCGGATATATTGAGAAGATGATAAAATACTGCCAATGGCCATCTTTTAGTCCTTCTTGCAACGTTATAATTAGCGCATAGTTGATCATTGCAATCGATCAATCGAGTTATCATTATGCATGGTAGAAAGTAAAATAACAGCTTTCTTTGGCTTAGGGATATATGAGACTATAGTGATTTGATTATGAAATCCGAAAAGCGAACACTATATACAGAAATATCATTTGCAATTTCATCTTCCGAGGTAGAACCCGCGACATCCTGTTCATCATCCGACAAATCTCCCAGCCATTGCTCTATCTGTCTTTCTTGATCCGTAATCACAACTAAAAGAGAAAAATACACAAATTATATTATGCAAAACAATAATACATTATAATTAGTAAAAACAAATAAATATATATGCGTAAAAACAAAAAAATAAAAACTTACCTTTTGCCAAAAATGTTACGTAATAGGTCGCATGGGGTCAGCACCCAAGAGAGCAACGCCGCGTGCGTACGCGTTGGTGGTCTGTTCGCAACTGAGTTGCGTACCATGTGGGGTGGTAGGAAGCTAGAAAGATAGCTGTCGCATTCTAAACACTCAAACATATTTTTTTTTTTTTACTAGAAATTGTCTTGACCCCATGCGCCTAATTAAGGGTTAAATCATGGTGTTTGATACAGGTAGTATCGATTTTTATGAAACCTTATCTTGAATAGATAGTTCATGTGTTTAGACAACTATGTTTTATGGATAATAAATAGACTATACTAATTCAATTAAATTAAGAGGTATTTAGGTCCATTTTAAAACGGCATAACCATCGTATGCTATTGCAGCCCACAGCTGGATATAAGCCTTTCCCAAGTTGCACGTCAGTACCTCCTGCATAATGTTTATTATTATTAATCATTTTATTTCAGAACATTAATATACATTCCATAAAATTGTTAGTAAATCATACTTAAAAAGTATGTTTGTTAGATTGTTAATTATTATTATATAAAATTGCGTTACTTATCATTATACCGGGCACCCCCGGAGCCGTGAATGGCATTCCAGTGCCTCACTACTGGGCAATCCAGCCTTCCCAGTATGGTATTCAGAAGGCCGTTGGTGCTGCCCCGCACGCGGCGCATCAGGACGGCCAGTCATTTGCGAACTATCGGTTTAGCTTGCTTCGATTAAGAATCATCCATGACAAACCACGGGTCACTGAGAATGGAGCTAATCCTCTTGATCAGCAGATTAACAAATGTTTGAGAATCGCTTTTAATGCCATTGCAAAGGGTGCGAGGAAACAATGACTGCTTAGACCTGTCAACCTAGGAACGCTAGAGACTTTTAAGATCACCATAATAAGGTAAAAAAAACATACAATATCACGCCATCATCTTCATTCGTCGTCATTGGGTGGTTAGGTAAATTAATAAAAGCTATCCTATAAAATGGCTAGTACGATTCCACCTCTTTTGTTTAATGTTCAATGATCAGTTTATGTTGAAAATTTTGTAGTTGAAAAATAAGAAAGATTACTCAAAAGCAACACCCCTCCTATAACTGCTGCAACTAGAACACTGGTAGGTATTATATATATACAGGGTTATTTGTAAAACACCGACAACCTCTCAGGACTATGTTACTAACATCATAATCAACAACTTTTGTTCTATGAATTTTCAAAATTCATCATATTTTAGTTCATCAGATTCTGATACAAAAATATAAATATTTACATTGAACGCTCTAAATGTTACGAAGTCTATGCGAAGCAAAAGAAAGCGATAGTACATTAGCGAGGGGACCGGGGTTAGGGCAGCGGGGGCGCTTGAACTTGACATATTTACGGGCGGCCGATTTTTGTATGAAAATCTGATGAACTAAAATATGTTGAATTTTGAAAAGTCATAGAACAAAAGTTGTTGATTATGATGTTAGTAACATAGCCCTGAGAGGTTGCCGGTGTTTTACAAATAACCCTGTATACTGGTTTTAGTAACGTCGATTTATTTACAGTAGAAAACGATTGCATTTAAAGTCTACGTGACTATGAACACGTATCTGTGACGTCATTGAAATGCAGACTTTTGTTTAGAATATTGAGATAAACCAACGCACCAGTGATTTATGAACTGTTTTTTGAAGTGAAGATTCTCGTAAAGTGGATAAGTCTGACTGATTGATTTATCATAGTGGTGTAGGCACTTGGTGACTTCTCATAATACCTACCGGTATATAGGAGCATACAAGGTCAAAACGTGGAAAAACAATGAACAAAACGGCAGCTGATGAAGATGAGTAATTTTGAGATGATCTCTTGAGATGGAAACGTTATGCAGGATGCCCTCATGCAGGGTATAAGGACGACTTTAGCAGGGCGTCTGTGCCTGGTAACAAGAACATCATCATCTGCCTATCCTTTCCACAGTATCAGTATTTGACATGAAGCAACTGCCTATCTGACCTTCACAACCAATTAACTGGGTAACACGATACGTATTGGCAAGACTGAATATCTACCTATCGTGCTTCTGACTGCCTGTAAAGATTGTAAAAGTTCTACCAATGAAAAGCGGGACCAACGGCTTCTCGTGTCCAATCTACTATGGTTGATCTCAGGTGCATGTATTTAGAGAGGGAACTATGTATGTCCAGCAGCAGTCTCTTAATGCTAAAGGTTTAGCTTAAGGCTTCTTCAGATAGGTGCGATGCCACAATAGGACGTGACAGCGCGACGCGACTCTGGTATAACAATTATCATGAAGTTTTCAAAGAAATATTTGAACGAGAGTAGCGTCGCGCTTGTTTGTGAGGGTCTTAATACTGAAGCCGGATGATGGAATTTTGATATCATCCTTTAAACTACCTTTATTATTGACTGTTGATATGACTAAGTTAATATATATTTTTTAAGCTTTATTTTACATTGAGATAGTTTATCAAACCTTAGTAAAACATTCACACAAATATAAAATAATAAGTTAGAAAGAGAATCGAACTAAGGTCGTAAAGGTCAGCTGTAGTGATTTAGTGCCGAATACTTTTATCTGACCTTTAGTGATAAAAATGTTCATAAGAATTTACTGTTACTTTTTCATGATGCTATTTTCATGCAGCATTTTTATTGTGATTTATTAGGTAAATATATTTGAGTAACACTTTTCCGTATTATATTTTATGAGAGTTGTAAATTCTGCTGTCGTAAACGTTTTATTTAAATTAACTGTGTCTTTTTATTACTTTAGTATAATATATTATCTCTTAATGCAGTTAAAACAATCTTTTTGCTTGAATAATTGCTTTATTATACATGAACCCACGCCTTCTTCCCATGGGGCAGGCACAGACTACAGAACGCTACCTTCTGTGTATAATCCGGTCAAAATTAGAAAGAAAATCGAGAACTTTTTTTTAAAAGTTATATGAAAAAATAACCGTCTTCCTAATTAAATTTCAATAACTAAATAACACTCCTTTCTGGAAGTCGATGGAAAATATCTAAAATACAGATCCAAAGACGACAGAATGTTACAAACAAATACCAGAGCTCCTTTCGTCCGAGAAAAACATGTTTTTATTAAAAGCGCTCGTTGTACTACGGGCCTGACACAGACAATGTTTTAGTCGCGCCGCGGGTAGTGACCTCATGTTGCGTGCTAAGAATGTAATAATCATTATCGTTATATTAAATCCGTCTAAGAATGAGCCCATTGTATTAAAACTCACAGATTTCAGTTGAAAATAATGAAATGTTTATATTTTTTGCTGCCATTGTTCCAAATTCCATAATGTCTCTTAGGCTTTTGCTCTGACCGCTAAAGCTTTGAGTTTGTTTTTTGCTTTTTTTGTTTGCACGTGCTAATCTAAGGAACAACAAGTCAGAATTGAAAAATCCTATTGCATTCTATAGCCTTATTCTCGAGGGCGGTCATAGACTATCTATATATATAAAATTCAAAGTCCTGAGTGACTGACTGACTGACTGACTGACTGATATATCAACGCACAGCCTAAACCGCTGGTCCTAGAGACACGAAATTTGGAGAGTGTGTTCTTTGTGAGGAGTAGGTATCCACTAAGAAAGGGTTTTTAGAAATTCCATTCCTAAGAGGGTGAAATGGGGGGTTGAAATGGTGAATTTTTCGACATCCACGCGGGCGAAGCCGTGGGCAGAAGCTAGTTTAGCATAACGTTACGGCCTTTAGGAGTAGAGCAAAGGGCAAAAATGCAGACATAACGCCAAAAATGCAGTAATAGCCCGGGCAGGCGATCCGATTCAACAGGTTGGGTCGGAGAAATATGAAGTTTCACGCGGATGAAGTCACGGGTAGAGGCTAGTGCACTATAATCACAAACCATCGTAATAAAGTGCACATGACTAAACGTAGCCATCTTCATCCGTGAAGGTGAAATCAGGGATACCAATTCTTTTACACTACATTGTGATATCGTTATAACATTATTTGTATAATGAAGTGACGTCAGGAACTCATTATCCACTTTTTTACAAGTTATTTCGAGTATACTTTTTCATTCTGATACATACTCTAAATAATCTTCCAACACCCAAGATTGTTTAGTTCATGTCAAAAAGTTTATTTGTGTGCTGACTGGTATCTGTTTCATAAATTATTTAACGTTAACAGCTATGAACCGCGTGGCTATTAAATCATTAAACCAGGTGTTCACATTAATGTTCGTAAAAAATACTTAGTACCAAGAATCTCGCATAGCTGCGGAAACCGTCAAAAATTTCGACAAAGAGTAAACAGTTACTGCCCACACAATTAGATTTATAGTCACCGATAAAAATACCACATCGGTTCTTTGGAGACGCTAACTGCCCAAATCCGTGGATATCAACAGTTTGAGTCGTGTAAATAAATAAAGTAAAGCAGAATGGATGGCGTGAAGAGAAACAGTACGGAGCTGGAAACGGTGTGCGTCTAACATCTATATACCTACCTACTACATGAGTGTGCATTTGCGTAGCGAGAACATAATTATCTTTCTTTACGAGTTGCCCGAGTTCCACTGGTCGTTAAACGATGTTCTTGTGTGCATCTTATACTAGAATAGTTTTTTTAATTTGAAAGTCAGAAACTATCTTTTGGTAAGTGGATAAAAAAAATAGTCTCAGGGCTAAATATTAACATCCGCACGGGTTTATTTTCGAGGTTAAGCTACGTTTGCCGAGATCGGTCCGTAGATGGGTGACCATGCATTACATAACGAGACCCCTCCGTCCATCAGTTGGTCCCGGCTGTCATCCATTGATCTTTGACAAACAGTACGGGTGGTCAGAAACGCGAATGTCTGACATCCAGTTTTGCTATTGAGGGCATATAAGCAGTCACTCCATGTATAATACAGGTATTCAGCTGCATCCGGATTTACTGAATGCCGAATCCAATTTATTTGCGAAACGACTACAAAGTTTGATTTGAATCTCGCTTTCTATTATTGTTTACCAACAGTGTTAAATGTTTTGGCTAATATAAACGTTTATCTATAAGTACCGCCCCATCAACGATGAGCAATAAATAGAGCTAAAGAGGTTAGAAATTATTCAAGCATTATGTTTCTATAATGATCTAGACTATAGATTAGTCTTGAAAACTATCTTGTTGCTTCAAGAGTACGTACGTTTGATTTATCTAAAACGGTACAACACCAGTCACATTAATTAATAAAATGTAGTTTTTTTTTTTAAACAAGCTTTTAGGGTAATGTGCATAAGAACAGGTCCATGGTATCATATTGTTGCAGTGCCCGAAGATACATATTAATACCAAATTTGAGCCCAATCAGACATCAGGAAGTGGTTCTAATTTAGCTTCCAGGATTTGTGCCCAACACACATTCGCACAAACATCGCAACTTAAATAAAAGCTTGGAACGGAACAGTGGCCTTCTTTGCTTACACTCGCATAAAATATATACTCATAATTTTATTCTTTTCATCCACAAACACATCACATTGAGGGTTTGCATTCAGTGAGTGCATTCAGCATATTTAAAGTATAACAGACATAGAATTCGACTCTGGCTACAGTATTAGATGGCTGTTGCGCAAGCAGATTAGGCTCTGACGGTGTCTGATGTATTTGTTGGGCACGAATATTCGGCAAAAAGCCATGGAGCTCTGGGCAGTTGATACGATATGAATATTATCCTACTATCGAGTTCAATCAGCCTTTATAGCTAGTTACATCTAAAGCAAGAGTGACATGCATTTTCAAGGCACGCGCAGAGAGCACGGGCATTTTCGTTTTCCATCAGACAAGATCGAAATTTTTGATTTGCAGGCCTATTGAGCAATAGAAAATACTAAATTTTTTAAAGTAAACTGCGTGGTAATTGTGTTACGCACTAACAGTAGGCTATAGTTTATAGCAGTAAGGAATAGCTTTCATTTGACAGTTCAAAAACATTTATTGCTTTATTTACGTTGCTGAGCAGACAAATTTTTCAAATATATGAAGCGTTAGCATAATGGATCAACAATATTCTTCAAAATGTTTAAGACTGGTTGATAGTACGTTACGCAATTAGGGTGATGATTAGATTTGGTTTAAAGATTCAGACTTATTTGACGTGATGAGGATCTAGGGTGGAGTGTAGACACTAGACTATATAACCCATGTATGGCTACCAGCTTATAAGAAATTGAAACACCTGATTGTTATTCCCTACATAATATTTTTAATACAGCATGTCCCGAATGAAACGTTATGTTTTATAAACATTATATCAAAATTAAAAAAATGTTAGTGGCAATTTACGGTTTATAATACATCATAAATATTTAACTTCAAATATGTCTGTGTAGTCACTAAAGTGGTAGATTTCTTACGAGTGCAGTTTCAAGGAAAAGGCAAAATTACGGTCTTGTTAGTTCTTATACTGTGACCTACATTACCTTAGGATAAAAATAAGCTTATTTTTCTTCATCTAATAGTATACTTCTTGTTATATAATGAGTACCTTTATTATTCCCGATACCGAACATAGTTGTTTTTATAGTCTTTTATATCTACACGGTATAAATTACTGATAAACAAAACTAATTCCTATTCTTGGGAACGATTTTTTAATGTCATTCATTGTATATGTTTCCGAAGTATGCGTACAATCTATATCAATAAAGCTTACTAATAGATCGTGATTCTTCACTTCAAATACCGATGAATAAAAAAGTATGGAGTAAAAGTGTTTTACATTGTATATCATTTTGACTTTTATAATCTGTCATTTTAATATTATAGCTAAATAACGTTTCGGGATAGTCAAACCGGTTTAAACAAACGCAGTTCCGACAAAATGTGTACATTACTGTCTTGTAATTTCCAGTTGAGTAGTTATAGCTTCTCTAACTTGAATTAGTATCTGTTGATTTATATATATATATATATACAGGGTGTCCAAGAACCTGGCGTCCAACTGGATTCCCACGATGCCCCAAGTTCTAACAGTACTCAGAAAAATATTTTAAAAAATCCACCCCATGTACTTACAGAATTATACTGATTTCAAAAAAAAAGGGGAAATGAGCACCCTGTGACATACTTTTGAATGCTGTGACTGCTAATGCTGATAATTTCGATATTTCTTGGAGGTTTTGTAATCTAGGGTATTGCTGTGTCTAAATAGAATGTAAAAATAATGTACTTATTGTACCATTTTAAAATAAAATATTATTTTAACTAAAGGTGATATGGAAAACTATTGAATTTCGCAACTTTGACCGACTGTAGTGTAAAAAAAATGTACCAAAATAGTATGGCAAGTGACGTCAAATTTTGACGCGTTTATTCCTCTTTTTAAAAAGGTATAATACTTACACATTAATTTGAAAAAAAAAATTTGATAATATTTTTACTCAACAACCCAATTTTTACGAAGTGCCTACCTACTAACGGTAACTGTCGGACCCTTTCTTATCTTAGAAACTGTTATGTTACTACTATTATTTACTTCGGTTCCAAGAGTGAGCAAGAAGGAAATACACACAGGTAGATGGGTTCCCAGTAGAATAAAAGCAAAGAATGTTAGTTTAAAGATATTTTATTACAATAAATGTTCAAAATGTTGACCACCCGCGGCAATACAAGCTCTCACTCTCCTTAAAAAGGACCGCTTTATGTTTCGCGAGTAACTTTTTTGACGTATCACCTGCACTGCTTGTGTTATCTTCTCACGAAGGTCAGCGATGTCATTAATGGGCTTCGCATAAACGAGCTCCTTCATAGTTCCCCAGAAAAAAAAAATCCAGCGGATTTAAGTCAGGTGAGCGGGCTGGCCACGGGATTGTTCCTGATCGCCCAATCCACCTGTTCGGGTATTGCTCGTCCAAAAACTCTCTAACGGATACGCGAAAATGTGCTGGACAGCCGTCGTGTTGGAACCACATATCTGGTGGGGTCTCTTCTAGTAAGTTTGGCAAATCATTTTGAAGAAAATTTAAATATGATTCGCCAGTCAAATTCTCGGGCATCTCAAATGGACCAATAATATTCCCACAGAGAATACCGGTCCACATGTTCACTTTGAACCGGTACTGGGATCTATCTTCTCGCATCAAGTGCGGATTTTCCACATGCCACTCGTGCAAGTTGTGTAGGTTCATGTAGCCATCCTTCTTAAATGTTGATTCATCTGACCACAAAATTTTGTCGATAAAGTTTTCGTCTTCTCGATGTTTTTGCAGGATTGTTTCACAAAACGCGACTCGGCTCGGATAGTCTCGAGGTAAAAGACTTTGCACTCGCTGTACGTGGTACGGATGATATTCTTCTTTTTGGAGAATACTGTGTGCTGTGCTCTTCGGTATCCCCGTATCAGCTTCTATTCCTCGCACAGAGATGCTTGGATTTGCCGACACCGCCTCTAAAACTTCATCGCGTATGAAGTCATTTACGGGTCGTCCTTCACCAGCTACTTGATTGGGGAACCGCCCGTCACATAGTGATCTGTGCACATTAATGAAAACTCGATGGTCGGGATATCGCGTAGCCCTCGGATACCTTTCTCTGTAAAGTCTCGCTGCAGCTCGTCCATTACCTCTACATTCTCCATAAATGTAGTGCATATTTGCGTATTCTTGCGGAGTGTAGGTCGCCATGGTAGCACACACAAAACACAAACTGTCCAAACACAGGCAAAGGTCGTCGTAAAGAGTTCGTTTCAAAGTCCAGAGCACAAAGAGTAATCGAGTCCAATAAACAAAGCTTTAAATCGTAGTACGTGATCAATGGTAACAATAAGAGAGAGGTGCGTAGTAACGGCAGGAGGCAGTGACGCGTACTGACCGTACTGTTATCCTAAATAGCACGATCCCAGATAGCGTCACTATCTATCTCACTCGCACCTCTAACCTTTTTCTCCCTCACTCTTACCTGAATAATGGGGTACCATAAAGAAGAACCAGCAAATCGCAAAGATAGTTTCTGTCTTGCTCCCTCCTGTTGTAATAACGAATCACTATGGTGAGATGCATGCACATACCGTCCCTTACGGTCTAACCTGTTTTTTGAGAGGCCTGTTGTTATTTTTATGAGCATACAATAGTAATTCTTTAGAGGTTAGATTCAATTCGTCGTAAATTTTTCTTTCTAAGAATTCTGTAAGACATCGTAAAAATTGGGTTGTTGAGTAAAAATATTATCAAAAATTTTTTTTTTCAAATTAATGTGTAAGTATTATACCTTTTTAAAAAGAGGAATAAACGCGTCAAAATTTGACTTCACTTGCCATACTATTTTGGTACATTTTTTTTACACTACAGTCGGTCAAAGTTGCGAAATTCAATAGTTTTCCATATCACCTTTAGTTAAAATAATATTTTATTTTAAAATGGTACAATAAGTACATTATTTTTACATTCTATTTAGACACAGCAATACCCTAGATTACAAAACCTCCAAGAAATATCGAAATTATCAGCATTAGCAGTCACAGCATTCAAAAGTATGTCACAGGGTGCTCATTTCCCCTTTTTTTTTGAAATCAGTATAATTCTGTGAGTACATGGGGTGGATTTTTTAAAATATTTTTCTGAGTACTGTTAGAACTTGGGGCATCGTGGGAATCCAGTTGGACGCCAGGTTCTTGGACACCCTGTATATATATATATATATATATATATATATATATATATATATATATATATATATATATATATATATATATATATATATAAAAAATATATTATATATATATATATATTATAAGTATTTATTATAGCAAATATGTATGTGTGTATATTAGTTTATAACCTATTTTAATACTAGTGTTTTTCTCTTATTTATAATTCATTATTATACATTTTTCACTATTGTTCCTCTCAAACAAAGCACCTGCCATGTAATCTCTTCACCACCCTTGGTTGACTGGTAGAGAATGCCTAAGGCATTAAAGTCCGCCTTTGTATCTTTTTTTTGTGTGCGAAAAGTTTAAATAAATAAATAAATAAATAATATTCCACAACTATCACACAACGCCATCTAGTCCCAAGCTAAGCAGAGCTTGTGTTATGGGTACTAGACAACTGATAAAATAAGGTTGCTTTTTCTTCATCAATTTTTATTATAATTCTGTACTTATATTCTGAAACTGGAAAAATGTATATGGTGGTATATACACTATATACATTACACATGGACAATGCTAATGCCTCTAAGAACTTCTTATATTATAATAACCATGTGATTTCTCTTGTGAGGTTTTCTTATGGCATTCACTGCAGGGCGTAGGTTTCCGGATCATAGTCATTAGTCTATGTATACTAATAGTCCCTAGGTCATATCAGAACCTTTTTTTAGACCTAGCGCCCACTTGGTGTAACCACTTTCGGTTTTGCAAATCGCTCTGCTCTCTTCACTTTTCAAATATTGGAAGGTGTGGAGTAAAACTGATTTGTGAACAAAAAAATTATTAACATAACAGGTCACCTGTTTCCCCAAAGGGTTAGGCAGAAATGTACCTAATAGTAATAATAATAATAATAATATTCCACAACTATCACACAACGCCATCTAGTCCCAAGCTAAGCAGAGCTTGTGTTATGGGTACTAGACAACTGATAAACATACTTATATATTTCTAAATACATACATATTATAGATAAATTACACCCAGACACAGAACAAATGATCGTGCTCATCACACAAACATTTGTCCTGGGTGGGAATCGAACCCACGACCTCCGGCATAGCAGTCAGGGTCGCTAACCACTAGCCCAACAGGTTACATTTAGAATATAAGTGTCACGTTAATTCTTTCAAAGCAAAATGTTTAGAATACATGAAACATTCAGGCTAAACAGTCCTTCTCCAGTCTTGCTTAGCCGTTACCTACGTCAATAATTTTTTTTTCCATAAATTTCAGTGTGTTAATTTTTTTGATACAACTCCCGAAATTAACGTTATTTTTCACTTGGTAGTATTTTTTTTGGGAGTCAGTAGTTTTTTTGTTTGTTTTATTTTTCACTTTTTAGTTATGGATCCTACTTCACACCAATTCGAATACCACTACTTGCTATACAAACAACGGTCACATGAGTCTAAAAATTTCATCAAAATACACAAAGTGGATTAAAAACATACTATCGAAGCTAACGCATAAAACTACTCAAGTTAATAGAATTGATATGGGAGTGGGACCACCCCTGAGGCATACCCTATCCATTACAAAAATAACTTTTGAAATCGATCCTCAGTTACCGGAAATATTGCAAATAATCGATAATTCCGGACAAAAACGCGGGCGTAACCGCTGGCAAAAGCCAGTTATTAATGAATTCGTCAATCTGTCTTGAGCAAGCGTGGTAATTTAGGTGCATGTCTTCTTTTTATAAAAAGAGGCCTTTGCCCTGCAATGGGCAAACAAGAGGTTAGTATTTTATTATAATTAGGACCTACCCAAAGTTAATCTAAAAGACATAACATACATATAATCCCTTTTTTTTGTGGGTGTGTTATCGTCAAATGACGTCTCCCGCTCTGGGCGAAACGGGAGGGCGTGTCAGACTTTTACTGACTAAAATCCCTTTTTTTTGTGGGTGTGTTATCGTCAAATGACGTCTCCCGCTCTGGGCGAAACGGGAGGGCGTGTCAGACTTTTACTGACTAAAACCCACCCGTGTTCCTTCAGTTGCCTATATGCCAGAGCCACGGTATCTCTTTCGAACAAATCTCGCGACCGTGGCAGGATAATCAGCCTATAAGTTCCCCACTTCTGGAACACATGTATCTCTTCGACGGGGAGTAGTAAAGTACCATAATTTACACATTGGTAGTATGCACCAATTTGGGTTCGAAACATCACTGAGCCAACTCTGCTCTTCAAGCATTTAGAATTGAGCTTACTCAATCTAAAACCATTTGGAAGATTTTCAACTAAAATAAGCATGACTATTAGGTATATTAATCTTCTGGTAATTCAGTGAGTCATTACAGAATTGTTTATATTGCTCAGTCGATCGAAGCGAAGCACATAGAAACGTAAGTACCTACCGTTACTGAAATAGGATTTAAATCGCACCATCCATTTCTCTTCAGCCCATTACAGTCTGGCAATCCTCAAGTTCTAGTAACAACAATATAAACGTCACAGTTGACATCGTCGATCGTAGTTTTATTACTTCTACAAACACTAGCAATTTTACGATACCGATGATCTTTAGGGTTGATCCTGAATTCCATGAGATTTCCATTTGTGATGAGGTTCCAAATGATACCTATCTACGTCCTACTATAATGTACTAACTATGAAAGTCTGAGATAAGGCAACGGTGCGGTTTAAAAGAAGATGTAGTGACGAAAATTGAAAAGAGTATGCTTTAATAGTTTGGTCATGTTGAGAGAAAGAATGAAGGACGGCTTACAAAAGATATTTACTAGGCAGATACGCCATGTGAGTGGAAACGCCGGGAACGGACGCCCTAGGAAGACATATAGTGACCTTATTGGTAATGTTCTTCAGAAGGTCAGGTGCGTAGAACTTGCAACCGGCGTGCATTTATGACCAGATGTAAATGATGTAAACCTTAACGACGCAAAAGAAATATGTAAGGGTCGTATCAGGTGGCGTTCCGTAGTTTAGGAAAAAGACGTGAGTTTATGTATGTAGGTGTGTATGTATGTGAAAGTTTGTATTTTCGGATGTTTAAATGTATTATATTAAATAATATAAATAATTTTTATTCACAATTTATTCAAAATAAGAACACGTATTACAAAATGGAAAATGACAATATACACTAAGTAATGGCTTAAAGTTGGTAATACATAAAGTTTGGGACTATCTGCATCCCAACTAGGTAGAAAACCTGTATCTCGGATGATTTTATTGATATTTGTTAGTTAATCACGCAAAAACAGCCGAACGAATTCGGACGAAATTTTGCAGACAGATAGTTTATAAGCTGGATTAACACTTTCGAAACTTTTTATGGCAGTCGTTGGTCCCCGTGGAATAATTACCGATACGACCAATAAAGTTTTGAAACTACATATTAAATTAGATTTAAATATAACAAATGATATTATTAAATGAAAAAACAAATCATAAAACGTTGATTAATGAAACTAAAGACGGTTATCTCAATATACATAAATCACGTGGGCCTTAGCCATGATCTAATCTTTTGACATTAATTACTTGTCTCGTAACCAATTGAACTCAAATAAAAATATCTAAATAATAATCATCTGTTAGATTAAAATTACACTTAATAATACCAGTCTATTACTGTCCCACTGCAGGGAAAAGGTTAAGATACGCTTACCGCGGTTGGTCCGTGGATGGGTAAGGATCCTCTACATACCAAGACCCCTCCTTGCCTCTGAAAGCATGTTAAGCCGTTATTCCCGACTGTTATTTTTGTTATGATTCTTTGACAGTCGTTTCGAGTTGTCAAAAGCCCGACAGTCTGACAACCGGTCTAACCAAGGGGTATCTTGTTACCAGTAACTGGGTTGTGGAGGTCAGATAGGCAGTCGCTCCATGTAAAATATTGGTATTCAGCTGTATCCGTTTAGACTGGAAATAATTGGGAAAGGGCTCTTCTTATACAGAGGAAGAGCATTGATCACCAAACTTGCTTAACACGTTAACTGCCATGGCTAAAATCAGAAAAAGTAAACAAATGTACTTAGTATTATTTCACTTTAAATAGATTATTTAAACATAAATAGATTATTTACTCCATAAATAGATTATTTATTTCATAAATAGATTATTTATTCCATAAATAGATTATTTATTCCATAAATACATTATTTATTCCAAAAACATAGCCGCCAAGCAGCAGCGACATGTTCAGATTTTGTATGTGTTGTCGGTCATATAGTCCGACAAGACCTGAATGGAACAAAAAGTGTCGGACACATAGTCCGACATGGCAGTTTATGTGTTAAGACAAGTTGGTAATTTCAGACCTATGTTAACTGAAAATCCAGATTTCCTAATGCTGTTTTCCTTCACCGATTTCAATAATGTCCAAGAGACACTTGGTATCGATAAAATTGAATGACAAATGTGACTGAGGAACATATCAAGTCTATTTTGGTTACATAGATTATTCAGAGTTAGCTAGTCGAGACTCTGCACGTTTTGGGTTGATAATAATACTAGTCTGAACGAACCTAATAAATATTATAATTGAACACCTAGCATTTTACCAGTGGCTTCGCTTGCGTGGACGTTGACAATTATTATACCGCGGAATTTTACTACGGGAACCTGTAGACAGGCTGGTAAACACACTACTTTCCTTTGCGACGTGCAGTCTTGCTGAAAGAAAAAACTACACTCCACATAGTTCCATACACATTCTACGGTCACTGTAAACTCCGCAGGTATTAAATTTCTTGCCGCATTGCGATAAATCGCGTATGCGAGACCCGCTTATCCGGCAGCTAGTACCAGGCACCCATAACCGGGGAGGGGTGCGATAAGCAGCGAATGTCCGGTAGTAGGTAACGACAACGTGAAACATCCACGGGTACCGCAGTAGCAGATAATGACCTACTATAGCGAAATAGCTTTGGATGTTTACCATGTAAACTGCTTAGTTAGAGCTTAGTGAATTTTGAACTTGTAATTTCTATTTCTAAAATACTATGTTTAAAAAATACATATTAATATTATAATTTAATTTATATAGGTAAATTAATTTAGCTATGCCTATATTTAATTTTGATAGCTATGTCTATACTGTTACAGAAAGTAGGTACTCCCATTTTTTAAGATTAATCCAGCAAAATAATCTAAACTTATTAAAAAAGAAATTAAGAACAACGCATGGTTGGGAA
The DNA here is from genome assembly GCA_947507805.1 of Aporophyla nigra. Classification (NCBI taxonomy): domain Eukaryota; kingdom Metazoa; phylum Arthropoda; class Insecta; order Lepidoptera; family Noctuidae; genus Aporophyla; species Aporophyla nigra. The sequence goes on along the minus strand of OX382297.1, from coordinate 10,654,307 downwards.
GAAGTGGTTTTATTGAAAAACAAAGAATAATTGTGTTCACCGCGAAAAATAAAAAAGTAAAACTTTTATTTGTCAACGATACTAAGGAGTGATCATAATATTAATCTCCAAATTTAAAACAAAAGAACCCAGATCTGTAAAATTGCCATTAACGAAAGCTGGTTCGTCTAGCACGAAATTAATTTGGAAACAAAATCACAGACGACAATTTGCATATTTCATAAACGAACAAATTTAAAAGAAATAAAAATAAGCTAATCGCTGTCCAAATAACAAAACAAATCGTCCAAGTTAAATACTTTTTTACAAGTGAAGTATTTCAATAAATCTTTTGAGCACGGCGCTTATGTATTGACAAGGGTTTGCTTGCAAATAAATTTTCTGGGACGTTAAATAGACTTTCGTGTCTTACGCATGACGCATATACCATCAAGAATAATGAGTATACAACCGGCCAATGGACATTAAATGGTTCCGTACTACCAGAGTTAAAACCCAGTGTCCTATACGCGATCTTCCATTCATATGTCCTTACTTGTTCGGAAAATAGAACGGCAACCTTTGTCGACGCAACCACAACGTTCTAGTTCAGCTACCGTTAAAAAGCCGTACGAAAAATAGGCGCATGGACGTGTTTTGTGGATACCAGTCTAATATACAGTTGCTACCAAAAAGAGAATAAAGGATACAGCCAGACAAATAAACAGACAGGCATTTAGACAGTGTACTCTGAGTAATTCAGTCCTGAGGGTCTACTCTCCTGCCAAGGATTCATTCGAAAGAGATACCGTGGCCTTGGCACATGGGCAACTGAAGAAACACGGGTGGGTTTTAGTCTGTAAAAGTCTGAAAAGCCTTTCCGCTCCACCTAGAGCGGGAGACGTCATTTGATGATTTCCCACGCAAAAAAAAAAACAAAGGTTCTACACTCGAAGTCTGTTAATAAAGATATAGGCCCCTCCGAAAGTCCCTCAAAACCAATTATAAATCATTTTTATTTTCGGACAGGCAAGAACACATCGAGATTAGTAACAACTGTCAGAGCGTGTTGTCGTTCATTCTTAATTCTGACTCCAAACTAAACTTATACCTATCCATACGAAGTACGAAACCCTCATAAATAACTTCGCCGGAACTTTTTCGGATTTCGTAGTCAGGAAGAAGACGGCAATTAACACCTCCGCACGAAACCCTAAAACTAGCCAAGTGAAGGGATCCGTAACACTGTACAATATTTAACAGTACATTAACAAAAACATGACGTGTCAATTAGGGGAGTGCTAGCCCCCTTTAATTTTTAAATTATTTTTATAATTTGTTTTTATAGCGGCAAAAGGAATAATACACATTCAGTGAAAATTTGGACTGTGTTCCTATTACGGATCGTGAGATACAGCCCGCTGACAGACAGACGGACGGACAGGTGGACGGATTTATGGCGGTGGCTTAGTAATAGGGTCCCGTTGGTTACCCTTCGGATACGGAAACCTAAAAGTAAATTATATTAGTACTATTGACAAGCACGTGGCTGTTAAAATTAGAATTCATCCCCATCATCATTATTCCAACCCAATGCTGAGTTTAGGCATCCTACACACTTTTCGCGTCTTTTTACTATATATTTTAGACTTATTTTTTGTTTCTATATTAATTATGTAAGTCTAAATTACTAAGCATTTTTCGCATGGAACATCATTCCATTCTGTATCTGGAGCAGGGCGTTGTTAGCTTCGCTACAGTTTATACTTTTGCAGCTACCATCTTTTTACTTGTCAAACTTGTCCTGTGTTATTGTTCCGTAATAAAAATGTTAAACGTTGTGTCATTTTTCCCTGATCTGTACGAGTCTCATTCAGGTCTCTCTCGTAATCTTCTGTTGGTCGTCCACCCTACCTAACAATAACCAGGATAATTGCGTCACACTTTAATTTAATAGTATGAATAGCAATTATTTTGACAATTGAACAACATTCATTGCAGTATTTACGTTGTTGAACTGATAATTTTTTTGAACGTATTAAGCAATGAATTAGTAATAACCTTTTTTTTTGGTTGGGATATCATCAAATGACGTCTCCCGCTCTGGGCGGAGCGGGAGGGCATGTCAGACTTCTACTGACTAAAACCCACCCGTGTTCCTTCAGTTGCCCATGTGCCAGGGTCACGGTGTCTCTTTCGAACAATTTCGCGACCCTGGCAGGGTAATAACCTTCAAAAGGATTCAGATTCTGATTAATAATGTTTTACGCAATCATGGTGCAGGTTGGATGGTTATCTACCAACGCTCCTTCGGATAAGAAGTAGGCTTAGGTACTAAAAATATATTTATTAAACAAGACACAATTTGTACTAACATTCATTTTGCTACAAGTGCACTTCATTTTAGTACAAAATACTTCCATCTCTAGCTTTTTTCAGCCATAGTACCAAGAAGTGCCAGCATAAAAGCTCTAAGAGCTCTCCAAGTAAAATTAAAATTTCCATTTTTATGTTTGTTCCAACGGTTTCTTGAGTTTAATTCCAATAGACAGATGGAAGTTAAGATGAAAACAATACTTAATTCCTCTTCTTGGATAAAGCGGCTGATATGCCCATTAAATGCTTTTAGGTCCTTTTTATGAATCTCCAAAATTTTTATTAATGGGCTAAATTGCTTTTCCTTTTACACTGAAATGTACAAGTGAGTGTAAATTAAAATTACTTTTTGATGAAAATCGTTTTGCCTGTGATTGCGTTGGTTCAATTTTCAACCTTTGTTTTTCTTTTCCGTTAATTAAATACAGGCTACGAGATTATTGTGTGTCGCGACAATAGAAAAATTGTTTATATGATAATTTTATGGGTACATATGTTACAATTACTAGATAGATCCTTAATTTTTCTCATGATCATAATTATATATATTTATTTAATTAGAATAATCGTTATGTTCAAATAAACATCTACTGAACGTAAGTTAAAAACTAAAACCCGACTACTGAAAAATCACGCTTGTACGAAACAAAAAATATTCACATCAGAATGCTGTGTTCGCATGCCAGGCTAAGGCATCGCGTTCACCGCTCGCTACGGCATGGCAAATGAATACGCCGAAATAATTTTAAAACTTATTTGCGCATACTTAAACTCTCATTTCGTTCATATGCCGCGGAAGGTTTCGGCTTGCCGTGACCAACCAAAAATTATTTGTTGTTAATTATTGTGTTATTAAATGTTACTCTCTCTTTGCAGGGTGCACCAATTATTTGTCCCAGCCTGTAATGGCGCTCGGTCGTCCAATTGACTTAGCTTATAATGTTAATATAGCTAGTAAGTATATTTCTCACTTTAATTTATTATTTTTGAGCAAAGAACTTTATTAAATAGATACAATAACTGAAATCTATTAAGTCCATTGCAAGGCATTGATCTCCAATAAAGTTCTATTTATCATAAATATCTTCTTTTCATGGCAACTTTTTTTTTACTTGTCGATTAAAACGCGGGTGTAGGTAGCAAAAAAATAATGCAAAACGATACAACCCCGTTAGATTTTTCGCTTCTGTTTCGTATCCAATATCAGGTGACAAAGGCAGGCAAAGTCTTTTGTAACCAGATATAAATCGTACATGTTCCACTCTATGGCGATTTCACGTACATATACTGTATTTGTATTATTGAATTTTGCTTCCCATTAAATACGATGAAAGCTTTGTCAAATAAGCAATATTGTTGCGTTGGCAAGTTCTTACGTAACATACCGTATACGTTTTAAAAATTTGCTGATATTAAACAATTTATAACAGTCGAAAATGATCAATGCCTATAACAATCATTGAAATCGCTTTGAGGAAATATATCTATCTACCTTTATTTATTTTTTTGTGAAGGCAATAACGTGAACGTATGGCTCATCCGCTGACTGTTTTGGATGGATCCGTAATTCTTTGGGTACTATTTTTCAAATCAAATCATGGGCACTTATGAAATGTCAGAAGTTAGTTGCATGGTTCCAATTGGTCGTTACAAATGTCTCTTCTACTAGCAGATCTAATAACTACCTAAACTGATGAATATAGGTGAAGAAGTGAATGTACTGACATATAAATTTTTCTTTGTGTAGATTACGTAAGGACCATGATATCGTTCGGTATCATCAGCCTATTTGTCATGGCGATGGGTTGTGGTTTTTCCGTATACACCTTCCACAACCCTCGATACATGTTCAAGCGTCTCGCCGCGGGCATACACTTCATAAGCAGTAAGTATTTCAGAATATTCGTGTTTAGTTAGTTGATTATCTATAAAATATGAATCAGATAGGTTGTTCAAACAATTATTGTTGTCCGTAATACAAGTAGTTTCGATCATCCAGTTTGCAAGTATTATTAGGGGTTTCCATGAGGCATTTTCAGTAGTAGCCTGGAGTTTGAAAGTTAGTGATGTGAAACTCGTGCCTTGGATAGAAAGAAATGAAGAGAACGAAAATATATTTATTGAGACTCGCATAAAAATATCTCAAACAAATAACACGTAAAGCTGTTGCGTTGGTCCTGTACCTGATCTTTTCCCGTGTGTCACATTGCCGTCCCATAGAACTATGAGAGTAAGAGAAGAGGGGGTGCATTTGTGCTTGCGGACATTCTTGGGATATAATATTACTATTTATTTATTACCGTGACCGTTTGGTCGGGAGGAAATCTTTGTTTCTCTCATAAAAGAATGACCTTCACTTTTTCGAATTATATATTTTTTTGAAATGGAAAATAGCGTAACATAACGCCTGTATTTCCCGAGAGGATACACAAAAGTGGACCTAAAATACTCACACGTCGCCAATTATGTTTGGATTCTATATGAAAGGGACCTGTTGCCATGCACAAATATAGGTTCTACGCGCCCACTGAGAAATTCCAGGTGGAAAGCCCAAATAAATAAAATACATACTAATACATTACTTATTTTTTTGCAGCCTCATGCACATTCGTGGTGGTGCAAGTAATGATGACTTTAGTAGATCATATTCAGAAAAACGTAAAATTTGTCTACCCCGAAAAAGCCTACCATTAGTAAGTATTAGCATTTTTATTACATAATGGTGCCCGTCATTAACTGTAGATTTTTATTCATGTGTTTTTATTATAATTAATTATTCAACAACAACAATCTAATGTTATGACATTTTTTGTTTAGATTGGTCTTCGTTTTTTATTTAAAAGTAACATAATATAGCAACTGTAAAATTCCTGTTTCAAATTCTTTTCAATATCATTTGGACGTCAGTTCAAAAATTCTATAGGCTTCGAATGAACACCATTCGTGTGTTATTGCAAAATTCTATTGGCTTCTGTATACAGTGATAATACGTTATTGACGCATTACTAACTACTTTGATAGACGTTTGTATACGATCGGACCAATGCATGTTAAGTGCGGCTAACATCGTCCATTGTTTATGCGAGCATTATCATTTTGCGTTGAAAGCATTCCATTGTAGTATTTTGTACGGACATTATAAGCACATCGTGGCTATATTTCTTATTTTTTAAAATCTATTTTCAGTTGACGTCACACTCATTTCCTCTTTGTCCACAGTTATAACATCAGCTTCTTCTTGGCCTGGTTCGTGGTTCTTGTCAACCTTTTCGCTGCTGCGTCCTTCCTCTGGTACTCCCGCAAGAGGAAAGGCGACAAAGCAGCAACAGATGAGCTGGCCATGGCCGATGAACCTACCATCATTGGCCGATGACGCTCCAAGCGAATCATTGTCACGCGACATCTTCCGTCGTGGGAAAGCTTCCTCAAATCTTTACTGAACAGTGCTCAAATGACCAATAGCTGTAACTATGTTCAAGTCTTCCATGTAATGTATTCTACAAAAATAAGACTAAGTGATGCGGCCCGGATGACGTATTGCCATTCGAAGCTGTTTATAAAATTGTTCGATTCGATGGAATGGACTTTTGTTCAGAATAAAATCGTTGATATACTTACGGTTACTAAATGATTCTAATCGTCACTTCATCCAGTTATCGGAGTGAAGCCAAGCTTTTAACAAACTATCTACAGACTTATTTTCGAAAAATTAGGAATTTCAGATATTTTGTCGAAGCTAAAAAAAACCATGTCAAGTCGGTTTCTGAAGTCGTTCATACTAGTCGTTCGATAGAGTCCGATCTTACACCCGATTAGTTTAAAAAACGATGAAAGTCACCGAAGAAATCGCTTACGATCACGAGGTTCAATGAATTCATCCGATTAACTCTAGCAGAGACTTGGTTTAAGTCGCATCACTAGCATAATTACACACCGTCAGTTTCAGCTTTTAGACGATTCTTGACTGATTCTGTTACCTTGAATTTAATTACACCCTGAATATGAATCGTGACGTTTATATTAGTACGCCTTGTTAATCTTATAAGCAACGGAAAAAATAATCTTTATTGCGACATTTTTTTATTACTGGCTTGCAATATTTTTATGTGAAAAACGTATTTAAACTTTATGTATTCGCCTCGGACTTATAGGATTAACGAAGTTAACGTACATCGTGTTATAAAATAGCGGTTTTTTATAATTAATGAAATTATGCGTAATCTTGCGTTGTTGTGTAAATATGTTGTACTATTACTATGCTGCCAGAGTGTAACTTGATTCTAGTCAAACTTATATTATAATGCATATGTTTTTAAGGATCACTTCCGTCATTTGTTTGAATATTTTATGAAACTCATGTTCTTATTCACATTGTAAATACAAAGAGGAACTTATATTTGTACCAATGGAATTCCTCATCTAAATACGAACAAATCGAGTTGGGACCAACGGGACATAAAATTCTCTATTGTCTAAACATCGGGGACTTATTTATAGAACTTACGGAGCGGAGAGCGCAGGAAACGCTATCTTAGGAATAAAGTAGGTAAGTTTGAGTTAAAACAGTTACGGAATGCATCCTGAAGAGTGGTCTTGTTTATTCCATTATATTTGCATTATCGTGTGTATTGATGTTATGTACGTTCTTCTTATACATAATTCTTTTTTATTTAATAAACTTTTTAAACTTTATTCGTGATTTTTTTTCCAACCCTAAGCTTCTATCTATTTATTTTTCTGCCTTTGTCGTCACACTGCAGAGCAAATGCCAGCCTTTCTCCTTTTTATTCTTCTCTGTCTTGACCTAATGTAGACCGATCCGAGTTGTGAGTGTCATGCTAGTCTTGCCATCTGTTCTTGGGTCTGAGTCAGTATTGCCTGACGTTTTCCGAGACCCACATGGTGGTAGATTTGGCCCATGACTCATTTATCATGCGACAAACTTGTCATAGGCTTCTTTGTTTACAAAATTCATTAAAATTATAGGTCAACCGAAATAACTTTCAGCTTTAATGAAACTATGTTTATGCTGAAGTGTCAAAATGTTTTGATATAAATTAAGAAGAGTTTCATACGTTTTAATGACTGTATTGAAGTAATGTTCTGGATTGATGTACTGCGGTCCAGGTCTTTAACATTTTACAACAGAAAAATGTCGTATAAACTTTCAACGGTAGTTATTTTGGGATGAGCATTGTCGAAAGTCTGGCATCGGCCCAGAGTTGAGCTGTGACACTGCCAACGTCAACAGAGGTCAGTGGCCTAAAAAAAACTGGTGAAGGAAAAGGCCGGCAGTTCTAATGGTCTGGTAGCTGCTGGGTTCCGGTAGCCCTAACTCCAGCTTGCTAAGAGAGACATGCAGTGAAAGAAAGTGTGATGCAACCGGTAAGTTAAACACGATTATGATTTCTAACAACGTGAACTGACTATCTTATGCCGCCCCTGGCTACATAAAAGACTTGGTACTAAAATAAATCTCCGGTTTGTCAGTTCTAATTAAAATAGCTGTGATAAAGGTGTTTTTCTTTCTTAAAATGACTCTTCCTGTATAAACAAATATGCTAACTTTATTTAATGTGGAGTAAATTAAACACACGATAGTCCCAGTCCCTGTCCTCGAAACAGTAAGGCACAGCTCGCTCACGGCTTTGATGCCCATGCGCCGAGCATCAAACGACATGCGCGCGCGTCTCTTGTTTCCATCCGCCACTCCAACGGTCGCCGTAAACAACATCTTTCATTGTTTTTCCCCGGAGACGCTATTGCAATAAGTGTGTCACTTGAACGTGTTACATTACGCAGAACGAACTTCAATTCTTGTTCTTAAAACATGTTTAGTGGCAAGTGGAAAATCCAACCAGTAAAAGCTCAATAATTTCTAGTAAAATGAGCGAATCCAAACACCAATGAAACTGCCAGCTCTAAAACAGGGATTTTAAACTTCCCTGCATTTCCAACGGGAAGTTACAGAAAAGAGCTAGACCAGAGCAGCAAAGGACAGTTTATGAGTCTGATAAGACCACGTTTGCACGGACGTATAAGTAACGGGGCAGGATTTTATGCCGAATGGATTTTGTGTTGAACCGAGCATTGAAAATGTAACATAGTGCAACTCAGCTCTTCGAAAAAATCAAACTGTCGGATTTATAACTCTCAAAAAACTGAAAAATTCTCGCTGCGATATTTGGACGTCTGTGCGAACGTAGACTAAGTTAAGGTGGAGCCGAAGTCGGCGGCTGCTAAAAACGGTATTATCAGTACTTCCATCTCTGTGCCTTCCATACAAACCAAGAGTGCTACAACCTCGTAGAAACTGATTGTCTACGACAAATCTGACAATGCCTGTGAAACTTGCAAGAATACTTTTACAAACTGTCCAAATCACAGTGATCTTTATTCTCATTCTTACAAGGTTGCTGTTGGGTTACGGCCACTGACAAGTCTGTCAAAACCATTGTTATATTCGCCGCACAATAAGGTGCGCTGTGGTGGCTGTTAGAGGTAAAATGACTGTGATCGGACTGTAGCACTAATTCATCATCATCATTTCAGACGAAAGACGATCACTGCTCGACATAGGCTTGCCCCAAGCACCGTTACTTCGACCAATGCTGTGTTTCCTGCATCCATTGGATTCCTGCGGTCTTTACCAGGTCATCGGCCCACTATGTAGAAAGTCTTCTAGTACGCGGTCGCCACTCCAAAACCTTTCGGCCCTATCAGCCACCTGTTCTGCGAGCAATTTTCCCTGCCCACTGCAGCCCTAATTACGCGTGCACAAGTAATATTAGTTGGTACAATTACTACGAGTCGACTAAGGGACTTACTAGAGAATGGGCTGCAGAGTTCTCTATGCATTTAACCACCTATTGCGATCGCCAACCCACCTGCCAAGCGTGGCGATTATGGTAAAGCCCCCCAATAATTTTTCTTTCTTTCTTTTCCTCAGATTGGGAGAGGCCTATGTCCAGTAACTGTCATCATCTTCATTTCAGCCGTGAGACGTCCACTGCTGGACATAGGCTTGGGGAAAGCCTGAATTTTTTTTGGGGGGATTTGTCATAAACGCCAAGCTTGGCAGGCGTGTTGGCGATTGCAGTATGGTAGTAAAATGCGTAGAGAACTCTGCTGCCCATTCTCTAGTAACTCCCGTAGTCGCCTCTTACGACACCCACCGGAAGAAATGGGATGGTACTATTCTATGCATCTGGCACCACACGGCACCTTTAATACTCTTTTTACTCTGTTTTGCTCTAATCAGTTAGAGTAAATAATTACTCTAACTGATTATGGCAAGCCCCCTCCAATTTGGTGGAGGTTTATGTCGATGATAAAGATGATCTCCCTTTGTCGCATTCCGCTCAAGTCAAGTAGGATGTTATACATCCTTCATTCCACATGGTTTCATGGACTGCCAACTTATACACCAGGAGTTGAAGAGTTGATTTAAGGAGTTCAGTTGTTGAGAGTTGTTTAGCTACGAACCAGAATTTATCATTCGACTTCCACGTGGTTGGAACTCAAGGTTAGTCGTGGGCATGTCTTGTTTATAAATAAAAATGCGAGTTTGTCATTTGTTGTTGTAATAGTTAGGTAAAAAATTACATACCTATTTTTCCCTGGAAATTATATTGCTAAAATAAACTCCAGTGCAACATTGGATGACCTTTGAGCAAGAATAATCAGTTTTTCACATCAATCACTTCAACACGAAGCGTTCAGTTTTAGTCTATTCTAGTTTTCTAGTGATACTTAGTGATGCTTTAAAGTCTTAAGAAAATGCTTGATGGTTTAAGAAAATACCGTTTTTTAACAAAATTATCATTTTTGTCGTTAACACAAGAAACTGTTATTTCACTTTATGAAATTACCTATCGTTGAGTTTTAAACGTAAAGATATATGCAAAAGATTCCTTTCCATCTCAAAATAAAGGTATCATACGAATATTATAAATGTGAAAATTAGTATGTTTGAATGGTTTTACTCAATCACGCAGAAGAAATTTGGCACACAGATAGAGTATAAACTGGATTAACACATATGATACTTTTTATGCTGGTAGGAAATTCCCGTGGGAAAATTTTTGCCCCCACGCGAGAGGAGCTGCTTACAAAAGCTAGTACAAATTAACGAAATGATAATGAAAAGGGTTTGCTCGTAGTTTGAGAGCGAAATTAAATAAAATTAAAATTCATTTATTTTGGACAACAGGGATCCATATTGTGTTAGTATTACAATAAAACTTATGTTCTAATGTTAGTAGTATTGATATAAAATAAATAATTAATTATATCTAACGTCATTAAAATAATTCACACTCCATGCAGCGCACGACCAGATAAAAAACATGTTTCCAACCGGATCAAACTCTGCACAAAATGCCCAATATTTGGAGTATAGTTCTCCCCCACAGCTCTCAGGATATAGTCGCTGCTCAGAAGACTGAGAGGTAGTCTTCTTCGCAGTCTTCTCAGCGCACGTGGTTTTTTATTACGAATCATGACATGAAGGCCTTCTATGTGAGTTTCAGCAAACATTTTCGAGGCGGTGCAGAAACGAAGCAGTCGCAACAACATCCTGAAAAGATTTTTATACGAGTATTGTACGCAAATGGCATCTCTTTGTGTAGTTGAACCACGGAGCAAATACTAAGTAATTGTTCGTAAAAGGTCTGACAATAGGCCTTAAGTTTTACTAGGTTTGAGCACCGAGCAAATCTACGGGCCAAGATTTTACCTCTGACTGCTAGTGCCTTACGGTCCCTCTCAATGTCAATATCAACCCTATGGTGGTCGGTGATGAAATATCTAAGATACTTACATTTTGACACTCTATTTAACGGGAGCTCATTCAGCCTAATTATTCTCGGAACAGAGTCCGAACACCTACAAGAGGCCTTAAAGACCATAAATGTCTATTCACTTATGGTGACATTATAAATCAGGCCGTGTGAGGTAGCATAACTCTCACACACTTAGGGCAATTCTCTGGTAGCCCCAGTAGTTTGGCGCAGAAACACCATATCGTCCGCGTAATTAATGTTAGTGACGCTCACTCCATTTACTCGACAAATAATACTCATGCTACTGAGCTGAGTGATGAGGCCTAGAGGATTCTAAACCCCCTTCATACCGCAAACCGAAATTAAAAGATCCATTGGTGAATCAAAGCTGTCGACATAGTTTAAGTGACAGTAAGCAGTTGGGAAGAAAAGAAGGCCGATGGGACTGCACGGTCTGGAGTGGTGACTGCACAGGATTGTGTCCTCCTACGAGGTAGACGGATGACTTGGTAACGGTCGCGGGAATCTGCTGGGTGCGAAAAGCTCAAGGCCGGACGATGTGACGACAACTGGGGAGGCTATCTTTAGTAGAGCGCGTCATTCGGCTGAAATCATGACGAAAATACATACATGAGCGCCTTCTTCCCATGGGGGTACGCAGACACTACAGAATGCCACCTGCTACGATCCTTACATACTCGTTCACCATCATCATTATCATTTTAACCGAAAGACGGCCACTGCTGGACATAGACCTCCCCCAAGCTTCGCCACTTCGACCAGTTTTGTGCTTCCCGCATCCAGCGGACTCCTGTGGCCTTCACAAGCTCACATACTCGTTTACGTTCATACAACTGGTCATACACGCACGCCGGTTGCAAGTACTACGCATCTGAAGAAATCATCAATATGTAAGATCACTATATTTCCTACTTGGTTGTGTCCACCCGGCATTTTCTCTCACATCTGCCTTACACACCTTTGGTCAGTCGCATTTTATTCATCCTCACAACATTAACAAACCATATTCTTTTCAAATTTTGTAACCACATTTTTTAAACTTAGCTTATCATTCATAGTCACATCAAAGATGCTTTGCAACGACTAAATTCTAAAAGGAAAATTTTGTCCCTAAAATAAAACCTCATTTTTACGTCCGCATGCATCTGGAACTGGCATCAAAGCTTTGAAAGCCGTTCGATACTCGTTTTTTAGTTACCATGACTACCATTCAACAGTCTTCGCATGTTGTGCTGGGAAGATAATGGATTGAAATAATTTTGGGTTATAACCCTAAGCAGATCAATAAAAGTCGAGTAATTCAAACGAATCACGCGATATGCCTGGAACTGAGGTATGCTTCTACGTTTTTGTCCCTTTCAATTTAATTAATATGATACTGTTTGCATGCAATCGTGTTGTTACGTCAACCTCTGCTTTTGGCTTCTGGTCGTAGAACTTTGCACGAACCCCGTCCCCTGTGCCTTCATTATTAGCATTTATAATGTCCGTGGGTTTAGCCCGACGAATGACTGCTTCTTTGCATAATTTATTTACGATGCCGACGACGATTCAAAAATGTTTCATTACGCTGGAATATTCAGGGCATGTTTTATTTTGCTGCTGTGTTTTGCCCAAGTATTTTCATACATTTCTAGAGTACCCTTATTAATTTGAGTTAAGCTCATTTAAGTTATTTTTATGATGTTTGGCTCGTTTCGACTATAATGTAGAATTTAAATACTGGTGACGCAATGATTTTACTAAATATCTCGCTTCAGCAATAAGTAGGTTGGACTGTGAGATTTAGGTTAGGTTAGATACTATCCTGAACGTTTTACAAAATATTTTATCATTTCAGCCCAAATCTATCAAAAATATATTCTCATTGTTCTTCGACCCATTGGCTTGCACGATTTCAGAACTACATATATTGTACTGCACATTATGACGCAGTGAAAGTTCGTAAAGAAAAATCCGTTTTTTTGTCTATTTGTTCCACAGCCAGTTTTAAACTTCTATCCTCGAAAAGGGTAACAGGAGCTTTGTTTTCTAAAAAACCGGTGGCGATTCAGTTACTACCTTGATCTCCAAGAGTATAATCGTAATATAATTAGTCTAGTGAGTAAAACTAAAGGTTCTGGGCTGCTGTCCGATTATGAACACTAATATTAACATACTTAACTCCTTTAAAACGTGTAACGAATTATAGGATAAACCAAAGGTAAAGAAGCAAGTAAGAACAAATAACGAACCTATTAATGACGCTACAACCAAAATCTCGACAACTGGCGATGAAGAGGGCGATGCAAGCTCAAGCTCTGACACTGATAGTGTCACCACTGGTAAGTCAATGAATCTTTGTAAATTTTTGTGCTATACGATAGGTATAATCGACTTCGTATTTATTTGTCACCCTTAGGTTAAATGTTGTTTGTATTTCACAAAACGATAAGAACTTTTTTTGATTTATTTATAACTAGCTTCTGCCCGCGACTTCGCCCGCGTCAAATTTTTACTCCCGTGAAAACTGGGAAGCAATTCGATGCGAAGGGAAGGGTCTTCGCATCGAATTGCTTCCCAGTTTTCGTCTATTTTTCATTGTTGCTCCTCTCCTTTTGATTGTAGCGTGATGTTATATAGCCTTTCTCAATAAATAGGCTACTCAACACAAAAATATTTTTTTTGATTCAGACCAGTAGTTCTTGAGATTAGCGCGTTCAACCAAACAAACAAACTCTTCAGCTCAAAACAAAAACATTATAATAAGCATTAACTCCACCAGGCAGATTTAGGGAGTTAATTTCTATCGCAACCACGTCCCAAATCAAGTCCACTGCTGGAAGTAGGCCTCTCCTCAGCTACACCACAACACCCGCCTCATGCCTTCCTCATCCAACCTGTCCCAGCCACCTTTTTAAGGTCGTCGATCAATCCAGCTATAAGACGTCTCACACTACGCTTCTCGATACGCTGTCTCCACTCAAGAATCTGGATCCAGTTTAGATCATCGCGAATTTCTTCTGAAAGGTTTACGTGTCTAAAACATGATAACCAATTGTAATAACATAATACCAATCTCGATGTTTGGACAAATGTGGCCCACTGGTAAAGGATGTGACTTACGAGTTGTAGGTGCTACAACCAACAATTCGAAGATATGTGACACCTAACAGTCCACGCCCACCTCTGCCGATCTGTCGATCCACGTGGTAGATTACGGCCCACACCACTCCCGCTCATCAAGAGGAGGCCTGTGTCCCATCAGTGGGATCCTTATAGGTTGATTATGCTATGCATGAATCTCGATATTTCGATGTTTTGAATGCATCCGTGCTTAGTACAATAAGATATAATGTGTTTAGTGGGTTAAATTAGTTGCGTGTGACTGGGACAATTTGGCTCTTTTAAAATTATATTCTATACAATTCTGCACCACCTACAGTTATCAAAGAGTTATTAATTAATTTTCCAGTAAGTGAACAGCAACTAGATGAGTTAGACAGAGAACACAGTGCCCAGATTGGATTTAATGTACCTACGGCGCCTACTATTCACGTGGACCGGGAAGAGTACTTGCAAGCTCACAGAGACCTCACGTTGGAGCGCAACCATCAGCAAGTGCTCAACAACATACTGCATAGAAGACTTGCTGAATATTACAAGTACCTATATCATCAATATATAATGTGGACATGACAATACGACAGTAAATGAAATGCTGGTAGTATTACGAAAATACTGGGTAGTATCACCAAAATACTAGGTAGTATTACTAAAATACTGGTATTATCAAAATACTGGGTAGTATTATCGAAATACTGATAGTATTATCAAAACACTATAGAAATATTTTCTAACAAATCCAACCATCGAAGTCAAATAGCCCTACTATTTGACTATAGTCTTACTATGGGTTTTACCGATCAGCCGACTAGCTATAGTAACGAAACTATTAAATGTGTTTAATTGATTTTTTGTAAACAGACTGGGAAAACTTCATAAGAAATACACAGGATATTTTATTATTGTCTCGAGCTAATAATTATAAGTAATGTATAAGGCAGGTTGGCATTAATCAGCACAGCAAAGCAGTAAATTGAAAAATATGAGTATTTAGGAAAATGGCCATTCGGAAACATTTTCACTACGAAAACATCCCTTAACTTGCTACAACATAAAAGCGCTGTCAGTGTATTGTTATATGCAATTGACCGTACACAAAACAACACTAAACCAAGCAGAGTGGTAAAAATAAACTGTATCATGCAAATTTAGCGAACATATATATGCCGAGTGGAGTTTTCCAATCGGCACGAGCTGAGTGACTTCTGCTGAATTGTTGCTTCGGGTTGGAGTTTTATTCAACAGATACTGCCCAACGGAATGTGCCGACCCAAACATCTTTGTAGCACGCTTTATACGAGCACTCTCTAAACCGCACATAGCAGAAACTATTTTAATTTTAATTTTGGCAGAAGAAGAAAACGCAGGTGAAAGTTTTCTTCGATTAATTCCTGTGATAGTTCAAGTCATTTGACTGACCAATAATCACCAGAGGTAGCACATTTTTTAGAATCGTAAAAATTATCAACCACAATAGCTTTCAAACATTTTGGAATGACGCCATAATGAATATAGGTACGCTCTACACTCGCCAGCATCATAGTTACACGTGGCAGTAAAATTGTAAAAATACGAGAAACAAGACAAAACATATCGTGCAAGAATAAAGATTTTCAACCGTAAAATAAAACTGACGGTATATTTATTTTTCTAGTCATCGTCGCGAGTTTGGCGCAAACATCTGAGTTGCTCATTTGTATTGAAAGAAAATACTATCCCACTGAACTGTATACGAACAACAAGAAGTTGTATAATACTTTGGCAGGCAGTCTGCTCGTGTTGTCATGTCTATGCCAGAATGCCGATATTTTTGTAATTTATTGTATCGTAGAACAAATTGTTGCATATTAAATACTTGTTAAGTAATTTGGGTAGATACAAGTAACTATTGCTGTGTTAACTAATCATAACCCACATCGTTAAGAATTCAACAAAAATATGATCCCACATTTGTTTTGATTCTTTTCAATGATTTCTTAGCAGAAGCTAAAGTAATAAATTTTACGCACAAAATTGTGTTTTTCATAATTTATAATGATGATTATGTCTTCTTTTTTATATTTTTAGTATTAAATTATATTAAGTAGGTCTCAATTTCGATCCAGCCCACGTGCTCACGGACGTAAGAAAATAGCGGCTGAACTTTTTTGCGTAGTGGATCTTATACGCATTATGTTTGTCGCTCTGAGACTCACTCATGCTATACTCTGTTTCATTCTCAGTGCTCGGTTCAACACTGACAATTGAAAATCCTGTAAGCGATAAAATCCTACGCATTTTATTAAGTCCATGTGAACGTTGACTTAAATGCGAATGTCATAAGGCACATAATTGAGTAACTTAAAAAATACTTTAGCATTAAATGTGCATATGTATATTCGAGAAGCGGTGAAAGATGAATGGATTCTGTAAGGAATGATATCAAAGAAAAGGGAGTGACTGATAGCGTGACGGTTGACAAGGGATATTTGAAGAAAAGAACGTGTTGCACCGTTTTCCAATTACATGGGTAAGGGCAGGAAGATGATGATGATTTTTTTTCCTTGCTTTTCAGAAAACGTAAGTGTGAACACGTTTTAAAGCCTTTAGACGGGGCTGTTGATATGGAAGAAAAGTATCAACAGAAATTGTTTTCCTATGAAGAATTGAAAAAGAAGGCTGAAAGTGAAATCGCTGATGTAAGCATCTAATGGTTTGAATGTAAGGTTGCTAGACAGAAGAGTAATATTATTTTGTAAAACTGTTGCATAAGTTATGATTTACTAGCTGTGCCTGTGGCTTCGCCCGAGGGATAGTCGGAATTTATCCTACGAGAACGTGCTATTGAGTAAAAGTAGCCTCTGTGACTTCTTTTATCATCAGTAATATGCTAGTAAATGTCTCGTCAAACCCAGTTCAGCGATGTCGGAGATAAACCGGAACAGACAACAGACTGACTTTTTTTTACGTTATGTGTACCGGTTTTTTTTTTTCTTTTGGATGGGAAATCATCAAATGACTTCTCCCGCTCTGGGTGGAGCGGGAGGGCTCGGGGGTGTCAGAATTTTGCTGACTATAACCCACCCGTGTTCCTTCAGTTGCCCATGTGCCAGGGTCAAGGTATCTCTTTCGAACAAATCTCGTGTACCGGTTATTGGCACTTTCATATGCATTTTGTAAAAAAGTTGTTATATTAACTTTACAAACAGACACTTTAATTGTATTTATTTGATGATGATGATGATGAATAGATTTAAATGTTTAGTTGCACGTGCATAGCCTGTCAGTATGCCTATTTGTGATTTCAAGAAGAATTTTACGATAAAAGATGAGTGTTTAAAACCAGGTAAAGAGGGATAAAAAATCGACTATTTTAATTTTGAACCACTTTCCATAATCCAGTACTATTTTTGTGACAATGCAATAAATAATAAATAGTGCAAATGTATGGGACAGCTGTTTTTTTTTTTTTCATTACTATGATGTTGGTGCATCAGCACAACTTCAACTGATGCTGATGATGTTGGTGCAGCTGCATCCAATAAGACTTAAAGCCGACCACAACATAGTTGGGAAAAGGCTTGGCAGATAATGATATTATGAAGAGACGAGAAAATTGTTCAGTCTAATGATCTGTGCTAAACCTTTAATTTGGCACGTCTTTGAAAACGAACCCTGTATAACGGTATTTGTTGAAGAAAACAGAAGGAAGGGACCTACTTAGGATATTTTTAATTCCACGATTTTATTCCATGTAAATTCATTTTACTCAACATCTTATTTTTAAACAGATAAAATTGAAAGTTTCTGAGGTTGAGGAAAAATATGCTGGTAGATTAGAGCATGCTAACAAGAAGTTTGATGGGTTGCAACACCTCGAGCGAACTACAGGATTAGGACTTATTTACTCAAGAAAAGGGAAACCAATCGCTGAGAAGGTAAGACTGTATTGAAATACGAATTTATTCTAGGATACCGCATCGTAGAGCTAATAAGCGCTGGCTTCCAGTGTAATACCATTACGGGTGCGTTGTTCTTTAACGTAGCAAAGGTTTTTGACAAAGTCTGGCACAATGGCTTATTATACAAGGTTTCCCAACTCGGTGTGCCTGACCGTCTCGTGCTCATCCTACGAGGCTTTTAATCAAATCACACCTTCCGCAATAGACTAGAGGGTTCTCTCTTCTCTCCTTATCCCATTCACGCCAGAGTCCTTCAGGGTTCCGTAATATGTCCCCTCATCTTCACACTTTTCGTCAGTGATATTTCGAAAAGTATAAAAGACCCAGTTGGCTCTATTCGCCGACCACACAGCCTTTTACAAAATTTTTGTATAGTTTCTTATTTTCTGATACCTAGTGTTTCTGCATCTTATTGACTGCTGCAAACAATGGCTAGGTTTAGGTAGTTGGCAAAACTATAGAGCCATAGTAATGAGTCCATACCTATCAATATAAATATCTAAGCACGCTAAACCAACACAAACGACGATCTTACAACATCAAGTAAATTTGTCGAAACTCTGTCATTCCATCTAAATTCATTAATCGTTTTAAATATATTTTTTTTTATTGAAAAATTAAAATAGTATTCCATTTACTGCAGACTGTGGAGCGTTTCCTTACTCTTCAAAGGCGCAAGAGTGAACAGTCTTCGGCACTCTGTCTGCGGTACATACGAGCGAGAAACGCCGTCGCGGAACTTGAGGCTATAGTTAAGAAGCTGGAATCTCTAGGCCCTGGACTTTACGTATGGCAATATGAACAACTCAATATTGATAATCAGAATTTTAATACTAAAATTGAAGGTAATTCTTTATAACAGTTTTTTGTAATTTCTATCGTTTTATATCTCAGATATACATATTGCATGGTACACAAACTCACGCCTTAGGAGCGTGAACGAAACATGCCAGGAGGGCTTCTTAATTGACTCGCACTAAGTTAATTTATTTGTGGGCGCTTCGACAATTCTGGAAATTTGTAATACATAGGCAAGTAGCACGTTTCGAATAAAACGTTAAGGAAACAACAAAACGGTAAGAACAAATTACACTAATTTCATAAAATACAAAACGCTAATTACCAAGAAGAAATTCTGGAATTCGCGAGTCGCTTATAAAAAATAATATATTGTTTAAAAGTGACGCGTTTTGTATCTGTTTGTAGCGTTCTTTAGGTTTTACGGGTTTTACCTATCTCCTTAGGAAAAAAGTGAGAGTTTCATTTAAAAATTTTAAGATTGTTAGAAAAACTGAATTATACGTGAATTGATGTAGAGTTGCCCGTTCAACCTATCACCAAACTAAATGATACTTAAAGATGAAATTTTTAGGAAATATTCCACGAAACCGACAAAACTCATTACTAATGCCAAAAAAATATTATTCTAAAGATCCTTTCATGAAGCTGACACCAATTTCAATTGCCCTTATCAAAATTAATTACATTTTCAACAGAACGTGAAGACGAACTTATAAAAAACCGTGCGAAATGCACAGAGCATAACCAAATCTTGGCTCACATTAGAGAGAAGATGCATCACACTGATGAGGTCATTGACTTCGCTGAATGTGATCTCGGTGACGCCGAAATAGAGTTTTATAGAGCCAGAGAGGATCTGGGCCAGGTTAAGGTAATATTTTTTAAACTTTTGATTTTACTGGAGAGCTGACTGTGTGAAGAGCACTGCCGATACTGATGTCCGACGCTTCAGTTTTTGTTCTTTTTAACCGATGAAAAAAAACGGAGGAGGTTATCAATTCGACGCGTATATTTTTTTTTTTTTTTTTAATGTATGACCACGCATAACTTTTTACATAGTAGTCCGATTGTGATAATTCTTTTTTTATTGGAAAGGGTATACTTCGAGGGTGGTCCCATATAAATTTGAAAAACAAAATCAAACCCTAAGGGTCAGAAAACAGGGGATGATTGATTGTTCACTCACTGATTGTAATGTTTAACCACGCATAACTTTATACAGAGTAGTCCGATTTTGATAATTCTTTATTCATTGGATAGGGTATATCTTGCCAAGTATTATAAGTATATTAAAGCCACAAAAAATTATAAAATAAAAACTTTTTACCAAAAAATTTAACCGTCGAAAAAACTGAAAAGCAAAAAATAATAAACCTTAAAATTATGAGTCGGCGCTGGAAAATCAATGAACAAAGATCACTCAAAGCGCCGACAATTTTAAGGTTTATTATTTTTTGCTTTTCAGTTTTTTCGACGGTTAAATTTTTTGGTAAAAAGTTTTTTATACAGGGCAAGTTTGCAAAAACCTACCAAATTTAAGGGTGTGCACAAACCATTAGACTAAACAACTTTGTCAATAGGACCAATATCGTTATCACAAATAAAAAATCAGCCGTCTCATATATTTAGGTCGGGTATAATTAAAGTTTTTTTTTTTATGGGTGAGTTGTTTTTTTTTTCGCGATATTGTTCCCAGTGAGAATAGTGTTCAGTCCGATGGTCTGTTTCACAATCCTAAATTTGCCAGGTGTTTGCAAACTAACCCTGTATGTTTCATTTGCACTTTTAACTCGAAGTAAAAGATCTGAAAACAAAATTAATTAAAATAGAAAAGGCAGTTATGCTTCACAAAAAAAACTCGTTTGATCAACATTTTTTAACATCTATACTTTTTTAGTAGTGGTCATATTAGTATTCACTCCCTTTCTAGGTATTTCATCTTGAACAAAGTCCTCACTGAACCATAGAGGGATCTTAATACATTCCATACTATTGATACAGCTCACTCAAAAAATCTCTATGTATTATGAACAGACGCATCGCAATAAACTACGCTGGTCGGTGGAGGATGAGAGACTGAAAGCCGGCCTCCTTACAAGAAAAGATCTACTGCGAGACTTCCAAGACTCGATGGACGAGGTAAACTATGTTTATTTGACATTGCTGCACCAGGCTACAGTTTTTTATCATACAAAGCGACGCGTCCTTTACTTGTGCGATGAAGTATCATCGAGATACCAATCTGTTATTATTTTACACCACTTCTCATGGACGTCATCATTTCATCGCGGACGATGCCTCCAACTTAGCTATTGTTTTGGAGGGTACTGTAAACTCCTGCGCTTACACACGTATTTCAGAGCGTGTTACTTGGTTACCACACGTAAAACTCACGTCGTTTCGTGAGATAATAATACCTCACAAGTTTTAAAGAATGTATATTGTGTTTAGCCGTAAAGTTACTTTGGTTTGAAATTATTGCAATTGTCAGAGACTAGGCTAGGCTCTAAGCTAGTATATGTGTGGATAAGGATCCCAGGTAAACTCAGGGAAATGAAACAAATGGATAACCAACTCAAATTGTCGGGTTAATCAAATTACAACTGTCATTCTTTGACAGTTGTATGAAATTACTAATTGATTCAGAACAATAAACTTTAAAATTATTTCCCTGACTTAAAACTATGTCAAAGAGGAAGATATTTTAAACGTTCGGTTTTTACTTGACAAAGAAGTCTGCTTATATGGGAGTCACACTGAAAGTTTTTAGAATAGGCCAGTAAGAAAAGCAGTCGATGAGAAATATATACAAACTTCTTATTAAGAACTAAACTTACTAACTAATGACTTTCAGTGTATGCCTCACGTGTGCGTGTACGTACGAATACATAATTATAAAGTAAAAACTGAACAGCAAACTTTATAATTAATGTGATTCAGATGAAAGAAAACGATTAAGGATTGAAAATTCAATAATGTTGCTTTTTATCACTAACACTCGGGTCGACACCTAAATAATTTCAACTGAGCGGTTTTATACAGGATGCTCATAGAAAACTGCGGTGATGAATTTTTATTTTTCAGCGGTTACTCGAACGTAGAAAATCCAACAGAGAGCTTTTATTTAGGTATTTTAGTTAAGCGTTTAATGACTCAATATTTTAACTGAAGTTTTTATTTAAATAAGTATGTAGTTGATGGTACCCTATTTGTACCTTAATTACGTAACGCAGTATCAATCAGAATCGGAATCATTTTAAAGATTTAGTCTAATCCATTGCTTCATCTGTTCACAAAATTGGTCTGCTCATCAATGTAAATAACGCAATGAATATTGCTGATCTGTCAAAATGGAAACGATTCCTACTGATAATGTGTTAACCTAATTACCCCTCTTGAAAGTATATAACAACTCATTTCTGTCTGATACATCTGTGATAAATTTCGCTAGGTGGTGATATTAGCACAGAAGAAGAAGACTCTTGAGGTACAGGTCCAGAAAGCGTCACAAGAATTGAGAAACGCACGCAAGGACATACAGATTCAGGATACCTTACCCAGCCAACATAAAATGATCTGAAATAGCGACAATTAGAGCCCATTTAGACGAACCACAACCACACCACTTCACAGCGACAAAATATGGGCAAGCAGTGGTTATGTGCGAATAATTTCGCTGCAGCTTCTTGTAGTTGAGTGGAGGAAACTAAAAATTTCTATGTGGTTGCGTTAAATGATAAACGATTTTATTTCTGTAAGTAGCTTTGTACAAACAATTGTACACGTCAATCATATTTTTTAAAACTAGATGGGGTCGGCGTTTTCTAACTAACTTCTCTGAGATGAAAGGTTGAAACAAACTCGGAGGTCACAGTCTATTTTAAAGTCCAGACATAATCTTGGTCACATTATGTGAAGACCACGTAGACTGAAATGGTATTTTGAGTAAAGACCCACACAGATTGAGTGGATCTGTCCAGTCGATGCAAGCATTTATCACTAATCGTGCAGCTCAACTCAAAACTTAAAAAGCTCAACAATTTGACGAACAATACGAAAGAAAGGACATTTGGATAGGCCACATAAATGACTCAAACTGCCAGATCACTCGTCGTTGTGGCTAATAGTTGCGATATGGTTACGTTGTCTCTAGTACTTGAAGACAAACTGATCGACTATTTGTCGTGTTTGCGATGTGGCAGGCTTCTAGTGTGGGCGTTCTTGCTAATGGTTGCGTTGTGGCTGCAATGTGGCTTTGATGTGATCTGTGGTCCACATGGGAGATTTTGACGGCCATGTGAATGAACTATTCATTCTCATACAGCACTTGTCTACGTGCCGTCGACGTAGTGTGGTTGTGGTACTGTAAGTACGCCCTTATACCTAACTTAAACCCAAGTTAAGGAGCATGCCCTAACATAGCCCGTGAAATACAAAATTGTCTTACATTTTTTTGCAATTTGCAGGTCCCATTTTACGACAAAAATCATTAAATGGGATTAAATAAGCCTAGACTGTGAGTCTGCGCTCACTTAATACCACTGAATGATTTCTGCCTGACACTGCCCGGTAAATTACAAAAAACAAGAAAATGTAAATTTTCAAGCTAACCTAACGCTTCTACCTTGAAGTACATGGTATATAAATTAAACTTGTATTTGCCTGTTATTATTCATTTTATAGACTCTAGCTTTGTGATCAGATCAAATAAAGGTGTAATATACTATACAATCTACACTATAACTGAATAAATAGCTCAGAAGCATTTGTGTTGATGTGTATTGGATGTAAGTATGTATTTGTTTTTTTGATTGTGCATTAAGTTTTTTTTCTTCGTGTTTTTTTTTGTATTCACGTAAAATGCTTGTCATAATATAAGTCCATTTTTAAAATTCCCTTAATAATGTTATTTGAAATATTGTTATCGTTATTTAAAATCATTGTAAACATATTATAAAATAAATAATTTTATTGTTTTATAATTGCCTTTTAATTACTATTGCAGAACGTACTCACCGCAAGCATTCGCTTCGCGGAGGTATTTATGGTCTTACAAACATTCGTCGTGCGAGCTCATTTTGTTATGTAACGAACATTCTTTCGTGGAACCAAGTTAATGGTAAGGTTAAGAATTTTAAAACAACTGAGACTTCTTATTTAATTATTACTGACAGAAAATCCCGAAGGAATTTTCCGATCAAAGTATTTTACATTAAACTCAGTTTATCACTTCTACTATAAATAATAACCGCGAGTAAATTGTTTACAGCTAGTCCCTTTTTCGTCTGGCAGTGGGACAGACGCCAAACATCTTGTATCATCAACACGAAGTCTGTCAAAACTTCGTAAAAGGTCTTACCGTCAGTTTCGATGTCGTAACGGAACATTAATTTCCACCTTTCAATCAAAGGCTCTTGGGAGTGTTAGGCGACGCTAATTTTCCTCCTTTAATATTGTTGACTTTATATATAAGGACTTAAGGTCTCTAATGTTTGTTGTTTGTTGATAATTTCGGATTTTTGTACCTACATATTAATATTTAATGAATTAAGTAGCAGAAGTTCTGTTGAGATTTGGGTCAATGCAAAATCTCGCTTAATTAGGTTATCTTACAATTAGAAGAAAAGGATAAGGTATACTTACTGTCAAGACAAGTTTTGATAAACTTTTTACCTGTTCTTACCTTTTTATCCATGACATTGTTAGCAAACCATTTATTTATTTAATTTGACCATTTATGTACATACGTATATAAACAGACAAAAAAAAAAGAACAGGAAAATTGGTACAGAGGTGATGTTTATTTCTAAAGAAATCTCGTCCAGCACACCTGCGGTAGCAGAGCTGCTATTTCATTATTTTGTACAAATACATTTGGTTTCCATCCATACTTTACTACACCCAGTTCATAATACGGTATTAAATTAATATACACGCCAAGATCAGGAAGTCTTCTAACGTTCGCACACATACATAATCTAAACATACCCCGTTCCGGATTTAAACGTAAACCCGACTAAATATTCCGACCCAAACTATCTCTAACAACATACCTATATTAGATTATAATATCAGTAACCAAATAGTGTTTAGTTAAGTATTGGGTTAAGCAACAATATCCGGCTTTACCGGGTTCCGTAGCTTTATTAATTAACGAGCTTGCCCGTGGGTATCATGGAAGATGAAGAACTTTGCAATTAGAGAACTTATTTAATTGCATATTCCGGTCGACCTGTTTATGTGAAACTTTGCTATTGTTAATAGAAAGAACTTTTGTATACATACTTTTGTAATTCAGTTCATCTTTTCTCCAGGGAAACGAATCTGAATAAACGTATTTTAAGAACAGATACAAAGTATTTCGAAGAGATAATGGAAAAGTAATTACTCGTAAACCTGCAGCCAATCGTTATCCTCTTTGATTAATCGTGTGTCTTCTCGAAATCCCCTTGTTTATATAGTACTAGCTTTTCTCCGGGGCTTCGTCCGTGAGGAGGTTGAAAATAATTCCACAGGAACGTTACATCTGGATGAAAAATATCCTACGTTTTTATCCGGACTATAAACTATCTAATGTCCACATGTCCATCGTGGGAGACCCAGGCGTAGATGGTCCTATATTTTCATCCAGATTGTCTGACGGAAGACCCGAGCGTAAATTGCGGGACGAACTTGATGTGGGCATGAGGATTGGTCCTTATGGTTACGTATTATAATACCTAAGTTTATTATAGCTATTTAAGAGATAACTATGGTCAAAAGAACTACCGTTTAAAATATCTAAGGACAGTTTCACCGATTTTTGTAATAACTAATGAACGAAATCCATAAAGGAGAATTCAGCTATGGTTTATTCAACTACAATTAATTAAACTAAGGGTTGATTCACCTACTGTTGATTTATCTGTGATCTTGTGTTTGATTTCTGGTGATTATGTATATGTCAGTGGCAGTAGGCAGAGCACATTGCTCGCAGAACAGATGGCCGATGGGGTCGGAAGGTTTTGGAGTGGCGACCGCGTACTGGAAGACGTAGCGTTGGAAGGCCTCCCACAAGATGGACCGATGACCTGGTCAAGGCCGTAGGAATACGTTGGATGCGAGAAGCACAACAGGTCGAAGTGGCGGTGCTTGGGGGAGGCCTATGTCTAGGAGTGGACGTCTTTTAGCTGAAATGATGAATGTCGATTGGGTGATTTGCTAATTCGAATTTTCGCGAAAACTCTTGGGGTTATTGCGAAAACACGGATAATGAGACAACGGTGAAAATATTTCTACGAGCAACTTAGAAGTAGCGCTTGCCGGTAACTGCCGCTATTGGCTCAGGATATAGATGAGTGGAAAAAGGAAAGGGTGGCCTTTGCCCTGCAGTGAAACATTTTGTCTAAACAGGCTGATTATGTATTAGATATATATAAACTGTTCGTGTGCCAAATATCATCCAAATCCGTTAAGCCATTTTTGCGTGTTTGATTAACAAACTTGCCGGCCTGACTTGACTGGCCTGTTAGTCTAGTGGTTAGTGACCCTGACTGCAAAGACTGAGGTCGTGGGTTCGATTCCCACCCAGGACAAATATTTGTGTGATGAGCACAATCATTTGTTCAGTGTCTGGGTGGAAATTATATATAACTAGCTGACCCAGCGAACTTCGTATCGCCTAAGATTCAAAATGTTGTAATAAACCTTCCAAGTTTGACAACCTGGTACGCGGTGGTGATCTGGTAAGCGTTTTCTAGCTGATACTCATATGTTTGGGTAGCTCCTACTCGGTTATGATAACCTGTTACTTCGAAGGCATAAAGCGTTTTCTGGCTGACACTGCTGTTTAATAAGCTCATACCAAGTTATGACCGCCTGGTACCTCGAAGGCAAAGTTTTTGTCATACCACGTTTTATAGTGAAATGTATTCTTGACGTTTTATGTCACATCACACGAGAACGCGGTCGAAGGGGATAAAAAGTATCCTTTGCCAAAAGCAAAAAAAAAAAAAAAAGTATCCTATGTCCTTCTCCTGGCTCTAAACTACCTCCCTGCCAATTTTCAGCTAAATCGGTTCAGCCGTTCTTGAGTTATAAGTGAAGTAACTAACACGACTTTCTTTTATATATATAGATATGTATGTATTTAGAAATATATAACTACATTTATCAGTTGTCTGGTTACCATAGTACAGGCTCTGCCTGGTTTGGGATCAGTTAACGTTGTGTTGGTTGTCCTAAGATATTTATTTATTTTTACTTGCAAACTTACAAATTTATAATATTAGAGGGATTGTGACTAAAGTTATTTAGATTGGAATACTGAAAGACAAACACAAGTCATAAAAAAGGAGATTTATTATTAGAAAAATTCGATTATAATTCGTCTATATCTATTATTATGTCCGTAAGAACTTAGAGTATAAGGCACTGTTATTGTACTATATTATGTATTCTTCACTGACTAGTTGCACTGGTTGAATTGTCTTTTATTGCCTTAATCATGATGACGCTGTTTTGTGGTCTGAGAGTCTGACGGATTCTGGTTGTGCGATTATGTCTCTGGTCAGCGGGCCATGTTTCCATCCTTCGGGGTACCCGAACTGTCGCACATCATCCCACCATTGCTGCTTGCCGTCAGCCCAGATGCAGTAGATTACGTTTGTGCCTACCAACACTGCGAAGCACACCCAGAAGGCCACCCGCCATTGCGCCAGAGTTGACTGAAACAAAACAAAAAGAACGACTTATTTTGATGCATGCTTCACATTTGTTTTACTGCTACGGTAACGGTCCAATGGGAACGGTCTCTTGTAGGTTCGAGCCTAGGAGGGTGCTTGGATTTGTGTAAAAAAATGTCAACAGCGCTGCTCTCTCAAAACGGTGATGGAAAACATCGTGAGGAAACCGGAATGTCCTAGAAACATAAATTCGAAGGATCACAGGATCCTTTAGTTATTCAACAACTACATACGAATACTGACTGTCGGTAGTTTTAAATAGTAGGTAGCTCATTTTTTTTACGTGCCTTCAAGCCATCATCGTCTCCTAGCCCTTTCCCAATGTTGAGGTCGCCTTCCGTTCGGATGCTGCTAAACATAAGTATTTTATATGGAGCGACTACCTATCTGATTTTCACAACCCAGTTACTGTGTAACATTATACCCATTGGTAAGACTGGTTGTCAGGCTTTCGGGCTACTCCTTTTTTTTTTTTTTTTTTTTTTTTGGATGGGAAATCATCAAATGACTTCTCCCGCTCTGGGCGGAGCGGGAGGGCATGTCAGACTTTTACTGACTAAAACCCACCCGTGTTCCTTCAGTTGCCCATGTGCCAGGGTCACGATATCTCTTTCGAACAATCACGCGACCCTGGCAGGCATCGGTCCTAGCAGACCCCTTCAGTGTTGCTGACATCTCTTTGAGGCGCGCGTGGAACACTACGCGCCGTCGACCCGAGCCTGGTCCTTACCGGGCGGCGAGCTACCCATTGATCGCCACCCGCAAGCTCGCGCCTACGGTGGCCGGGAGTCCGCAATCGACTCCCGGCGCCCGGGGCGTCTCCTCCTGCGGCGGCTAGGGACGTGAGGGCGCAGAGACTGCCATTCCCTCACGCGCCCCGCCTCCTCCTTCGCGAGCATTACTGCCTCGCAGAAGGAGGTGACGGCTTCCCATGCCCTCTCGCTCCGTACCATAGCTCGCACCAGGGCCGGACGCGAGAGGTCGCCGCCGCCGATCGCCTCCACGAGGACACGGCGGTGCTCCGCCCAGGCAGGGCACACTTCCACCGTATGCTCCACCGTGTCCTCTAGACGATCCTCACAATGGAAACTACCTATCTGATTTTCACAACCCAGTTACTGTGTAACATTATACCCATTGGTAAGACTGGTTGTCAGGCTTTCGGGCTACTCCTGACCCGTAGGAACTGTCAAAGATCCAATGAATGACAATCGGGACCAACGGCTTCACGTGCCTTCCAAGGAAAGGAGGGGTCTTAGATGTAAAGATGGTCACCTATTTTCGGACCAACCTGATCGATGGACCTGTGTGGATGCTATTACTTAGGCACAAGCTTGTCTTACGTGACCTACATATCTTCGAAAATCTTAACTTTATCTGGTTTTAAGCATTCCATAACATCATTTTCTTTATTTGATTTCATCCATCATTTTACTGGAACGAAAGGACCGTTTTAAGCACTGATATCAAAACATCCGACACCACCAATTCAGGATCGAAAATAGGTCAAGTTTAATTTGTTACAATAGCTTTTGTTTCTCAAAAGCATGGATTAACCAGAATACGTTGGTCTTTGTATACTGGGACCTTGTGTATGATTGATGAGCTTGTGTTTTGACATTGAAACATTAAGATAATTATCGGCCACTTCGCTATAGATATTTATTGTACACGAATGAAGAGGAAAATCAAAACAAAATATTATTTTTAAAGAAACGTAAAATTTTATGGGCTATAAAAATCGATCGATGGAATCAATAACTGTTTCATATTATTGTATTAGCATATTACGATAATAATTCGATAGCAGTAAACAATTATTTAATTGGGGCTTTTAAAAAGCTCTCCATTCGTATTATTTTATGCAGTCTAAGTTTATAAACTATTTTCAGTCCGTCAGAAAAATAATAAGTTTGAAAACGCATTATTAATCATTATAATTGTATTTTTCATAACTACGCGTTCTTTGATGTGCCCACATAAATCGGTTTGACGGATGCTGACGCTGATAGATTCTAATACATTCTTATCTTTACTAATAATAAAGTTGAATAGTTTGTTTTGAGGGTTCCGTGCTCGAAAGGGGGCCCTATTACTAAGCCTGTACGTCCGTCTGTCTCTTAGCGGGCTATAGCGGGTTATCTCATGATCCATAATAGGTAGACAGTGAAAATTTCAGAATGTGCATTTCTGTGGCTGCCATAACAACAAATTAAAACAAAGTTAAAAATTGAAGGTTTCCGCATTTTTTGCCCTGTGGTACGGAACCTTTTGTGTGCGAGTCCGACTCGCAGTTGGCCGATTTTTTGTTTGAATGCACGAACATCTGGAACTAACCCAACTAATCAAATTTAAAATTCTTTTTTGCGATTGATCGCTCTATTCTCAAGGAAGGCTATTTTACCTCACGCTAGAACCCTACTAATGTGGCGAGGTGTCAAAACATCAAGAGTTTTCATTGAACTCTAAAATACAAATATTAATATAATATACACATAAACCCTCCGATATAACCTACTTCAAAGTCCATTGTGTAGTTTAGAAGAACAACGTGGTTTGTACAGAAACGAAAAGAGAAATGGCGTTATAATATGAAAAAAATATAGAATTAATGTACCTATAACAACAGAATTAAATCAGAATTAATTAAATGACTGAAGTTGACAACTTGTACGGTCACCAAACGAAATAAACAACCAGGGTCTTCGGATACAGATGAAGTTTACAAAGAAACCGATGGATGTTTTATTGTTTCCCCGAGAGGTTGAGCAAAGGTGCACCTATCCCGTCAACTCCGAGCTGCTACTGAGAAATTTCAACTAGAAAAACCCAACAATACTTTGCATGACCTGGAAATCTAAACCAAGATCTAATGATCTAACCGTGGAGTTTCTTGCTGGCACTTCTCCATAGGAATCAACTATTTGGAACCGTGCACCTAGCTTCTGACGTTTCATAAGTGCCCATGTAGGTTTATGTGAATTAAAAATATATTGATTGATTGATTGTTAAAATGCTCAGTGCTTGCGATCAGTAGACCAACGACTAACCGACAAGAAATTAGTTTAATTAATATCAAACAAATACTACACTGATTAAATTTCACTTGAAAACATTCATCGGTTTCCTACAAAACTTCAACTATCTCTGGTAAGAATCTTTTTGGTGACTGTACATAGTATACAGCATGCAAACATGGTTGGTAACAAAGACATTTTTACATTAAGAGGAATACAATTAACATTGTCCCTCTAAACGCCTTAAAATTTTATGCGAAATCCAATCGTAAACCGAGCTAAACGAAGTTAAATCCATTCACTCGTGAGTTTTTACGAGGTAGAAAGCACTTAACCTAGATGAAGATTGTATGGAGACTTACATCAGGCGTCAGCAGGCCGATTAGGTACGGAGTGATGATGCCGGCGAAGGTTGATGTCGTATTAACTAGTGACGTCAGCGTTCCGGCGTAGTTGGGGGCCAAGTCCAGCGCGTTCACCTGAAAATTTAAGTTTTTTTTTATAAATGCTTGGAGCATTTTGGAGTGATTTTAATATTTTTGTTCTGTTTATTTGAAGAGATATTTATGTTTCATTGCGTGGTTTTTTACATTTATTTCTTTGTTTTTCACTGTGAAAATGATTTTAGTAAGTATTTGGTGGTCAATAAAAATCTTGAAATTATTCATTCATTTTTAATCGTTTACTCAGTGGCAGGGAAAGCATAGAAGCATTAAATTTTGCATTACAGTTCTTTATTTATCGACCCATCCGATAAATATACAACTGTGCTTTAAAATTTAGAATGATGGAAGAATTTTTGAAAATTATTCTCCTTGAAATTTCGTGATTTTTGCCGAGGGGAAATACCTTAAGGTCAACACATTTAGGGCTTGTCATCATCACCATCATCATTTCAGCCGAAAGACGTCCACTGCTGGACTTAGGCCTCCCCCAATTTGGGGGGCTTTGCCATAATCGCCACGCTTGGCAGGCGGGTTGGCGATCGCAGTATGTTGGTAAAATTCATAGAGAACGCTGTTGCCCATTCTCTAAGGCTCCAAGGCTTCTAGGGCTTGTGTATAAATATAAATGTAAAACACTGAAAAGCAAAAGCTAGAAATGTTATAAGTAACCTGTCACCCTTTGAACTATTGGCATTTTTTTTTGGATGGGAAATCAACAAATGACTTCTCCCGCTCTGGGCGGAGTGGGAGGGCCTGTCAGACTTTTACTGACTAAAACCCACCCGTGTTCCTTCAGTTGCCCATGTGCCAGGGTCACGGTATCTCTTTCGAACAATCTCGCGACTCTGGCTGAAAACTATTGCCATGAACTTAAATTATCTACTCCTATAACGAGGAGTATTAATACATTCAATCTGATTGGCGTGTTCGAAATATTTTTATAAGTCAACACTCCACTTTTTGTACTAATTTCCAAAATCATCTATTACCTACAAACCGACCAAAAATATCACTGCTATTAGGTTTAGATTAATGCACTGAATTCATGGTATAAGTTAACTTAGTCGTGATGGCGTAATAATGTCGTGGCGGTATTTTATCGCGGTATTTTATATACCTACATAGATTTTCAACTGTCGTTGAGCCGAACGTTGAGAATCTAACAGAGACAACCCAACGCGTGGAAAAAAAACACATTGTTGTATTTTCAACTCTAGACGCCTAGCAGAGTATTGAAAATCCAGTGCGCGATAAAATACCGCTGCGATATATTTACGTCCTTTCGAACGTGGCCTTATTGCGTCACCGCCCGTTGTGCCCTGTAGGCGTATTTATTCTCCTCAGTCCTCAAATAAAGTAAATGAAAAATCTATTCCTTCATATTTTACCCATGAGAACGTTGCGTTGCTAAATATTTACGCTCTCAAACAACAATACGATCCCCGAAAGAATCACGAAGCCCGTTTTCGTAAACAACACAATGTAAACAAAGGAACATAACTTATTGTCTCATTCAGCAGCAATACAGCGCCGAAAGTGCAGTTATACGGCTCTGTGAAAACCACAAAAACCTTTCTGAGGGTCTAAGTATTATTACTCCTGATAAGAAACACTCTTGGGAGTAAAGTAATACGAAGATAGCTGGATTAAGGAAAATTCACAAAAAAAAACTTTATCCTAAAAAGGTCTATTTTTAAGTAAGATCCAGGATTTTGAACTCATCATAAATTGAAACTTGGTTCATTATGGAGGTGTTATTGTTTTGATATTACAAGGGTTAAGTAGAATTTTTATTAAAAAAAAAACAATAATTTATTATGTTTTTTTTTTTCACGTTTTTATTCACCTCACAACATGCGATTATTATATTTGTAAAAGAACGAATTTAATTACTTAAAATATAAGGTTTGGCGGGTATTTCGTCTGGCCTAAAAGCGAATAATTAATTAGTCCTAAAAACGGCGCCGTTATTTTTAACGTGCTACAGAGGCTTTAAAAGTTATTGTTAAAATTATATGATGAAAATGAAAACAAAGGGATGTGCACCCTAATTACGTAACACACTATTAATCGGAATCCCAATCATTTTGAAGGTTATTAGTTAGGATTTTAGTCAGTAAAAGTCTGTCACGCCCTCCCCGCTCGGCCCAAGAGCGGGAAACGTCATTTGATGATATCCAACCCCAAAAAAAAAGTATGTACAGAAATGTTATCTGATCCATTTCTTGCCAATTCATAGTACTTTTTACAGTGGAACCAGAAATTCTAATTCTCCTATAAGATGATTTGTCAGTAGGGGTAAATTGGTATAACCTTAACTTCCATTAACGATGTTATTGAAACATTAATGTTTGGGAAAAGTAGCGAGATATAAACTTAGTTATAATGTTAAAGTTAGTTAGAGATGTGGGATATTAAGTTAACCATCTAAATGCAAACAAAATGAGTCGATATAGTGAGTGATGCATAAAATTTACCTGAATAGGTTTTGTTTACGCTTTTACTATATACTTTTGGAATAAACTATAGATAAGTAGGTACCTTCATGCCGCTGTAAAAGCCTCCCATTAGAGCCATTGAGAGAACGAAGTACACCATCGCAGCAGTCCTATCACAACCGGCGTAGGATGCCAAGATGATACAGATGGCGGGACCAGAGGCAGCTGAAATTTAAATGTGATGACGGATTAGTTTTAAAACTAAATTCCTTACATAGAGCCGATTTATGTGACCAGCACACGTAGCATACCGCAGCGCGTAGCGTTTATTTTTAAGTCGTTTGTGGTACGAGTTCCAACCCACCATCTACAGACCTGCTTGAGAGAGGACTTTTGGCCGAAAGGTGTCTTATATCGTCGTTTCCGAGGACGACACCACGCAGCGGAACACGACGCCGTCATCATTACGTGTTTAGTGATAGTTTAAGTTTTGTTTTTATAAAATATGTATTAGTTTATAGTTATTGTTTTATATTATTTGTTTACTGTGTTTTTATGGGCCTAAGTTGCCTGAAATAAAGGATTGTATTGTATTGTATTGTATAGAAAGAACTTTGTCTATTTTTCGTAGAATAAAGATAGAATTGTCATGGTACGCCAGCATAAAACGGTACAAATCTTTCTACAGTCTTTAATTCTGTCTTCAATCTTTCTACAATCTGTAATTTTGTCTATTCTTCCGTCGACAAAACCCCTTTCTACGGTGATCATGCTACGCATGCAGCTGAGATTTTGACATATAATTATGGACAATAATGGTTGTTGCCACTATTCCTGCCATGAATTCCTACCGATAGGTGAAGCGTGAATTTTTTTCACTGTTTCTTTTAATGCTGGTTGGAATAATTACATTTATAATATCGTTATTCCAAAAGAAGCTGTTTTTTTTTGTACCTTTTTATAGCACTGTATTAATTGATTGTACACATAATAAGTGTGTGAGTAACGGTAAGGAGGTATAATTTACAAAAAAAATAATCACATAATTAGGTACTACCAGAAGCAGTAACGGAAAGAAAATTCTCAATATTCCTAACCGGTTGAATGTACCAAGTGACTTTTGTCATTTTTTCGTATTCTTCGTATTTTATATTGTATTTCTCTACAATGCTTATGAATCGAACCCAGTGGGGTAAGTCAACCAGCGCCAGTTATGAACAAGCGTGACGTTAGATTCCCGTTGTTATATTGATGATTTGTTAAAACGCTCAATACGGAAAAGGGACAAAAGTCAGTTGTAATACTTTGGCGGCTAATGGTAAGAATTCATGGTAGAAATAGCGCGAACAACCTACAGTATTTTTCTTGGAAACTACTATTTTTTTTGGTGTAGTTACTAGGTCTGGTTGGTACCTAATTTCTGATAGGTACTCCAGCCGCATCATCTTCGTTATCATCGTCATTTTAGCTGAAAGACGTCCATGGCTAAACATAGGTATCCTCCAAGGTTCGCCACTTCGACCGGTTCCTCACAAAACCTTCATTAAGGCAAAGAACAGTATAAAGCTACATACCGATAGTTGTGTGAATAATTCTTCCAGTCTTGATGGTATGCCAGCCTTTCTTGATACAAATATCGCAGACCAATCCGAAGAGGAAGGAGGACACCCACATGGCGATATAGGGCAAGGCAGTGAGCGTGCCAGTGGTAGCAATGTTGAACTTCAGAACATCGTGGGAATATTTAGGAAGATCCGTCACCATTGTGTAGTATCCCCAGTCGTGGCCCACCTAGAAGTAGAAAAGCAAACTTGATCAATGAAAAATATTGAAAATTAGAAAAGGCTTCAATTTTTATTATGCTTTCTACAATTAGAAACAATACATTGGTATTACTAAGACAAAGACCCAAATCAAAAGTAATTTATTCAAACTAGGCTGAGAGTCAGCTCTTTTTGAACGTCAAAATTACAAAAGGTTGTACTCCAAAACGCCCGCCCTCACTACTACCTAGTGCTTTAGCTGGAAAGAGGAAAAGGCGCAACAAACTCCCCTTTATTTTATGAATGTTGATTGATAAGGTTAATTAAATGATCAGACAGTCAGTAAATACACCAGCTTCCACAAAATCAATCCAATATATTCAATTAACTCAATTCTGATAGAATGTGGAAGTTGCTGAATCCATCGTTTGTTATGTTTGAAAAATTCATCCACAATCTTGTTAAATTGTTGTAAAATGAATAGAATTGGGATTGTGTGTCACGGAATTACTTGCTTTGTTTTTTTTTTTTTTATAAGTCACGTAGATCATCGTGTAAATATCACTATTTTAATATGTACTTGGATAAAAATCTCGCGCATATAGCTATAACCTCTATACATCTCTTATATAACGTAGTAATTGTAATTGGAGTGCCAATATTAATGATCCCCCAAATTACGCAGTCGTATACAACTCGATCAATAACGCCTTGGCAACGCATTGACAGCTCAACAGAGCTCAACACGCTTACACGCTCCCAAGAAGCGTAATATTTCATCTAAATATTCCATCAAATTAAGATGCTCATCATTAATTCATTTAATTTTCTCTCCACATAAATGCTTATCTCGCATTCGCTCTTTGAACCCAGAGGTATATTCATATTGTTGTAACTATGCATATTTGTAGGCCAGTAAAGTTGTTTATAGGGAAATAAGAGTGGGAAATGTGATATGTAATTCAAAGGTATTACTAAAGAACTGATGAATGAATTTTGTGAAAGATTACATGGCTGGAATTGCAGGAAAGATTTGTGAAAGCATAAGAATTCTGCGATAATATTTATTGCGATGACGTCAGAGACTTCGTTGCAGACTACGTTCGCGTGAAATCTTGGCCCCCGACCCATCTCATTGTATCCCATTCGTTTACACTTACCGTTCTTTCCGACTTTTGTCATTTTTCTCGGCTCTTAAGAGCCGTAGCGTGACATTTAATATCCTTTCTAGAAAATTGGGCTATTTGACTAGCAGTTCTAGAGATTACTTCATACAGACAAGCTCACAAATTTACAAACTTTACTCCTTTATAATTAGTGTAGAGCCTTTTTGCACTTGCAAATAAACTCAGAAGAATTATCAAATGTATCAGAAATTATAAGGCAGTCACGCGCGACGTTGAGCCTTCAAACCCATTGTGAAAAATTACAGAATGCGATACGCATGCAAATTAGTTGTTTGCATTTAGGTAGTTCTATAAAAAATCAGAATTCAGTGACGGTTTCTAACCCAATGTGTTCTTTCATCTGTTGTATATCATGCTGTTGTACTTTCATCTGTTTCATCTGTTCATAGAATTTTGCGTTGTAGCAATATCTGATCATAATTCATAAGTCATCTAAGGGCTTGTGGCTAAGTAATAACAGCCGCACGGGTTGATCGTACAGGTTAAGCTACGCTTGCCGCGGCTCGTCGGTAGATGGGTGACCATCTTTACATATCAAGACCCTTCCGTGCCTCGGAAAGCACGTTAAGCTATTGGTTCTGGCTGTCTTTTCATAGTTCTTAAACAGTCGTTACGGGTCGTCAGAAGCTTGAAAGTCTGACAACCACTCTTACCAAGGGGTATCGTATTACCCAGAAACTGGGTTGTGGAGGTCAGATAGGCGGTCGCTCCATGTAAAATACTGGTACTCAGCTGAATCCGGGTAGACTGGAAGCCAACCCCAACATAGTTGGGAAAAGGCTAGGCAAATGATGGATTCAGAAGTCATTTAAGTGGATGTAAACACTGACGTATTAAAATCGCGGTGGATTTTTTTCGAGTACTGGATCTTCAATGCACCGCTTAGTTCCGTGACTTAAAAATCGAACACGCATCCAAAATACGACACACTGTTCGATTTTAAACTCTTTACGCTAAGCAGTGTGCAAAAAAACCCAATGTGATTTTAATACGTCCATTGTTGGGACTTAAGCCTAAGTACGTAAAAAGACATCTGACACTATTTCCCTAAGCACATAAACTATTTGTTCCGTTTGCTCCATTAGTTGCCCGGCCCCGCTCGTTAAGCTAACCATAAGGGAAAAGTCACAACAACATTTTACGAGTACTTTGCGTTTACTTCCATACATTCTAAAAGGTTGCTATATTTTATTTAACATACCGAGCACTTTACAGTGAAACGGTTCCCAAGTTCCAAAGTAAACGACGCCATTTTGTGTTCCCGTTGATAGTTTCAGTAATGCGTATCGAAGGAATTGCAATATTTGCTTCCCAAGGCATTCCGATACCCAATAAGTGTCGGAAAAGGATTTACTAAAAACTGTGAATGTACTCCTAAGGCCGAAGGCACACAGGCATGACTTTTGTTTTGGCTCCACGCTTTGTGAGTAGCGTTGCTCGAACAAAGTGACTTTTTATTAAGCATGCAATTCATCACGCCATTAAACGTCAGTGTGCGCTAGAGTATGACACCTAAGTATCTGATAAAAGTGTAAACAAACCCTTTTTAACCGACTTCAAAAAAGGAGGAGGTTATCAATTCGACTGTTTTTTTTATGTTTATTACCTCATAACTTTTGACTGGGTGAACGGATTTTAAATTTTTTTTTTTATTTGAAAGCTGGTGCTTCTCGAATGGTCCCATTTTAATTTGGTTCCATTCGAACAATGGAATCCATGTGAAAACCATAATCTACCATAACTAAAAAGTTAAAAATAAAAACTTTTTACAAAAAAATAACAACCGACTTCCTTAAAAAAAAACACTACAAAGTCAAACATAACCCGATAGCAAAAAAACCTTAAATGCAGATCCTAAGACACCGAATTCCGAAATTAAAGTAATTTTTGACTTGTAGTGTTTTTTTTAAGAAGGTGGGTTGTTATTTTTCATGTTAAAATATTACGCAGTCACTCACAAAATAGAATTAGTAACGCGATCATCGATATTTAGAAGGTTTAAACTTGACATTCACCATTTTCTCGGAAAATTACTGTTTTAATACCATTATTAAATTGTAATAAAAAATCATTTAAGAATATTAAGATTATAAAATTAACCTCAATCGTCAAATCAAAAACTTCATGAGAGTGATTTCAAATAAGGGTTTCAATTAATCAATTTAAATCACTCAATTTGTAATCAGAACGCCAAAGTGGCATCCATAGCTACATTATGATAAAAACAAAGTTTACATATTCGTCAAATATTAATTTTGGAACATGCCATAGAACACAGTCTTGCTCTAAGCAGCAAGCGAAGTTCCTACTAGTGTGGCTTCGACCTAAGAGACTGTATTCACGGGTGACCGCCTCGCGTCGATTCTGTTGTTGCACGATAGCTGACTAATCTACATGACAGAGCTGTTCTGGAGTCAGACGTCACCATGGCGTATCGTTAACGATTCTCGGATGCCGTCTGCGACGAATGAAATTTCCTTCGAGAGGCCCCTACTGAATTGTCACTTGTAGTCTTATTAACTGATAGGTACTTACCATATCGTTGTACTAAAATACCCTCCTTTTGACATTAATTCGTAAAAGTACCAATTGGGTATTAAGTGTATTTAGACACAGCGCGTCTCCTGGAGACTTGTTGAGCTGTTTTATTCAAAATCAAAAGTCTTTAATTCAAATTAGGTTAAGAACTTTTAAATTACATAAGATAGTCCCCCAAAACGCCCGTCCTTCGCCTCTTCCTAGTGCTTTAGCCTGGAACAAGAAGTGGCGTAACAAATCTTCAGCAACACTAATGCCTGTTTAGTTAGATAAACTTGATTCAATACGATAGTAGGTAGGCTAAGTCATTATTATTACGAGACAGAGCTTATTGCAGAAACGTATTTCTTTCAAATATTTCTAAGTCATACGTTTTTTCTTAATTTGATTGTGTAATTATCCCATATTTTGTTTATGGGCTGGTAACGTTACATTATTTTGCATGTGTTCTGCATTCGATGTGGTCTATAAATTTTGTTTGAAGATACAAGAGTCAAATTTATGTGTCAGGTTGTAATCACAATAATGCATGTCTCAATAATGAGAATAATACCTATAAAGATTTTATAGTTCTAGCCAGTAAATGGTTAGGATTAACATAAAACTAATGTAGGATGATGATGTCACCTGAGACAATTCCATACAGCTGCTGTGGTTCAGCTCCAATGAATTTGATATTTAACAAGTTTCTGAGACCGTTTTCCTTCTTTATGTTCTACAAGAACAGTTACTTGAAGATTCACAGACCGCACTTTCAGTTTATTAAGTACAGTACCTGGATACCCGAGCTCTGCACGGTTTTTTTTTTTTGGTGAAAAGACATTTTCTAAAAATGAATCCTAGCTAGATCGATTTATCGCCCCCGAAACCCCTGTATACTAAATTTCAAGAAAATCGTTGGAGCCGTTTCCGAGATTCAGATTATATATATAATATATATACAAGAATTACTCGTTTAAAGGTATAAGATAAGCATTGCTACCGTATGTGAACATTATCCGTATAGCATTGTGTTCATTTTGAATCGAACTGCTTATTTACATTCGCTTAGAAAAATGTGAACATTATTTTAATTTTAATAGGGTTCATATTTGTATAAAAACCTTATTTTAAGTAAAATATAAGTCGAAGTGCGATTCGTGAATGTTGCCTTTAGTTTTTCATGAGCAAGATAACTTAACAGAGCAATCAAAAGGTTTAATCACGAGTGACTTTTTATTAAAACTAACAAATTAAAGGAAAAGTTGAATAAAAGTTCAAAATTCCACACCAAAATACTACAGTATTTTCACTCCAGCACCGCCGTCCACAATCATTCGATACCTACGCTTCCGTCCCGAATCGGACATCAATATCAATGTTATCGAAGAAGTCCTCAAAACGGTAACGTTCGAAATTTTAATTTTGAATACTTTCAGTTGTCAAATTTCGAAGTGGCGAAATTATATTATTATATTAATCGACAGGCCTGTTGGTCTAGTGGTTAGTGACCCTGACTGCTAAGCCGGAGTTCGTGGGTTCGATTCCCACCCAGGACAAATGTTTGTGTGATGAGCACGATCATTTGTTCTGTGTCTGGGTGTAATTTATCTATAATATGTATGTATTTAGAAATATATAAGTATGTTTATCAGTTGTCTAGTACCCATAACACAAGCTCTGCTTAGCTTGGGACTAGATGGCGTTGTGTGATAGTTGTGGAATATTATTATTATATTATTATTATTAATCACAATTCGGAAATATGGTCAGTTTAAATGAAACCAACGACCGCAACAGCTATTTATTTCAACAGCTATTTTCCTTCGCGAAAACATGAAATTTTTTAATCCGAAGCCTGTCGAATGGTTGTGAATGAGCTCTGCTGTTTAATCTATTCGTCCCTGTGGTTTTGTTTGTTAAATCACGAGGTTTCAAAAGGTCAGTCGGGTAGACCCTATACTATAAATAAGTATGGCAGCCTTGTGGTCAGCGGACCAAACGAAGTTACATTAGTAATTACTTTTGTATTGTACCTATGAGTGTGTGTATTTCCGACATGAGGACCAACAATGTGGTTTTATTGTTTGGTAAAATTAAATCCTTCCTGTCATCAGTTTTACCAGGGCAAATTTTTGCATTATAGACGCTTATGGCTTCAATAGGCCCATAAGCGTGAATAATGCAAGTCATGGAAAAATACGTTAGCACGAAAAAAAACTGAGGTCAGTGGTGGCCCAGTGGAAATGGCTGCTGTAGTGTATCTATTCCATAGATATGTTAACACTCTCTCATGCACACAAGCGGAGCTGTTGTCACTAATGTCATCTGTCAGTCAGTAGCAATGGCGGGAAACAGAGACGGAAAAGCAGGTCTGCACGGTCGCGCTTGATGTGGTGATAAGCCAGTGAAGAGATATTATTCAACTGAAATACGGAATCAACAGGATTCTACAACTACGATTTATGAGGCTTTTGTTGGCCGAAGGTTTGAACCCTGACAGGCATCTCACAGAGAGGACGCCTGTTTCCCAGGAATGGGAAAATTTTAGGCTGCTTATGTTCTGCTTACGTTCCGTGCGTTGCCGGACATTAAGAATAACACCAGGCGCTAAGCGCCTTACTAGAGAATGGGCGGCAGCGTCCTCTATGCATTTAACTATCATACTGCAATCGCCAACCTGCCTGCCAAGCGTGGCGATTATGGCAAAACCTTTGGGTGACGCTTGTGTCCAACAGTGGACGTCTTATGGCTGAAATAATGATGATGATGACGTTCTACAGAAACTATAAGTAGGTAGGTTTGATTTTCTTCAATAAGGAAATAGAGCAAATAAAATAAAGCTAAGCAACTTAGGAATAATTTTGCGGACAGTTGTTTTTTTATTTTGCAAAATAAACATTTTTCAACTATTCATTAACACTAGGAATGTTAATTTTGTTAATTAAATACGACTGAAACTGCCCATTTGCACAGGGGTATTCAATAACATTTATTGCGTTTACCTATTTACTTTTATGGAGGAAAAGTGTGTTACGTGATCGGGGAGCTGTGGCACTCTTACCCAAAATCCAAACCTAAAGCACTGTATAGATATGCCCAAAGCGAAAGCTGCGTGATTATAAACGACGCGATTTTTTGTATCGTTGATTGTGCAATATGTCATATTCATATAAAGAGCGTGATTTTAGATTTTGGTTAGGCTATTGATGTAGGTGGCTTCGCGGATGAGGACTTGCTCTTGTTCCCGCCATTAGTGGCACATAACTGCAATATTTCTCCGTGGTAGCGAAATAGAGAAAAATGGTGTAGATGGCTTAAATCACGATGATGCTTAGAGAATGGCCGTTTCTGGATAGCAGTGGACCTAATTTCGCCGGAACTATGATGAGCTTTAAAAAGTCAAGTTATTAATAAATATGAGCTTATTGCGAGATGGAAATAATGTAAAAGAAATTGTACTCAAATCAAATCAAAACTCATTTATTTAAACTAGTCTGAGAGTCAGCACTTTTTGAACGTCAAAACTAACGTCTAACTTATCTGCTGGACTAATGTAAATGGAACGTATCCTTAGATGACAAAATGGGGTAAGTTTCTTTTATTACATAATATTTAAATATTCTTACAGAAATGTGAAGAAAATTAACTGTTAAGCAAACTGACACCCAACGTCAACTGTCCATGTTATAGCCATTTCATATAACAGCTGTCAAAGGATGACAGTTGTATGGACAATTTAAGTTAGTAATCAGTTTGGTTAAGAAACAATTTCTCTGACTTTACAACAAACTTATAACAAGGCTAAGCCAACATCCGAAGCAGTATATTAAGATCAATAGCATCATTTAGTAAACAACGTTCATGTACGACCTTCAACAACCCGTGGGCGCTAAAAGCAATATTAAGTAGGTACATTCAGAAGGTTAACCCATTATTGTAGAAGTAAAAAAAAATGTCAGCTTGTTGTGGTGGCCAAGAATGGCTTCAAACGCAGAGTATAGTTATCTGGGTATGGTTTATTAAATCGAGCAGTATCAGACGAGAGACAAGACGTGCAGAAAATATAAAACAGGGGGATTACCTACCTTTTTTCGAAGCGTTTCATCTTATTTTTAAATCCTCTGAATTTCGCTCTGATACTGAAAATTCCGCGATACGGCCAAGCCACACATTTTGACCAAGATATCCGGTTTGTAGAGTTTTAAGCCTTATAAAGATAGGGTTTTTTTCTTGTGGGTGGGAAATCATCAAATGATGTCTCCCACTCTTGGGTAGAGCGGGAGGGCGTATCAGACTTTTACTGACTAAAACCCACCCAAGTTCTTTCAGTTGCCCATGTGCCACGACCACGGTGTCTCTTTCGAACAAATCTCGCGACCCTGGCAGGCATCGGTCCTAACAGAACTCTTCAGTGCTGCTGACATCTCTTTGAGGCGCACGTGGAACACTACGCGCCGTTGACACGGGCCTGGTCCTTACCGGGCGGTGAGCTACCCATTGCTCGCCGCCCGCAAGCTCGCGCCTACAGTGGCCGGGAGTCCGCTATCGACTCCCGACACAGACTGCCACTCCCTCAAGCGCCCCGCCTCCTCCTTCGTGAGCATTACTGCTTCGCAGAAGGAGGTGACGGCTAAAGATAGGGGCTTTTTTTTTTTTTTTTCTGGATGGGAAATCATCAAGTAACTTCTCCCGCTCTGGGCGGAGTGGGAGGGTGTGTCAGACTTTTACTGACTAAAACCCACCCGTGTTCCTTCAGTTGCCCATGTGCCAGGGTCACGGTATCTCTTTTGAACAATCTCGCGACCCTGACAGAAAGATAGGGGCTTGGATCTACATTAGATCTGATACCTTTTAACAGTATTTGAAATATTTTTGGTGGGATTTTGTGCAAAATCGGCCCTGTTTAGGTTTTGATTAGGAATACTGAGGTAACATTCAGAGGCTCCATTTGTGGTATATTACTAGAAAATGGTAACACGGTTAATTTGTAGTTTTGTATGGAAAGTGTTTTTAGTTTTGTATTGACGCCGGCACTCGCAACAACCAGATCTTCATGCTCTGTGGACTGGACTTTCTGCATTATTTTCTGTTATGGTCGCTATTAGGTGTTTCTGTTTTATAATTCAGTCAAGGTCTCGCTTATGACTGAGCGATTAAACAATATCTCATTACGTGAGCCAACTTATGCATGTTTTTAAATTACTGTTATGAAATTATTCTTGCCGAGATACATAAAGTCACGCCGTCTTCTTTTGGAGGTAGGGAGAAAGTACAGAACGCCACGTGGTGGTTACGAGATCCTTACATACTATTTGGCTTCGTTGCCAATCATACTTTAGAGGCCCTAGTGTGAGTTTCTTTTAACCATCTTGATCTAACGCGCTCCGATTGGTCCTGCACCAAAACAGAGCGAATCTGAGCGACGAACGCGCTCGATGTGTTAAGTCTAGATGGTTTAGAGAAACTCATACTAGGGCCTCGAGGCTCGAAGCTGCAGTTCCAGCTTAAGCGTCAAGTATTATGACATGTGACAAACTAGTTGCGGTTTGTTATCGCTTTTAACATAATTGTGGCGGGGCTGGTGGTTGGACTAAGTGCGCGCGTTCGACATTGTTTTGATGCTAATTTTAAATTATTGTTGCCTCAATGGGTTTAGTGTCGGAAGATAAAATATAATTGCCACGATTTATTAGCTCGTGGTTAAAATCTGTTGATAATACAATACATAAAACTGCCTCACAAATATATTA
This sequence comes from Aporophyla nigra, assembly GCA_947507805.1. NCBI lineage: Eukaryota > Metazoa > Arthropoda > Insecta > Lepidoptera > Noctuidae > Aporophyla > Aporophyla nigra. Next base: position 10,609,457 of record OX382297.1, on the reverse strand, counting down.
ATATTTTTTTAATTAAACCTTTGTCTGCTTTGTAAAAAGGTTGCCAGTGTTTTTAAATAACATAATAACGCATAAAAAAAACAAATATAATAATTGTATACCGATACACAATTCCTGGATTTTATTGTTTGTTAGTTTAGAGAATCGTGTGCAAAATTTTATTTCTAAAAATTGAAAACAAAAGAATAATTCTCTGAAAGACTTATCAAAATAAAAAATAACACACAGTAAACAGATAAGACCCACAACACCGTTATTAGTTATATTATGATAACAATATTTTTCCACCATACATCTAGAATGAAAGATAAAGACGTGGAAAAATACTTTCAACTTAGTGAATAAAAATTATCAGACTGTTTCTTAACTGAAAATTTTAAGGTGAAAACTTGTCAAAATCATTGGAAAACTATGCAAAACAATCTGGGAGCTTGTAACTTAATAGTTACCGCACGAGTTGATCGACATGGTTAAGCTACGCTTGCCGCGGTAGGTCCGTGGATGGGTGAACATCTTAACATTCAAAGACACCACCCTGCCTCGGACAGCACACTTAGCCTGGTAGTTATTTGTGGTTCTTTGACAGTCGTTACGGGTCATTAAAAGCCCTACAATCTGACAACCAATCTTACCAAAAGGTAGCGCAGTACCCAGTAACTGGATTGTGGAGGTCAAGGGTGAAAGTACCGGTATTGAGCTACATCCCAACATAATTGTGACAAAGCTATACAGATGATGAGTTATAAGTACTATTACATTTCTATCAGGGTATACTTACAGCAGCCCAAACAAGCGCCCACACCGGTGCTGACCGCAGTAATGCTTTCCAGGGCACCGGGTCTTTATTGTTGATGCTGTCAGAAGTCGTCACATTGTTGTTTAAGTACGTGAGCTCTTTCTTAGATATGTACGGGTGGCTGTTCGGTGTGCTGTAGCACAATAGACTCTGAAAAAGAGAAAAAAAAATACATTATAGGGACTTATTTATGTTACTCCACAAAACGTGAAAGAAACATTATCTTCCTACTCCAATTTTCGGAACCCTTCATTATCCGTGGTCAGACACGCACTTTACCTGTTTTCGCTACGTCTATATATAAAAAATACGGTGAGAAAAATAGTGCCTAATTTAATGTCTTCTCTCTCTTGATAGTCACGATCACATAGTCGAAGTAACATCACGGCGGGATTTTTTTGCGCACTGAATATGCATCGCACTGAGTAACGCCAAGCGTTAGAAGCACTCTGTTGAATTTTCAATGCTCGGTTCAACTGCGAGAGTTGAAAATCCAGTGCGCTTATTTAATCCCGCTGCCGATTTTTTACGTGGGAACTATCGTTCAGAACTAACAACATAAGGACTTCTCTGGCTGTATTTGGAAAAGTTCTTATGACTTGTATATTAACCCGCATTTTAGGTTAGTATCCAAGTCATAACACATAATAATATAGCAAAATATCCGAACGATTAAATATAAGGAATAAAACCACAGCACACAAATCTAAACGAGCAATAAACGTACATTTCAACCCAGCATCAGTCAACACCAGTCACTCAACACTAATCCATATTATTATCCCACAAGTGGTAATAAAATTGCCGTAAAGCCGTCCATCAATTTACGCTCGTAGAAAAGCACACGGCAATTTGCCGTTATCGGTACCGATTTCGTGCCCACTAATTTTATTCACGGCTTTCGTAGCAGTATTTTTTGGAAAAGCCTCTTTTATTTTATAAATTGGGTTTGCCATTTCTCGGACTATGATTAATGTGCTTTTTAACGCGGTTTGTTTAGGCTCATTTTGGTAATTGGTTGTTTTGTAATACTGCTGATACGATCACCCTTCTTTTGTTACAGGGAAGTAAACTGCGCCCAAATATTGTCACAATACCTTCACCGTTATTTTGAAGATGTTTCTTTCTCTGATACATATTTTTACTAGCAAACTGCTTTTGATTCGCACGGATTTTACCACTTGATTAATTTAAACATTTCTTCAGTTTCAGTTGAATATAAATGCATGATAAAGCTTTCGGGATAAATGCACCTAATCTAAAAGTTTGGTGAAAATCGCATCAAAATCAGTTGAGTTTTTTTTTTTTCAAATTTTCTTGTCAACGATTTTTGATATAATTGAACAAATAATGGCAAACGTTCTCTATTACTTGTAGCTTGCGTATAGTTTTCCCGTGAACAGTAATTTTTACCCATGTCAAGCAATTCAGTTTAGTCATATAAAATTCTTTTGCCAATTTATTTTGAACTAGCTTCCGCCAGCGGCTTCGCCCGCGTGAAATTTCAACCCCCCAATTCAGCTTCTTAGGGATGGAATTTCAAAAAACCCTTTCTTAGTGGATACCTAATCTTCATAAAGAATACACCCTCCAAATTTCATGTCTCTAAGACCAGCGGTTTAGGCTGTGCGTTGATATATCAGTCAGTCAGTCACTCAGGACTTTGAATTTTATATATATAGATGGGCGCAGCATCTTTTATTTTTCCATACTCTTCTAGTGGTCCGCGTCTCAGAAGTCAACTCCTTTCTAACCAGATCACCTTTTACACCATTCACTCCTCGTTTCCTATGTTTTACCCTACTATAATAACCATCCACATGCGTACTCAAAACCTTCTTCACGATTTTTCCCATAATAACCGATTTCCACACTACTTTGCAGGCTCTGTTGGCATTTTCAGACTTTCTCGTATTCTATACATTCTCGTAACACCGTATTCGCTGTTATGAAGCGAAAATGTACTTACCCATAGCGCGAACCACAAGATTCCGAATCCTCCAAAGAAGTAGAAGACCATAGCCCAGTCTCTTCCATCAGCCAGCAATATTCCTGACATGAAGGACCCGAAGATGTTGCCGATCTGAGCTCCTCCAAACACGAGCGCACCTTGGAATGACCGTTCATGAGGTGGGACCCATCTCGCCAACATTATCATGAGAGCAGGCATCGTAGGACCCTGTCGAAGAAATATATTTTTATAAGGTTTATAATGAAGGAAACAGAAAACATTTATTTTTGAATTTTTTCCCTTTTTCGAAAACATTACAAGTCATACTTTATTCATTATTCATAGAAATTTTAATTCTTTGTATATCCATACGATATAATGTCACAGTTGTATTATACAATTATTTTTAGCCAATTCTTAAATTCATATTCTCGATACTGCACGTAAAAAGCACAATTACTCGTACTACACTGGTTCAAGTGGTAGCTTTCACAAAAACATGCAAAATTCTAGCTTCAGTTGGAATTTTCCGTCTAAAACCACTATAATTTATTTTTTCCCTGTTTCATCTCTTTGTCCAAAGGTTTCTGTTATCCAAAGCCAGCACCGTATTAGTTTACCTGCCTTCTAAAGACTAAAAAATCCTTCTTTGTACGCAGATACAGCTCGTGACCGACATGCTCTTGTTTTCCCTTTGAAATTCAATTCATTCCATGAAAGACAAAGAAAAGAGGGCAGGCAAATGTTTAATTAAAGCTAGAAAAGTCGACCAGTGCTGAACACACAGAACTTAGTTCTATTTCAGTGAACTATTATTGCATTCAGTGTTTAATATATATTATGTATAATGGCTCTTTATCTCCTTTGAACTGTTAGTTCTAAAAGGCATTAATATTCATTTGACCAAATGGAACAGTTTTTTGTATAATTTCCATAGGAAAATAGTAAGTAGGTTCCATCCAACATTTGAGATAGTACCAACGGTTTTCTAAAACACAGTTGCCACTTTTCATCAGCATCATCAGCAACTGCTGGGACATAGGCCTCCTCTCGGTGAGAGGGAATGGGTCATAATCCACCACGCAGGCCCAGTGCGGGTTGGTAGATGTCACATGTTTCGTCCCGATGTTGCCACTTTTCCAGCACCCTAATTGCGTAACACACCGTCAATTTGAATATGAATCATTTTGAAGGATATTGCTAATCTATTGCTTCGTGTGTTCAAGAAACTAAATAACGCAATGAATAATGTCGAACTGTCAAAATGAAAATTCCTCTTGTTAGTGTGTTACGCAATTAAACCGCAGGTTAACTTATCTACAGGGAAAGTTACAGTATCATAGTTAGGATCTTATTAAAAATCTTATTAAATAAGAAATATAACTGAAGCTTACATATTATTCATGATTATGTTATTGTAACATAATATATCTATATTATACCAATGACTCATAGATATATGATAGTGTAATAATATCCCCACACTTAGCTATTATACGGCTACAAATCGTACGAAGATAAAAATCTTACTTTGAAATTGGCGTTTGACTATTGATTGCCGAAGTTTAAGCAATAGGCGCTCTGTAGAAGCTTACAACCTAATTCCAACATCTGAGCTGAATTATCAATGTCACTAAGTGCTGAGTTCACAATTTAAACTGAACACAATCAGCATATTTAAACAACGTTCAATAGCTGTCAGTGTCAATATTCCACAACGATTTTGACAGCTCTGGAACGAGGTTATCATGTGTTGAACGCGTTCAGTTTTATGAGATAAATTCGTCCTTAATCGTCTTTGCAAATAAAAATAGCTTACTTAAGGGGTGCATAGGGAACGTAGCAGGTGGCGTTCTGTAGTTTCTGCCAACCCCTATACTCCCATGGCTAAATTGAATATAAATTACACCGCAACTAAATTTTTCCCTTCGAGCTGACTTTTTACTCCAGTCTACTACTTGGGTAACTATTTTAAAACGCTCTTGGAGAGGGGTGACATTAAAACATTTAGTACAGGTACGTAAACATACCATCCTGTATATATATTGAGCACATATCTACCAGCTTGTATCTACACATGCCAGTAGATACAAGGTTGAATGAAACACCTCATGCGTGACGCTTTTGAATCGATTTCATTCATGCACCAATGCATTAGAAAACTTAGGTTTTCCATTAGGTAGGCACTCGTATTACTGACTATGATCAAGTACAGTAGCGTGTAGATTGAGTAATCTTGGTACTTATAAGAAGATTTGTGACCTGCCTGGCCTTCACGCTATGTACTGCTGCGTTCTACTGAAGTGACGAGATGTCAAATCATCATGATATCTGTGCAATATCTATTTGAGTGGATCAAATACACATAAGCCTTCTGGAATAAACAAGTGTTGGGTATCATTATCGAAATTTAATAAAACAGAATAAACAAAAAAAAAAGATGTTTCTCTATCATATTATGATCTTTGTTCAAAACTTTAAATGACACAAACATGTATATTAAGGGAACCAAACACCTGTTATCTTTAGGTTTTTGAAAATTCGTAAAAAATTAAAAAAAATGCTCTTCGATTACAGGTATAGGCAGCTTCGACCAACGAATGATGTTTTTTTTTTTGTTCCGTTGCTTTACGAAAATTACCAGCTAATTTAATTAGAACCCGTAAATATAAAACTATTAGAAGATATTATTATAAGTATTATATAATGTCTGATTTTGTGTAACGTCCCTGTCATCCCTGTTTAATTCCAGTGCTAATTTTTTCTTTATTATATTGAAATTTTACCTCCAATAGAAAATATATTTAGTTATCTATTTCAAAAATAGATAATAGCTAGGATTAATAAAAATAAATTTAACATGTCATAATAGGGCCGTGGTATGAATAAAATACTTATTTTAAATAATTATGACGGAGAACTATTCCAGTAATTTTAGAGAACAAAATGAGGAAAAGCAAAAATAAAATACAATAATAACTTATGGATGCACAAATGTATTTTTCATTGAAACTGACGTAACAGCACTTGAGTCAAGAGTAGAAATACTTGTTCTAGCTATTTGTTGCACTTTGCACTATGAAACTCGTTGTTTTATCACTAAGCAGCCGCCAAGTGTCAAAACGTTCAATTTCAGATATTCTTTTCTAAGATTAATTCCAAGCATTTATTGGGGCACCTCTCATTTATTGATTTCCAAAAACATTAGATACAACTGTTTGCAGCTACGCTGACTACCCCAGAATCAGTAAACATTATTAAAGTAATTTAATAAAGTTTATTTGAATATTAATTTTACAATACAATTTATAATTTGGACACCATTATGTCTAATAGTTATTTAGGATATATATCACAGAAGAATCTTGAAGGTAAATGCCTAGGTCATTCCACATTTCATACGTTTAAAATTTAGAATAAATCAAGACCAGTCAAAAACTTGCTTCAGGACAATAAATAAATATTAAAAGCTTAATTACAGTGAAAAAACAACGTCGGAAAACTAGGTCAAGGGTATTTTTAACGTTTGGAAACAAATTGCTGTTGTGTTTCATCTTGAATAAATAATTAGCATATTTTGTTCGCGCGCCATTCCTCTCTTGTACTGATAAGTTGTAGCCGAGTATAACATAAAAGATATAATAAATCTGACCCATTTTTGTAGTAGGGGGAAAAGTACAGGAATAAATATGTCCATAAATGTAAATATTGCCCGTTAAACTAATATATTTGGAGACTACGTTTTGGAAGTCATGACTCGATGTTATGCTTAAAGGCAGACCTAACCGATGCGACAGTGTAACTCTAGTAGAACAGTTTCTATGCAGTTTTCACAGAAGTTTTGTGTGGATTGTGTTAGCCTTAAACTGTCTCAAAGCTCGTATTTATTTTACGACTTCGTTTTCCAAGAAACTGAAACTTCATTGGGATTTAAATATATACAGAGACAAACAAATAGACCTTGTCACTTTACAACGTGCAATTAGTGACGTTAAACTTTAGGGTAAGTCAAGATATCGCGAGAATGAGATTGCATTTCCTAATCGTAACTAAGGCAAAGAATTTAGGTGTTCTTTTTTGGGACACTGCTATAATTCCAAGAACTAACTAAGACGAAATGTTTGGAAATTACCAACAAATAGTGTATGTTTTTCACTATAAAAATCATAATTATCTAAATCAGACTCACCTCCCCCATTCCTTGCAGGATTCGCAATATAAACAGCCATGTTGCCCCACCAGCTCTTATCACGACTGGCGTCAGGAAGGTGAATACTGCAGTACTTAGCAGTCCAACACCGAGAGTCCATTTGCCTCCGAATTTCTCAGCTAAGTACCCTCCTGGTACTTGTGTCGCTGCATACCCGTAGTAGAAACCGCTTAGAATTAATCCTTGTGTTTTTTCGTCCCAATCGAAGATTGCGTACTGGAAGAAAAGCATACATTGTAGTACAGGCTACAGTATCTCGTCGTATATAACAGCAGAGTTATATGCGACAAGATTCCCGAAATTATGAATATAATATACCCAACAACAACGTCTAGGGATGTTTGGTATAAAGTTATTAACTAATTTAAAAAATCTGGCCAGTTTTAAACCTTTTGTAGAAAGCTTATATTATGGATAACCAGCGGTACATATGAAGTGCTGTTTACCGATGAGTCCCGAATCAATTTCCATCCTGATTCAAGAAATGTACGCATATGGCAAGTTCTTAGTCCGTAAAGCCATTTGCATTTACCTCAGGAAGTCCATCCATACCACGGCGGGACAATTATGGTTTGGGCGGGAATTCGTCTTGGCGGAAAAACAGCCCTGTTTGCAAATAAAAGTGGTTAGGACGGGTAGAGTCATCCCTTGATATATAGGTGACTAAATTGCCACTATATACATATATGTTTAAAATGGAACCCTTCATCATTTCAACTGAAAGACGTCCACTGCTGAACATAGGCCTCCCCCAAGCACCGACACCTCTACCGATTCCATGCCTCTCGCATCCAGCAAATTCCGGCGACCTTCACCAGGTCATTGGTCCATCTTGTGGGAGGCCTTCGACCGCTACGGTACGCAACGTAAGGTTTTTAAATAGATTTTAAATGGAACCCTTATAAGCTTTTAAATGTAAGAACTTCTGATTCATCTGATCCACTATCGTGTAACTGACGAAGGTACTCAGGTAAATGCACGTCATTCCCAGCTCAGTGCACAAGCGTCAAGCAAATATAATCTATTTTTAATACCTGCCTAGTAATCTGTTCCGCCAGTTTAGCATAATTTAAGGTCGGTATCGTTAGAGGTACTCGAGGTGATTATTAATTGTAGGATGACATGTAAATAATCATTATTTATTATACTGTAATTGGTCCCACGTACTGCCAACGCGTCTTTGAATTTTATTATGTATGTGTTGTGCAGATACTTCAAGTTGCACAGGTTTCTTACTAATTAATGACTTATACTTGGTGTATTTGTGGCTATTCTTGGGAGCGGAAGCCTTTATGCATATGCATTGAAGGGCTTAATGTGCATATAATGCATGTGACGGATAGAATATTACATGCTATTTCCAAAACTATTCCAAATCGGGACACGTTGATTTAATTTTCGCTTTTTAACCGATTTCAAAAACCGGTACCGTGTGGTGCCGGACGTAAAGAATAACACCACCCCATTTCTTCCCGAGGGTGTCGTAAAAGGCGACTAAGGGGCTTACTAGAGAATGGGCAGCAGCGTTCTCTATGCATTTTACCACCACACTGCGATCGCCAACCCGCCTGCCAAGCGTGGCGATTATGGCAAAGCCCCCCAAATTGGGGGAGGCCTAAGTCCAGCAGTGGACGTCTTATGACTGAAGTGAACCGACTTCAAAAAAAGGTGGAGGTTATCAATTCGACAGTATTTTTTTTTTGTTTTTTTTTAATGTTTGTTACCTCATAACATTTGACTGGATGAACCGATTTTGATGATTCTTTTTTTATTTAAAAGCTGGTGCTACCCGAATGGTCCCATTATAATTTGGTTCTGTTTGGACAATGGGGTCCATGTGAAAACCACATAAGTCTTAAATTTGCATTAAGTATTTGCGCGACAAATGAACGAATAACGTGATTAGATTAGTGCGGGGTATCTACCATAACTAAAAAGTTAAAAATAAAAACTTTTTATAACAAAATAACAATCGACTTCCTTAAAAAAACACTACAAAGTCAAAAGTAACTTTAATTTCGGAAGTCGGTGGCAAAAAACCTTAAATACAGATCCTAAGACACCGAATTCTGAAATTAAAGTTATTTTTGACTTCGTAGTGTTTTTCTTAAGGAAGTCGGTTGTTATTTTTTTGTAAAAAGTTTTATCTATATACAAATGACAAAGCTGAAGAGCTGTTTCTTTGTATGAGCACGGTAATCGCTGGAACTATCAGTTTTTGTTTTCTTTTGCATCTGATCGATTTGTCTTGACGAAGGCTATTTAACCACCGTATGCCGTCTGTTGGGACAGGTCAGCTCAAAGCTGCAATGGTATTTTCTTTAAAAGACTCTTCGAAACATGGCCCTGTATTACAATTGACTGAAATACAATTCTAATAATATAATGTTTGGACTTTAAAAGAAACCATGGTCTCTGAGTTTGTTTTGGCATTTCTTCTCAGGGAACTTTTAGTAGAAAATGCTGGCTCCATCTAGTTTCTAAAATATTGACGTGTAAA